>OX467713.1:27405153-27752153 GCA_950111635.1 Agelastica alni | reverse complement strand
ATATCGTTGGCGCGCTCGGTATGTGGCCTGTGTCAAATCCTCATTGTAGCTGTGTTTACTGTGATTTTATTAAATCTTGGGGTATTTTACGCTTTAAACGTCGCGCCGCTTTGTTGTGGTTTGCCATAAGTGGCCGGGCCCGAGTATTTGGTTGTCGTTCGATGCGCTCTTTATAGGTTCTGGTATGGCGTACAATTTCCTGTCTCACAGTGAGCTTTCGTAGATCACGGTGTAATAATTCAATGGGTACGAACCAGGGGGCATTGGTAATCATTTATTTTGAAACCTTTGCAAGATTTCAATGCTTGAATGGGTGAGCATTTTAAGGTTTGAAATTATTCTGTAAATCAGCTCTAATAAATAAATGATGACATTTAAACATTTTAGCTTTAATTTTTAATTTTAAGGGCTTAATGATATAGATGAAGGATTAGAAATGGGCAAGAAATTCAAGGCGTTAGCATACGCGGACGACCTGGGAATCATGTGCGACACAAAGGAAGGGCTTAAAAGACACTATACGCCAATAGAAGAGAGAGGAAAGAGAATAGGGCTCAGAGTAAGTAAAGAGAAAACTAAATACATGAAATTGGATCGAAGAGAAACACAGAGAGACATAAACTCAACAACAGATAATGGGTCTTTCGAAAGAGTGAAAGATTGCAAGTACCTGGGCTCACAGATAAACGAAACAAATTTTGTTAGAAAGGAAATACAATAATAATAATAATAATAATAAACGACTTTATTGCTTACATATATAGATAACAAGAATACATATATAATGTGAATCAGGCCCAAAGCAAAAGGCGAAGTTCAGTTTATAAGATGATATAAAAACAGCTCATAAACTGTTCTTCCACTTAACCTTAAGTATATCGCTAGGTGTGTTGAACTTAACAATATATAAAAAAATAAAAGAATGAAAGTAAAACAATTAAAGCTATTCTTAATCTAATTTTCATCGTACGTATATCAGGATTGCATTGAAAACAAATGTTTCTTATATGCCTTCTTGAATCTTTGCAAACTGTACGATTTTAACATGGTAGGGACCTGATTGTATATTGAACATATTTGATAAGTGTAACTACGCCTGAATATTTCTAGTCTGAAGATTGGCGGTGAAAGGGTTCCTTTATATCGGATATTCAGATTATGTATATCGGATCGATAGGTGATTTTTCTGTGCAAATATGAGGGTGTTTTATCGAAAATGTCGTATACATAGCGGAAACAGAGTTGTAGCTGCCTTGAGCAATTTGCTTCGGCCACGCAATCTACCAAGAAAAGTGAAACTGAAGATATACAATACAATAGTGATCCCTGTGGTCCTGTATGGGTGCGAGGCGTGGACCATGACTCTTAGAGAACAAGAAAGGTTACTTTTCTTCGAGAATAAAGTTTTAAGGAAAATATGTGGAACCGTACAAGATTCAGTAACAACCCAGTGGAGGAAACGCACATGTGGTGAAATAAGGGAAATGACTAAACAGCCATGGATCACTAGCACAATAAGATCCAGAAGGCTCGCATGGGCAGGTCACGTAGTCAGATCGAAGAATAGGGATATTGGGACCGTTTATACAGGCAGACCAAATGCAAGAAGGCCACCAGGACGACAAAGACAAAGGCGGAAAGATAATGTAGAGAAAGACGCCAATATGATGGAAATACGAAATTGGGAAGAAGTAGTAAGAGATAGGACTAGATGAAGGGCGGTGGTCGAGGAGGCTAAAACGCTTAAATTGTTGTTTGGCCACATTAAGTAAGTAATTTTTTATTGTCATAAACACCTTTTTTAAAGTGGTAAATAATGAAGTTATTATTAAGTGTTTTCGAATTGTATAAACGGTGTTCTGAAGGCAGAGAGAGAGAGACCCAAAGATGACCAACGTCCTGGTCGACACCAACGGCATCGTATTGACTCAATGGGTTCCAGAGGGTAAAACTGTAAACCAAACTTACTATTTGAAAGTGTTGGCATCACCGCGAGAGCGAGTTCCAGCATTGCTTTGACCAATGGGAAAAACGAATGGAATAGTGTGTGGCGAGGGGAGGGGAGCGGAGAACATTGAAGGCGATCATTTGATTGTAGAATAAATTTGTAAAATAATACTGTTTTTCATAATAAATCTCGTTATTTAACAGCCAAACCTCGTACAGTTTGACCCATTTATATTTAAAACGAATTTATATTGAAAATTTAAATGGGTCAAACTGTATATACCATCACGTCTTTACATTCATTCAATCTACGGCTTTGTTCCATCAGAAAATCGCAACAAGTTCCAAAATAAACGTAAATGCGCACGTCTGTTTTGCCCGATTTCAAACCAAATACAGGAACAGTAAACAGTATGTCAGCATCTCACTTCAGTCAATTATCACCCTGTTTCTTATTCTTCATGTGTTTGTCAGACTAGCCCGGGACAAATTACGCTCCCATTTTGTGCTTAAACTTAAACTTTCATTAAAACCCAAAGAGAAACATTGAATCAAACATGTCGCGGAGATTATTGCTTGGAATTAACCGTTTATTTAAAATAAATAATTTTTGAAAACGTAAATAAAAAGTAAACTATTTAAAATATTGTGCCAATATGAGAAACGTAAAAATGTCTCAGTTTTTCTGAAATCATTTATTTTTTAAGGGGAATGCCACTGTGATGGATAATTAAAAGTTTATAACTTCGAAAATATATGTATGTGATATTATAGGTCAAAATTCCGAAAATTGACCGAGTTACCGAGTAGATAGACCGACAGTCCTTGCTCGGCGTCCCGATTAGAACATTTCCACATTTTATTTGCACTGGAGGTACTGATTCATAGTGCAAATTTCAACAAACTGCATCAACAAATAGCGTTGATTCATTTTTTGTATCAACAAATAGCCTTGACTCGTTTGTTGATAAACCACCACTTCTAGGAAATGTAGCTGAAACATTGTTATCGGTCTATGAAGACCTCTTGGACTGCTTACAGGACACTGTCGTCTAAGATACCACCTCAGAAAGATAGGTCTGAACCAACAAACGGACTGTCGATTTTGCTGCGTGGAAGACGAAACTGCTGAACATATACTATGTTCATGCCCCGGCCTGGGAAGAATAAGGTTCAACATATTTTGTTACACCAACCTAGAACCTACCGATTTAAAAAAAATCTCACCCTATACAACCATAAACTTCGTAAGAAGGGCTGCATTGTGCGGTGAACTGTAGCCTCTAGGGGTGAGCCACAATAGACCTACTAAGGGTTGCGGTGGAGGGGCGACCACGCCCCACTCACATGATACCTAACCTAACCTATGAAGACCCCTTTCGGATCCTAAATTATTGGAAAGATGTGTTGGTGGATTAACCCAAAATAATAATGAGAGCTTTAATTCATTAGTCTGGCAAATGGCACTGAAACCATCATGTGGTCCAGAGCTCGTTTGTTTTATGTAAGTATAAATATTTTAAAAGATACGTGATTTTATAGTAAGAAAAATGAACTTAAAACTTTGAACGCATTTTTCTCAAAACGAATTTTTTCAAACTGATCGCATCGATAACTCGAGCAATTATTAACCGATTTTTTTAACTTCCCAGAGGAAAGTTAAAGTTATGGGTCCGATTTTGCGAATCCCGAATTTTGACATATCTCCACATTTTAAGGTCCTCAGAGTCGAATATAATAGTTTTTAAATGGACGACTGTGTGTGTATGTACGTATGTTTGTATGTTCTTATGTGCGTTCGGACTTATTTTCCGTCTCGATTATCTCGAGAACAAAAAATGATATTGACGTGGGACCAATTGCATTCGACGCATAATTACGCAACTTAAAACTGATTACATTTTCAGCAAAATTGGTTAGCTGTTTTTTATGGATAATCAAAATACTGAAAAAAATGGTAAACTACCTGAATTTTGCAATTTATAAATTATACTATTTTTAATACAGAATTTTAAGATCTTTAAATAATATGATTTTATTGCATGTTATGAATATTTTTATGAAAAATATGATGACAATATTTTATAAAAAGAGATAGTTACAACTTTTATTTTAGTATTTCTTCACAATAAATTTTATTTTTACAAATCACTTGGATATTCACTTTAAAATACTTGACTTTAAACTAACTTTAACTTTTAAAACTAAAACTTCTTCGCGTCCGCTCTTTTTTTTATATTTTCAAATCATCGTTCTAGAAGAATCGCCACAATTCGAAACTATTGGACCTTTTTCTAGAAATTGCCCGAATAATCCCTTTATCATTTCGAAACCATTAGACGCAGTATTCTGGAATTTTCCGGTCTTTTCTTTTGTTCCAATCGCCGCGCCGGCAGTCCCCCAATTGTGATCGACGCGCAGTCGCAACACACAACAGGGCCGGTACGTAACAATATAATCTGATGAAAAAAGTACCTAGCCATTGATGATGAATAGGTAACTGTTTGGATGGTTAAATTATTAATTATTTTATTTTCATTTATAAAAAAAGTAAACGTTATAAGCAGAAGTTCTTTTTTGAAAATGGCCACTACTCACACATTGCTTCGTAGATTCTGCAATGCCTTCAGCGTTCGTTTCAGGGGTAACCTCCAAATTGGACATAAGGTACAATATTGTTTTATTTTTAATGTTTGAGTGGCATATAAAGGAAATAACGAAGGTTAATTTTAAGAGAGATAGTCTTTTCTTGAGTGGAGTCCGTTGATGAGTGTTTCCCTCTGTTCTTCTTCAACTCTTGGAACTAGAAACACTCAGGATGAATTTTTTAATGTGAATTTTTAAAAACGGAACAGTAATATGGATCAAATAATTAATTATAAATTAACGAGGTTTTGCAAAGAGACTAATTACTCTTATCGACTGCAAATACAACTATATAATGCATATTATGAACCTAAAAAGAAGCAGTGTGTGTAAACTAGTTTTCTCGTTACGATTCGTTATCAATCAAATCAAGAGATATATAATACAGGCACCACACCCTGTTAAACATAATAGGCCGGTTCGTTTGTCATGCTCGCGCTGCTCAAAAATGATTTGAGCAGTATTCGACTGTTCGTTTGTTAAAAGCAATTGATCAGAGACCGTTCGTTTGACAGGAGCAAGTTGCTGTATACCAGATAAAGCACGATTTATTTGATCCACCAATCTAGGTAAAGCAAAAAAATCAAATCAGTTTGATCTAGCGGAATTATAAAAATCGGACATTAAAAATAAATAGAAAATTCAGTATAATTATTGGTAAAGTGACTGATGCAATTTCTTAGTTGGAAAATTATTTACTTGACGAAATGAAAATTTGATGGACAATTTATGGTTGTTTTTGTTGGGATCAAATATCAAATTGTTTT
Organism: Agelastica alni; assembly: GCA_950111635.1. NCBI lineage: Eukaryota > Metazoa > Arthropoda > Insecta > Coleoptera > Chrysomelidae > Agelastica > Agelastica alni. Next base: position 27,746,793 of record OX467713.1, on the reverse strand, counting down.
GGTGTGGGTGTTGTGTTACTTTGAACTCGGCAGTTGGTAAATGGATTTGTATCACGAAAATCATATCAATCTGCACATTTATGTAATTCATTGAGCAGCGTGAGCATGACAAACGAACAGGCCTAATATGTACTGTTGTGTCAATAAGAGTGACTACTCATACGAATGACCGCCAAGCAGATACACGAACAACGTGTGTAATAAAAGAAAAATTGTATATGAAGAACACACTATAATTATTCGTTTGAAAATTTACTTGTAAATAAGTTTAAAATAAAAAAATCGGTTGTCTGTAAAGTCGGTTTAAGGACCATAATTTTACGTGATAACGTCATTAGAAAACATTAATGAAAAATTGGATATTTTTATAAATCGAATTGAATTACTCACCGAGTCACTGAGTTATCATTATTTTGTATAATACAATACATAATTAATTGTAAATTAAATTTTTTTTAATAAATTAACATTTATTTGCGCTCGTTAATTCAAATATTTTTTTACTTAAATTATACAGATTAAATACAAGTAACAATGCGCACGCAGAGCCTTCATAAATATGAAACAGTTTTTCTGTAACGATCTCAAAATACGTATGCTGAGATGCTACATATTCACCATCTTACTATACGGCATAGAAGCGGCCACATTGACAAAAGTCATGATGAGAAAAATAGAAGCATTCGAGATGTGGCTATATAGGAGAATACTGAGAATATCTTATATGGACAGAATTACAAACGAAGAAGTACCAAAAAGACTCTCAAAAGAAACAGAAATTAATAACGAAATAAAAATCAGAAAATTACAATATCTGGGCCACACTATGAGAGGAGAGAGATACCGAATGCTACAAGTGGTGATGCAGGGAAAGATTGCAGGGAAGCGCAGCGCGGGAAGAAGACGAATGTCGTGGCTCCGCAACCTGAGAGAATGGTTCAACTGTTCATCAAATCATCTTTTCAGATCAGCAGTCAACAAAATGCAAATAATCATGATGATCGCAACCTTCGACGGAAGACGGCACCATAAGAAGAAGAACAATGTGCTATTAACAATTTATTTACATCTTATATACATGCCGAACGCTTAGGCCGATCGTGCCTCTCTACCGCTTGGTCCGCGCTCTCACTTGCACGCTCGGCTCAAGCGGAACGTGACAATGAGTCATGCTTTGCCGTGCCTGCAGCCGGCGGTCATCGATTTATAAGACTTTATAACGTCAAAAATGTTTAATTTTATTTTAATTATTTATGCACTACCTACTTCTATACGGGTGTTCCAATGAAAACTTGACTGCCCCAGAAACTCAAAAACCAAAAGTTTCTTCAAAATTTAAAAAAATACGTCAAATTTTATTGTGAGGAGGACGAATTTTCATACAAAACTCATACCCAAAAATGCAACCACCTGCAGCCCCGCATCAACCGCCTATTTTTTTTTTAAATAGTAAGTGTGGTCGAGTAATACATCATTTGAACATACATACATACATATAGTCACGCCTTTTTCCCGTAGGGGTAGGCAGAGACCACATCCTTCCACTTCCGCTACGGTTCGTACACACGTTTTTTGCTTCCTCTACTTTTATCAGTGCTCTCATACATGCTCGACGGTTGTTGGTACTCCAACCGAGTCACTCGAGCTATACAATTCTCAGACTACTCATCTCCGCAGCATTAATCCTATTTTCATGCTTCTTCCGTCAAACCCAACATTTATTACCATACATAAGTGTGGAAACCAACACACAGCCAGAAAGTGTTAAAAAAGGCATGTTCATAAAGCTTTACAATGCCCCATTCATTTGTTTTTTGGCCAACACCCTTCGCTCAATGTCACTGTCATACTTTTCATATCTCGTAACCTTTGAACCCAAGTACACAAATTCATTTACTTGTTCCACTCTTTCTTCCTCAAACGAAACTTCACAGTTTGTCATACTTTCTTTTTTTTTACTTTCGTTTTGCTTACATTTATTTTCATCCCTTTGATTTTAAGGGCATCATGCATAACATTTTATGACGCTAATATGATTTGATCATCGGCGTAAATAAGGCATTTGACGATCAAATTATTCATTTTCAAACCACATACGCACTCTTAAATATGTTAAAAAATCGCCTATGTATGAGTTAAACAGCCATGGCGAAGCCACACATCTCTGGCTCACACCATCATTTGAAAGATAATTTAATTGTCTACACCAGGGGTTCCTAGTCTTTGAAGATAACGGAACACCAACCAAATACCTCTTATTTTTAACTTCAAGTTTTAATGTAAAGAATGAAATTGTTTTACTGTTTTATGAATAATTGTTTTTATAGTTTGGTATTACGTCCGAGAATTGTATGCGTATATCTGGGGTAACATCCAATCTTGACCTGTATTTGTTTTTTGTATAAACGTAGGCAAACTGTACGCAAAGATATTGATTAAAAGAGTAACGAATGAAACTGAGAAGATGATATGGGATGTGCAAGCAGGATTTAGAAGAGGAAGGAGATCAGTATGGATCAGGTCTTTTTATTACGAGGTATAGTTGACAAATTCTTGGCTAGAAGTTAGAAGGTCTATTGCGCTTTTATAGACTTGAAAAATGCCTATGACAGAGTGGTGAGAAGTGAATTGTGGTCGTCATTGTCTATGTATGGGGTGAGCGGTAGTTTAATACGAGCACTGAAATCACTTTATGAGGATTACACTGCTTGTGTCAGGATAAACGGAGCTTGCACGGACTGGTTTAACATCGAAAAAGGTGTGAGAAAGAGATGTGTGGCTTTGCCATGGCTGTTTAACTTATACATAGACGATTGTTTAAAAGATTTGAAAGAGAGTGCGTATGGATTGAAAATAAATAATTTGATCGTCAAATGCTTTCTTTACGCCGATGATCAAGTCATATTAGCGTCTTCTGAAGAGGAGTTGCAGGCGATGGTTAATGTTATGCATGATGCCCTGAAAATCAAAGGGATGAAAATAAATGTAAACAAAACAAAAGTAATGGTTTTTGAAAGAAAAGAAAGCATGACAAACTTTCAAGTTTCGATTGAGGGAGAAAGAATGGAACAAGTAAATAAATTTGTGTACTTGGGTTTAAAGTTTAGAGATAAAAAGTATGACAGTGACATTGAGCAAAGGGTGTTGGCAGAAAAACAGACAAATGGGGCACTGCATACCTTTATGAACACCCAGAAAGTGTCAAAAAAGGCACATCTGGCTGTGCATAGAGGTGTGTTGGTTCCTACACTTATGTATGGTAGTGAATGTTGGGTTTGGCAAAAGAAGCATGAAAATAGGATTAATGCTGAGGAGATGAGTAGTCTGAGAAGTATATCCGGAGTGACTCGGTTGAATAAAGTAAAGAAGAGTGAGATAAGAGAACGCTGTGATGTAAAAGAAGATGTGGTTACAAAGATAGATAAAGGAATGCTTAGATGGTTTGGACACGTAGAAAAGATGTATGAAGGAAGATTGACTTAACAAATTTATAAGGCGAGTGTAAATGGACGGAAGTCGGTAGAGGTCGGCCTCGGCAAACATATCTCGATCAGATCAACATTGTTTTAAAGAAAGGCCAGGTCAAGAGTACCAATAACCGACGAGCATGTATGAGAGCACTGTATATAGTAGAGGAAGCAAAAAACGTGTGTAAGAACCGTAGCGAAAGTGGAAGGAAGTGGTCTGTGCCTACCCTTACGGGAAAAAGGCGTGACTATATGTATGTAAGTATGAACCTAATTATGTGATTATAATTTAGTATGTACCTAATTAAATAATTATGCATTTTTTTTTTAAATTTATTTTAATGTAACTGAGATGTATTTATATATTAACATTATTAATATTATATAATTATCGAATCCAAAAAAATCCATTGACTGGAAATAGCAGAATTCTGCTCAAATTCGTGATATTTTGCCAACGAGTGGACGACTAGTCACTCCTTGCGAACAAGATATGTTAAATTGTTAAGAAGCACGGCTCGCTGATCATTTAAATAAGCTATTGAATTTACACCAATTTTAAAGCAAACAACTAATTATAATACCGGTTGGATTATCATTGACTACCGCCTACCGAGTAATGGTTTAATAAATATTGAACGTTTCCGAAGAAACGTAACAATTAGTGAATGAATTTGACACTCGTATGTCAAAGAGGAATAATACAACAACAATATAATTATATAACAACGAAAATTATTATAAAATATGCTGATTCTTTAAAAGATTCTAATAACCAGAAAGAGTCAACAATTGCAACGACTTTTTTTATACTCAGACTTTAATAAGAAATGATAAAAAATATAAACAAAAAATGTAAACAAATGTACACTGTTTTAATATTGTTTTTATAAAAAAAAAACTTTTTAAAAATGCGTTTAATTGCCTAAAAGCATACATTGGAGAAGACCACTCAATGATGAAATCATTCCAAACCTCTTTCAATTGATAAATAATGATGCTGGTTAAGTGTTCAAATAATATCGTGAGTTTAAATCTAAGCAAATATCGTTTTAAAATCAGTATATTAATTGAAAATTAAAAATGCCAGAATCAGGTGGGCGGTGCTATGTCGTAATGGTCCGTTTTTTCTATTATATACGCTTTGCTAGCCTAGGCTGCTACTTGAATGATAAGTGGTACCCGCATCATCTATGGATTAGGTGCCGTATAGAACAAGCGAGAGCCGCATTCTTACGTCTACGTAAGTTTTTAGTTGACCACCGACTAGACATTAAATTGAGACTCAAGATGACCAAATGTTATGTGTGGCCAATTTTTTTATATGGCATGGAAGCGTGGACTCTTAAGGCTTCGTCAATTAACAGGCTCGAAGCATTTAAAATGTGGACCCTTCGTCCAATGCTTAAAATATCACGGGTTGAGAGAGTCAGAAACGGAGAAGTCATTAGAAGAGCAAAACTAGAAGACAGAGAACTGTTCAAGACAACCAAAAAGTAGAATATTGCATATTTTGGACACATAATGAAAGGGGAAAGATATGAGTTTCCACGGCTAATATTAGAAGGGAAAATAATTGAAGGCAAAAGAGGGGTATTGGTCGTAAGAAATCTTATCTTGGTTGCAAAACATCCGACATTGGACGGAAATTAAAGACTTTGGATCACTTAGAAACGCTGCAAATAACAGATATAATATATATATATATATATATATATATATATATATATATATAAAAATATATAAGTAGTTTATTTTTGGGTATGCAGTCTGTGGCTAGAAAAAGTAAAACTCTTGATTCTGTTCAAGCTTTCGAGTCTTTATTGGCTCTTTATCAGGAACTCTACAATTTAAACATTAAAAATATTTGGAAAAACCATAATAACAAACAGAAAACCTACGAAAGTGAGGTTGAACTGGAGCAATGCTTATCACAATTTTAGAAAACATTTATCTGTGCATACTTCAAACATTACATTACATTTTTTTGAAAATTTCATTATTTAAATAGCATAACCTAAAACCACGTGTCGAATTTTGGAGGGAAAATAAGCTAGACTGACAAGTTGAATATTTTAACATGGCACCATAGAAACGCAGGACATACAGAAATTTGTCAGAACGAATAACAGGTTGGCCAAATTACAAAATCTTCAATTATATGATTTTTTGGAAAATATGAAGGGAGACTAAGCAGGTAAAAATAAATAATGCTGAGATTATCGATATCAGTTCTAGCATTCATAGCTTTAGGTTCTTTGAATATGTTAGTCATTTCTAGAAAGGTTCGTTTTGATAAGTTGGATTCACTATCTAATATAGACACATTAGCATAATGGAGCGACTGATCTTTGGTTAAAGCATGTATGGCTAAGGTGCAATAATTTTTTAAATTTCTGATATCACTTTTATGGGAACAGATTCTGTCCTTAAGTTTTCTCTTTGTTTGACCAATATATTTTTTGTCACATTGTGAGCAAGGAATGGAATAAACTACATTGGAATGTTCTAAAAGGGGATCTTTATCTTTTATTTTGAAAATATCGAATACAATTGTAACGGGTTTTTATAAGCAATATTAATACTTGGATATTTAAAAACAATTTTTTTGAATTAATAATTTAAACAGGAATGTGGGGTAAAAAAAAATAGTATTTACGAGTAATATTTTGAGAAAAGGGATTGTGAGTGTTTGGGGGTTCATTTGCAATGGATGATCTACTGAACATTAATTTATACATTAATTTTTTGGGGTAACCACTATTGATAAAAAGCTTAGTTAGTTTATTCAGGTTTTGAGCACAAACCGAGGTATGACTTGTTTTCAAGACCCTATTTTTCATTCCTAAGACTAGGTTAATTTTTTGTCTGTTAAGGTGATGAGATTTGTAATGTAGGAATCTACCAGAGGCACCAGGTTTGGTGTACCAACTGGTAATCAATGTATTATCAACCTTTCTGATTACTTTTGTATCGAGGAAGGGGACACTATTGTTATCATCTTCTTCGATGGTGAATTATAAACACTTATGATTTGAGTTGAAAACAAGTAATATCTCTTGAGTGTTCTCTTGAGGAATGGTAAGAATGATATCATCAACTTAACTGTTTTTTTCCATACCCCCAGTATTGGTCAAAATTCCTGGCTACGCCACTGCCCGTGTGTGAAATAGTAAAATAAATTAGTACCAGTGCTCTCACCATAATTTAAACTACAACTTATTCACTCGCCTTTTTTTAAAAATATATAGAGTATATAGACTAAAGTCACCAAACTTTACTTTTATTTTTAAATAATAATTATGCGCGTCCGCTGCTCGCAAAAATATAATGCCAACTAACTACTTAAAAACTTAAACATAAAAAAACCCTTTTCTTTGTTTACAAATTCGTCAGCGCTAAGTCACGTCCTTAAAGAAACACCAACATATATATATATATATATATATATATATATATATATATATATATATATATATATATATATATATATATATTACATCTTAAATGGAATTCTCCAGTTACTCATTTCTTTTAAAAATACTAATATCAAACAATAATTAATTAAAATAACAATAACAATTACATTATTACGTATTTCTATAATGATTAAATATTACAATCATAATAATAGGTACATAGGTAAGATTTTTATTTGTTTGGTGAAAATCGTTCGGGTTAGAGGAGCTCACATCGCAGCTAAATTAGGAAGAAAATCCGTACGGGACGTGATTAACACGTATTTGTTTTATCTAAAGCCTCGACTTTTAAATTCGTCTTCGTTTAAAATCACTAAAGATAAAGACAATACATTTCCTCGAATGCGGGCTTCTCAATCACCCCCTTTTTTATACATCCAAGTGTCATTGATTCCGGATGTCGAACCATCTTATCAAAAGTTATCATCGCCTTCGTCACATCACGTGCACACGTGCAGATATTCGCGGGTGGGCCCCCTCCTTCACCGAAGTCCCTCTCTTTTTTTTATTTGCACTAATAGTTCAGACGAGCTTTTTCCTAATTAATAATATTGTTAAAAAATAAAGGTTCTCGGTTTAATAAACATTTTTAAAACAAAATACAAAAAAAATCTCGATTTTCAAAATTGAAATAAAGGGTTGCAAACTTAGACTAAAGTATTGTTTAAACGTTCTTTTCATGTTACTAGAGTTTGAAAACTTCTTTGTAATTTTAGTTTTTCACGTCTACTGGTCTATACTCATACCAATACCTTATATATGCCGTTCCACAGTAAATTCTAAATGTATGCCTTCTTCACGTAATCGTCTTACACAAAAATCTCAAGAGGCTGAGGTGTAGCTGACGATAGGACCAGCATCCGAGGGGGAAAAATCGTGTTACTTTTTTGCGACCATGGTGGAACCAAAGACAAAATTGGAACTCGTCAGAAAACACAATACGATTCCATTCACCATCCCAATTCATTACTCCGTTACACAACTTTATGTGAGCAGCACGAAGATGATCTTCCTGTGCTAAAGTTCATTGTTTAGACCACCTAGACCACCTGTGATCTGCTGAAAGTGCCTAATTTTGAAAATGATATCAACGTTTATTGTAAAGTCTGATTTCTAACTTATTTTTGTTTTTTTTCCTGTTAATAGCCTGAAGCGGTTGATGTTAGGTTATTTTTGTTGAAATTAAAAAAAATCAACAAAGTCTCACTTGATTTTATAGAAGCACCGTACTAAAATATTTGATTGTTAAAACCAACCACCGCCAGCATCGAAGACTTAGCGCTTCTTCGAAACCAGATCTGACACCGGATGCACCGTTCCGCTGGCATCAGATATGGTAAACATATCGGCCGGTTGATATTTACGAGACCAGAAAGTGAGAAAAAGCAGGGTAGTGTTATCTGATCCATTGGCTTCTTCGTTTCTCCGATAGGTATTCGATTTTATATATTCGAAAATGACCGTAACGACAATTCTTAAATCTAACAAAATTACACAGAACATTAAATTACACCGATAAACAATTTATTTTAAGATCCAGCTGTTTTAAGCTCACGTCAAATTTTTTCTCTGCAGTGACGCAGCGCGTATACATTGGAAAAACATTTGCGGAACATAAACATTTCAATGCAATTGAGCGATCTGGACTTTAGACTGTCGACCAGCATAAAATATATTAAATATTAGCAATAAATAATCGAGCAATTAGCTTTTTTTATGTTCTGGTTCCCACGAAAAGGGATATCCTGTAATGCTCAGAGAACATCAAGAGAGCCAAGGGAAAAAAGGTAGGAATCGGTGTGTTCTTCTAAAATTTCTGGAGGTTGTATGCTTTGAGGAATACCTCCCTAGGCAATGTGTTCCAAAGTCTCGCTGTTCGTTGGATAAACGAGTCTTTAGAAAGAGAAGTTCTGCCGGTCTCCAAAGTGACGGGATAATCTCGAAGAAACTGCTAAATGAGAATCGATTGTTGATATTGCAGAAGAGCATCGCCCATGAAAATATCTATAAAATAGAGATAAATCGCTAACTTTTCTACGGTGTTCAAGAGAAGTGAGCGATTTTGTAAGAGAGGCATCACAGACCAGACGAATTGCCCTTTTTGGAGGGAATCCAATGGTTTCAGGATATTTTTAGGTGCCAAACTCCAAATATGGGAACAGTATTCCAGGACAGGTCGGATCTGTGCCTTATAGATCATAAGCAGCTAATTGGAAATGAAATAGCTCTTGGCACGAAACAAAAAGCCAAGTTTTTGGGATGCACATTTGGCAATGAGCAATTAAAAATGGTGTCAAGACTGCCAAAACTTAAGGTATACCAGGTGGTAATCAAACCGATCATCTGCTATGTCTGCGAAACTTGGACGCTTACGAAGCATAATGAGCTCCTACCGAAGCGATTTAAAAGACGGATCTTAAGGAGGTTATTTGGCCCGTCAAGGACCCAAACGCCGAACAATATCGAATAAGGACAAATGCGGAAGTCCAGGAATTATATCAAAAACCAGACATAGTTAAATCCATAAAATCAATGCGCTTGAGGTGGGCTGAACATGTCCAGAGAGCACCTGACGACCGCCTAATCAAGACAGTGTGAGAAGAAAATCCGGTCGGGAAAGAGACCGCTGTGGCTACCGAAACTCAGATGGAGGGACAACATCCTAAGAGACCTACAAATTATGCGAATATATGACTGGAAGGAGGCCATGCTGGACCAAAATCGTTGGAGGCAAATCGTAAAAGCAGCCAAGACCCACGAAGGATTGTACAGCTACCGCGAAGAAAAAGAAAGGTTCTTAGCAATAGACGTCACGTGATTTTCCCAAGAAAGGTTATTGCTGATAGTAATACCTAGCATCGAGATCATCACTTAATCTTCTCATGTCCACTGCTGAACATAGATCTCCCTCATCACTTTGCATTCGCATCGGTCCTATGCCACTTACATCCAATTTGTTTGGCAGCGCTTTATGTCATCAGTCCATCGTGTTGGTGGGCGTGTTGCTTCGTCTCTTGGTCGCCACTCCAGTATCCGCCTCGTCCATCTGTTATCCGTCATTCCAGCGACGTGGCCTGCCCAATTCCATTTCAGTGTGGCTATTCTCTCAACAGCATCAGCTACTCTTGACCTTAGTCTTATTTCGCGGTTTGGGATCTTGTCTCTCAAAGAAACCCCCAACATCACACGTTCCATTTCCCTTTAAGCCACTTGGATCTTTTGCACCGTTCTCCTTGTCAAGGTTAGCGTTTCTGCGCCGTAGGTCAACACCGGTAACACACATTGGTTAAAGGTTTTTTCTTCAGGCATATTGGGAGGTTAGATTTGAAAACATAACTCAACTTGGTCTATGGCTGTTGTTCCTACGTACATGTTTCCACTAGTAACAAGATTTGTCATTGCTTGAGTTTTTGACATGTTTATTTTCAATCCCACTCTCAACGATGAGACGTAAAGCTCGTTCAGCAGTTACGTAGCCTCATCTAGCCGATCAGCTATTAGCACAATGTCATCTGCAAACCTCAGATGACTGAGATTTTCTCGATTTATATTGATTCCCTTGTCGGTGAGATTAGCCCTTTTACATACGTATTCAAGGAGTGTTGTGCACAGTTTCGGCGGTATGGTATCTCCTTGACGTACTCCGCGTTGTACTCAGAATTTCTGGGATTGCCTCTCTCCGATTCTAACGCTAGCTGTGGCGTTTTGATATATATGTTTAATTATATTTGTGTATCGATGGTCAATTCGGCATTCTGTCAGCGCTTCTAGCATTTTTTGTTGATTTATGGTGTCGAAGGCCTTTTCATAGTCTACAAATATTAATACTAATGGTTTGTTATATTCGACACACTTCTCAATTAGATTTTTTATTACTAACAGATGATCGTTTGTTCCATAGCCTTTTCTGAAGCCCGCCTGTTCTCTAGGCTGATAGAATTCTGGTATGTTTTCTAGTCATCGAAATGGATGACTTTAATGGTATGGTTACTCCCGACAATATTATGTTGGGCACAGTGAGATCGGCTTTTCTAGAGAAAAAAAGGTTTTGTTTTATTTGCATTGAGTTCTACCAAGTTGTTGGATTCCCATTCGAGAATTGTTGTCAATATTCATGTTGTTGAAATGGCAGATCCAAATTAAGGAAATTTGTGTTTTTTAGAGTAACTTTAATCGATATTTTTATCGAAACATTTTGCAAAAATTAAGTAAAGCGGTAAACATTTAACTTTGCCAAAGTAACACGGGAACAAAACAGTTTCTTTGTTCGTTAAATGTGTTTAATGTCTTATTTAAAAAATACGAAAAAAAAAGTCTAATTGATGCCTAACTAATTTCACATGGTTTCAGATCGAATCCGAGTTGTTTTACAAATGCCAGAGTTCTTGTCTCGTTTTTTCCATTGGCCATTTATCAGATGCTATCAACTGAAATTGAAATGAATCAACACAAGCACGGCCATTATAACGAAAATAAAACGTAAAAGTATCATAAGAGCAATCTTAAAATAAAACAGAAGCGCCATTTCGAAAACAGACCGACACTTGTGTTGTGTGGTATTGGAAGGCAGAAAGGGCGATTGGGAAATCGATTAAGTTAAATCTTAATAGATTTTTCATGCGCATTATGATCGCCCACTTATCGAATGTATATATCGGTATTCATTAGCGGTCTTGTTCTTCTATTACACGTTTATTACACCTCTCCATAACAAATATCTGTTTTAATTTTTTAATTACACTTACTCGGCGAAATAATAAAAAATTTGTTTTTTAATTAAGCCCATTAAGCAACTGAAGATGATACCATGTAGCAGAACGCCTTGGTAATCGTGCTAAGGTAGAATATCCAAAGACGACACTAGTTATCACGAAAACCCCGGAAGCGTTCGTCCAGCGTCGCGACGGCGAAAAGCGGCTGGCGAGAATTTTGATTGCTTTCGTTCGTGTCAAAAATGCGAAACGACCTAACCTCAAAGAACCCCGCGCAAATTAAATTGGAAATGGATCCCAATCTAATTGGCTGAAATACGGATATATTGTAGTTTATACCTTTCTGATCAATAGTCTCCATGGGCCCGAGACCTAAAAATGGACAGTTTTTTCGATACCGAAGGTCGAAACCTGCGACTTGTACAGATCTCTCAAGCGATCGAAAAATTAATTCGTATTTCTTACTTTGGTTCTCCGATAAAAGATTGGCTGTGATCTCTAGGGCAATTTATTTATTTGCTTATAAGTATAAGATTCACTCAGATTTCTACCTCCATAGGAGTTGTATTTCAATTGTAGAACAAAATGATAATAGTAGCGGATCCGAAGTAAACTTGACCTTCACCCATCTGTTTAAAGGATAAAAATTATTTTATAAGTAATTTAGTATTGTAAAAATTATAAAAAAAATGGGCTGCTCGAAAAAAACCTGGCCAGGCTATAATTAATTAAAAATTCAAAAATCACTTTATGTTTTAAGTTCTACCGATGAGTTTAACAAAAAATTTTTACACCAACCGTAAGTACAAAGCCTATTGAATATGCAAACGTAAGGGTTGCCTATATTTATCCCGGTCTAACTATTGGGTTGCAGGTATAAACAGGTATTTTGGTCCTAGTTATTTTCACCTACTTGTTTAATCTATAAATTAAACCTAAAAATAAGCGCTGTTTTATTGCAAACACAATGATATACGGTTGCTCGCAAAAAGTCTGTCCTGAATGATATATTTTTAATAGTATTATACTATCAAAACAAAGGTTTAATCCGTTCATCGAACTTGGTAGAAACGTCGGTTAGTACAGAATAATTTTCGTTTATATAAACTGGGAAAATATAGATTTGAAATATAATCACTTACTCACTATGTCACACAAATCCGCAAGTATCAATATCAGTAAAAGGGATTGGGTTATCTGATGGGTAAACCCGAGCAAACAAACGAAGAAAATATCGAGAAAAACTACGACACTATAGAAGCCGATTGTTATCCTTGAAAATGAACGATGTCCAATAAAATACTAATGACAAAAACAAAGTTGTAATTTTGTAATAAAAATTAATATAAAACGAATACAAATCATCGAGATATATTGACATTTATTCATGAGGGTCATTCCGTAACTCAATTATCGTTTAAAGAATATTTTCTTTAATTGCAAACAAATTTTGGTCTATTCGTGTTTTCTGTATACAGTGTGGAACAGCCAAATGGAATAAATTCGATAACGAATAAATGAGAGCGTGTTGGGAAAAACGCTTGTACACGTCGATTTGTATTTTTAGATGCACATTTTTTTCAAAAAAAATAATTATATATGGTGTGTCATGTGACAGTGGCCAATACCAACTTTTTTATTTTAAATACAAACCCCTGTATATTATTTATTTTTTGGATTTTTCAGAAAATTCTAGACATAATACATGTACAATGTCATATACCTATCTAACTGTTTCGGAAATATTAAGTGTTTTCAGATGTATTACAAAAATTAACATTAAAAAAAGAAAATTATTTTATTTCACAAATTCGCTACATTACACTCAATAGTTATTTCCCATTTAGCTCTTAATATTTAGAAAATAAGCAAAAACTATTAATGCGTTCCTTTTTACTGATATGAAATGAAAAAAACAAAATAACCATTCTACAAATAATTGGTTATGGAGATAACACACGGACACAAATGAAAGTTTCTCGCTTATTTCACGAAAAATTTCCAAATTTGCCGCCTATATTCCAAGGAACAATTAGCAAAATAGAAAAACAGTTTCGCAAGCTTGGTCATGTAAGACAGACAAAAAAGTAGTTGCCAATGAACTAAAACTAAGCGATCATGCGAAATTGGATGTTATGCTTGAGTTTCAAGAAAACCCACATAATTCTGGTCGAAAAGCAGCCGCACTGTTCAACATTAGCCACACATCAATTTTTAAATATTAAAGGAAAGTAAAAAGCATTCCTATAAAATGATGCCAACTCAGGAGCTCATGGAAGACGATTTCGACAGGAGAACGTATTTTTGTGAACAAATGATGGAAATGTTAGATAACAATGTGATCCAATTAGAAGATGTTTTGTTTTCTGATGAGAGCACATTTACACTTCACGTTCATGTTAATCGTCAAAATTGCCGCTATTGGTCTAATGAGAATCCTCACTGGATGAGAGAGGAACATACGCAATATCCTGAAAAAGTTAATGTTTGGGCAGGAATAGAGAATAGAATAGAGAGGCGCGGATCGATAAAATGGCCAGCACGATCTCCTGATCTGACGTCATTAGACTTTTTTTGTGGGGATATGTCAAAAGTATTGTAAACAACTAAACCACTCAACACATGACTTAAAAAGACGAATCAAGCTTGCGATTAGATCAATCACGCCTGAGATGTTGAGTAACGTTAGAAGACATTTCTATACCAAATTAGCATGTTGCCAAGACGTTCGCGGCGAACATTGTAAACATCTTTTACATTGAAATTAATGTATTTTTGTTTTTTTTTACATTATTTGTGAAATAAAATAATTTTCTTTTTTTAATGTTAATTTTTGTAATACATCTGAAAACACTTAATATTTCCGAAACAGTTGAAGATAGGTATGGAACATTGTACATGAATTATGTCTAGATTTTTCTGAAGAATCCAAAAAATAAATAATATACAGTGAGTTGTATTTAAAATAAGAAAGTTGGTATTGGCCACATGACAACCCTATATAATTATTTTTTTTTGAAAAAAATGCGCATCTAAAAATACAAATCGACGTGTCCTAGCGTTTTTCCCAACACGCTCTCATTTATTCGTTATCGAATTTATTCCATTTGACTGTTCCACACTGTATATAAACAAAGATGAACTACCAGAATTCGAGAGTTCTAGACGTTAAAAAGGATTTAAAAAAAAGACTGCTTAGAAATCAAAAAAGAAAAAAATCAAAAAATATTATTAAAAAAACAGATATTAATGATCCGAGTTCAATTTATATGTATATTTTTTACAAAAATCCAGTAATTAATTTTTTTTATTTATTTAGAAATTTTTCCAGCTTTCACCTTTAAGAAGTAGAACTGTGTCATCTGCATAAGACATAGAGATACCGGAAATTCATATTATCTTTATTGCTATCGTTTAAGTAGCGTGCTATACACGCCAAGCAAACGGACTATAAGAAAGTAAAAACCTTGTAGGGTTGTGTAAATTAAAAGTGATATTAATTGATATCAATAACTCTAGGTAATGAACATATTTAAAAGCAAGATCGTAGAAAGCAGAAGAATAAAATTATCACAAAGAAAACTTGGACTTTGTTTACCCTAAATAGCAAGTCGAAAATCGATAGAATCGGGAAACAGGGAACTTCCAAATTAAACTACGGATTTTTGTTTTTTTTTGTTTGATGGATTTAAAAGAGAGTCGGTCGCAAAAAGTGAGATCCATCCGTTGGATGATGACCTGAGATTTCGCTATCATTTTTCCGCACGACTAGTCTGGTTGTCACTGCCAAAGTCTGATAACCGTTTGGAAAACGTGCGACCCCGTCTCTTGTGTGTATGTATGTGCGAGTGTGTACGGCTGATAAAACGCGTGCGCAATACGAGAGAAAATGAATTTTCCGAATGCAGAATTGCTGGTGTCGCGCGATATGTCACTCACTCGATCATCGGCGAGTGACTTTATTGCAAAAGGTGTGAAAAGGTTTAGAGGCGCCACCGATACCCAGTGACGGAGGTCTTAAAAAAATCTAGAGGTTCAGAACGGATGTTGACTGGACGAAAACACCAATCTAAAAAACGAGCGAGCATTTCAGTAGTCGCTAATAATGTGTAACATTTCTCTCACCTTAGTTATAAGCAATTTTAAAATTATATTCAGGTATTATTTGAAATGATTTTTCACAACAAACAATAATTATTTTTAATGAAAATTGTATTTTCTTTAATTGACACTGACAGTGACAGAAATCCACCTCAAAATTACAAAAAGCCAAATACTGAAATATTTTATTCGAATAATTATTCATTATTACTTACTTGAATTTTTTATCAATGATCTGCACTTATTGAGACTTATCATCAACAGTAAATATTTATTTATATAGTTTACGCATATTACAGCAAACTTTATACACAACAATGTAACTTAAGCTGATGACTGACAGTACCGACATCTCGGAAAATTGGTAGACGGCTGACTAAATCTGAAAAGTGCGCGCTTTCGAATTGGTTAACTGAACGAAATTACTTTCACAAATTGCAAGAAAGCGAGAGCAAAGATAGCAAAGAACAAAGATGTAACATATAAAAAAAGACATCACTACCGTAGTAACACTTTAACCCCCATGTGTATTAAAAGAAGTTCACAAAAAATTATTTAACCCTTTACTGCCCGACAGAACCTAAGAGTCCCTGAAATTTAAATCGATATAAACTATGGGAATCATTTATGTAAGTTGCTTTCTGGCGGGACGTCACAGTACACAATTTACTATTATCACAGATTAACTACGCACAGATGCGAAATCAAAGGATTTTATGATTTGTGTATGGATATTTAAATGGGTTTGATTGCATTGTTGCCACTATCTTCAATGTGTTAAGAATTGCATTAAATAAAGTTTCTGTGTTTGAGGCTTACGTCTGAACATCCCGAACGCACACGAAAGTTTTTTAAATACACACGAGGATATTTAAATTGGTTGGAATGTTTATCTCTCTCGCCGCATGACTTTCTCCCTTAACTTTCGCATCTGTCCGTTATCTGTGCTTTTATAATATTATGATGGTTGGCACTGTATATTTTTAACAAATACACACAACCAAACTTATATGGATTCTCCTATCATCTTTCATGTTTTTTGAGATGTATGCATTTATTTTGTTTATTAATAAAACTCAGTCCTTGCAAAAGACTTTTAATAAAAAAAAACCCACATTTCAATAAAAAAAATTATTTAGTTGACAAAATAAACACAACGGTAGTTTCTTGGACTTTGAGATTTAAGTGCACAATTTCATTTACTTGTTCCACTTTTTCTCCCTCAATCGAAACTTTACAGTTTGTCATGCTTTCTTCTCTTTCAAAAGCCATTACTTTCGTTTTTCTCACATTTATTTTCATCCCTTTGATTTTCAGGGAATCATGCATAACATTAACCATCGCCTGCAACTCCTCTTCAGATAACGCTAATATGACTTGATCATCGGCGTAAAGAAGGCATTTGACGATCAGAGTCGCAGCGTGGAAAGTAAAAATAGCCATAATGATAGGCAACCTCCGTGTAGAGACGGCACCATAAGAAGAAGATAATAAATCTGAAAAGTATCATGAGGAAATTTTTCTAAAAAATTTACCAATTAAAAAATTACCATCTTTTAGGTTAGTTTGAAATAAAATTATTTCAAATACTTGAATAGATCCCACTGTACATTAAATTAAGTCCGCTGCCGACGGGTTCGGAAAATTTTTTTAATTCACTTCTAGTGTTCGTCTACAAAGCTCGATTTTTCCAAATATTATTATTAGTCGATAAGGGAATGAAACCACATTCGCATTATTGGAAAAATATCTTTAATCAAAATTTTATCGAAAGGTGGTGTGAGTGAGCGCCAACAAGCAGTCGAGACCGAAATCGGAAATTTATATTTTCCAGTAAAGAATCTCTCTTCAATCTTGACTGGCGCGATAACCAAATCTACCAGAGTATTGCCTTCGCATAAAAAAAGATAAAACCGCGCTTTTACATCGAATAAGATTGCTGATAAAGCATCTATACGGGGTGTCCTCGCAACCGATAAACAGATATTGTGAAAGAAATTGCCAAAGAAAAATAATTTTATTTTCAGGTTTAAGCATGTACCCAGAACATGGAAAGTAGCAGAGGTCATAACGATCCCCAAACCAGGTAAACCACCTAATGAAGTTTCGTCATATGGACCAGTATCATTATTGCCAGTGATATCAAAATTATTTGAAAGGGTAGTGTTTAAAAGACCACCTACAACCTATAATCAAAGAAAGAACTTTAATCCCAACTCATCAATTTGACTTTGGGGCAAACAACTCTCTACCATAGATCAGGTACACAGGATAACTGACATAATATAAAAATCGTTCTTCTTCTTAAGGTACCTCATTCATTTACTGAATGTTGGCGACAATTCTGACATACTCGCTTCGATCTTGTGCGGTTCTAAAAAGTGCATGGGCATCGAGGTTTGTCCAGTATCTTATGTTCTTTAACCTCGAGTATATTTTTCTCCCGATCCCTCGATCTTCCCCTCCATAATCAATTTCAGAAATTAGTACTTGGAATTCCTGAATATATGACCCAGGTAGGCTACTTTTCTTCGTTTCCCTATTTGCAGCAGTTCTCTTTCTCTTCCCATTTGGTTTAATACCTCCACGTTGATTATATGGTCTGTCCACTGAATTTTAAGGCTTCTCCTGAATACCCACATTTCGAAGGCCTCGATACGGTACATGACGTTAGCTTTTATTATCCAAGTCTTTACTCCATACAGCAGCACTGAGTAAATGTAGCATTTCACAAAATGGTACCGTAACGTTAAATTAAGGCTCTTGTTGCTGAGCAGAGCTCTCATATTTGTAAATGCTACCCTGGCCTGCTCTATTCTGCTACGTATCTCCGTGTCTGGGTCGAGGTTCTCCGTTATCCAGCTTCCGAGATATCTGAACTTGGAGACATGGTGGATGTTGTTACCGTTCACTTTGATACTTAAATATGCGTTTGGTGTTCTGCTAACCATCATTACTTTCGTTTTGTCTGCGATGATTTTTAACCAAGTCGATCTTCTTCGGTAGTTATCCTGTCGTAAAGGAAGGCGTTGAAGCGCTATCAGCTAATATGACTGTATCATCGGCATAGCGAAGGTTAAAAATTGTTAGAAGAGAAGAAAGAAAGAAAGATATATATATATATATATATATATATATATATATATATATATATATATATATATATATATATATATATATATATATATATATAGTAAATGTTTTTTTCGACTGTACTTATGGTATTATTTAAAATTCACGGGTATTCAGTCTAAGTCAAAAAAAAGAAAAACTCTTCTTTACTTTGCCAAGTTTTCGACAAATTTATAGTCTTTTTCAAGGCTCATGAAATGTCTATAAGTGTGACAAAAAAAATCTTTGGCTATATGCCTACGACAGGCATTGAATTACATCTGATATATATCCGTGTATACTACTCCATCACAGGAAGCAAGATATACAGGTACTTGTTAAATAAGAGAAAGAGCTATTGAATTTATTTGCACGAACTTGTCGGACTTTAAAATACTTTTATAGTTTACTGCAATAATGCAGTTTTCTATAATTTTTGCACATATATATATGTATATATATATATATATATATATTATAATGATGCGATTAATATTACTTTATTATTATTATTATTAATTCTTACTTCTCTGCCCGTAGTTAAATTTCTCTTTCTTTTAGAGTTAAAATTTTTTATAAACTTTACAAATTTTTTTTTTTATTTATACAAATTCAAAAAAATATAATTACCAAATATATAAACCAAATATTATTACAAAATTTAAATTTATCAACTTTATGTCCAAAATATTTAAATAAATGTTTTTCCCTTCCAAATAATGTTTTTTTAAAAAAAACAAACTCACTACTTATTTCTGTCGGTTGACACCCTTCCTCCAGCTCAGATGATCTCACCAGGAACTCCAAACTTGTTGACTGTTTTCGGGAGACTGCCCTTCACTTTTTTTTTATAGCTATTTTAAATTATTATTATCTTCTTTACACTTTTAACAAACTTTTACAATACATTATATCAAAAAGTATCTACTCTCTTTTTTAAAAATGATTTCTTACTATCTTCAAAAAACAGGTCTGCTCTCCCTTAATATTCTTAACATACCAACAATTTTTATTTTTTTTTTATAATCAACGAAAAACCTTAGAAACTCGTTGCTACACTGTTTTAAATTTTTTTACACTCTTAGATAAAAATAATTTATAAGTTTTTCTGACTGAACTCCCTGTTTTATTCTGAACACATCTGTCATTTTTTATAGTTATCCATCAAATTCTTTGTAATATTTTTATAACCAAATTAATATTTAGGTGTCAACTATTTTTGAATTTTTATTCTTTACAGATTTATGAAATTTTTATTTAAATTTTATTTTTATTAAAATATCACATCATAACAATATATATATATATATATATATATATATATATATATATCAAATTAAAAAAATGTTTGTATGTCCTTCAAAAACTCCCAAACGGCTGGTCCGTTTAAAGAACAAGAATGGATATTTTATGCACCCTAAATGTGCAATTAAAACATTTTTGGACAAGAATAGCAAATCAGAGAGTGAATTCTACAACTAATAATATTTATTATTTATTCATTAAAGAGACACTTAGAGCACCCTACGCAACTTGTTAATAAGAAAATCTACCGTATTTCATGATATCTTTATCGTAAAACGATCAGTCTCTGTTACTTCATCTGCAGAGGATGGTTGTCACTTTCGTGCATCCGACACCATTTAGACACTCTCCTGCGTCTTATATTCATATAACTGTACTGAAGATTGCCGATACTCGGAACATATGTTATAGTGGTTTTTTATCTAATCACTAAGGTGAAATTACTAAACATTAGTTAACATAGGAGTGCTGACAACGGCATTTCAGGGGTAATGAGCGTGTGAAGATCATACCTCGAATCAAGTATTTACAAAAATAAAATACTGCATACGTCGGGTTGTTTTTAAATTTATCCGAAAAAATTCAGGAGGCGATTGCCCGTATAAAATTAAGATGGATCTTTCCCAAAACAAAATTTCGTCCGCCCACCTCCTTCCGAGATATCACTCCTAAAGGGTGGCGAGTTAAATTAACTTTCGATTTTGGCTGGGGGCGGTTATTTCCAACATTTAATATGAATCGTATTTTTTATTCTTGCATTTTCCAGTGGCTATAAGCCACTGTTTTAATCGGGTTTAATCTTTTAAGGGGAACTTATGCCCTCCTGTTTTATTTAAACACATAGGCACTGCACAACACTGTGCCATTTTATGAAAGAATATTCCTCTGTTGATGATTTAAAAGAAAAATTTTTGCTCAAGTTGATATCCAATAAAATCAGTCAATTTGTGGTCATCTTATCGAACACAACCAATCAAAACAAAATTATACTGAAAAGAGCCCATGGGTTCTTTTCACTAAATCATGTCATGTTGCTATGGATACATACCTACATTTCCTTTCAATTCGATTTTGACAATTCAAATATTTCAATATGTCACGATTTGGTTGTGATACTCAAGATAATATTGATGAAATTATAGCATCAAATATACCGAAGAATACTGTTCACAATAAAAATTTTGTGTGGAAAGCGTTCATGGACTTTTGTGATGTAAGAAAATATTTTATTTCCATAATCAGCAAAAAAATTTCTATCCGAATAACCCTCGAACATTGATGAATGCTCAAAAATTTTATAACATCTATCTCAAGCTTGTTGCTTATAGGCAACAGACCTCCGCCTACGGCCTCGGTCTGTTTCCAAGCAACAAGCTTTAAAAATCTGTTATAAAATTGTTTCGACAATTATCAATGTCCTTGGGTTATTACTACTGATAATTAAATGAAAAAAATAATCGCAAAATACAAGAAGCTTATGTATTTTGACAGACGATTTGACTTTACGCTACAGTGCTGCCACCTAGTGGATAGTATTACATTAATTGTGATTTTGGAAGTTTGTTAAAATATTTTGTAAGTAATTTCAAAAACATCGATTGCTTCTCATATTAATTTAGCCCATCCAATCTAGCCAATCCATCACCAAACACGAAACTTTATGTATGCCGATGATACATCAGTGACGGCACAGGGCAGGACATTTGAGGATGTTGAAAGGAAACTCACGCGTTCACTAGAAGATCTGGCTGTATATTATGAGGAAAACCATTTAGAACCAAACCCCAGACTCAGGTTTGTGCCTTCCACTTGAGGAACAATGAAGCCAGAAGAAAGCTGAATATTATATGGCAGAGCCAAAAACTAGAAACATGCGATTTCCCGAAGTACCTTGGCGTGACAATGGACCGTACACTTTCCTTCAGGGAACACTGCCAAAACACCAAATCTAAGATATTCACAAAGAACGGCATGCTGCGTAAACTAACGAGCACTAAATTGAGAGCAAGCCCCAATGTCCTTAGAACTTCTGCCCTGGCTCTCAGTTTCTCTACCGGAGAATATGCGGCGCCAGTATGGGGTGGCTTAGCACATGCGAAGCACGAAAACATTGCCCTAAAAGATGCGATTATTAGTGGATGCCTTCGCCCCACCCCAGTGCAAAAAATTTACCCGCTCACGGGAATTGCCCCTTCAACCATAAGACGACAAATCGCCACAGAAGAGGAGGGGACAAGGCAGACTATGGATCCCAGACACCAACTATACGATCAAGCTCCCGTAAGATCAAGGGGCTAAAGTCCAGGATGTGCTTCCTAAGGAAGGCCGCTCTACCAGAAAACACATCACCTGAAACCCACCGTTTATAACTATGGCAAAACCAAACACCAGAGAACCCCGCCGAACTACGACGTGGAAATCACTCAACAGACTGCGGACCGGTGTCACACGATACCGAGCGAACCTTAGGAAATGGAACATCCCAGTGGTTAGCGACCTATGTGACTGCGGAGCGACCCAAAACAGCCAACACCTACTGAACTGCCGCAACCTTTAAGAACCCTGCACAATCGACGACATGTACTCTGCAAATGAAATAGCCATTGCTGCTACAAATTACTGGAAAGCTATAGTCCAAGACGGCGTTCGGACACTGAAAGAGAAGAATTTAGCACTTTGGTAATTTTGATAATTCTTTGTTTGTTGTGTCGTACATTTTTCATTTATTTTTAGTATTTTAGTAAACATTAGTATAGCATACCATTATGCATTCGCAATTTTATCATCTTCGAAAGGAATGGATCAGCTTCAAGGCAAAATAGTCAATTTATTAAAAGTAGTAAGTAACCTTATTTTTGTTACAGATTGATATGCACATTTTGACTTTTATTAAAACTAACGGTGTCCCAAATTTAACGATCTAGAGTTAAACCGTATTTTAATACTATTTACACAATATTTCTTTAATTTTTTAGTGACCATCATATTCATTTAAGCTTTAGAGATTTGGTAAAATTTGGTCAAAGCTTAAGTGCGACTGACTTTCCTTAGCTGCACTGCGATCTGCCGTCATTATTTGTTGAACAACACCATTTTAAACCGCAGATCTCATGAATATTCCTGATTTGGCATGATATTTATACTTGCTTTTTTAAATACTATAAAAGCCAAAGCAATTTATATAGTGTATCAGCATCTACAAACGAAAAAGAATTGCAGATGCGGTAACTATTAAAAAACGATTGCATATTCTAGTTATTTCTAAAAACATTCGGCCAGTGGTAAATTTTTTTCTTTACAAGAACTAAACGTAATCATCAATAGAGTAGAACATTAAAAACCTATTACTCTTCCAGTCGAGTCAATGACAAGGACTCCAGGTATACATCCTAATGATTAATCATCAACGAAAAAAAAAGTCTTGTTATCATTTGCTAGATCTAAAACCCGAAATCAAACTAAAAAAAATAAGTGTTTCCATTGCATCATGTCAATCACCTTTTAATCTTATCGCTCGTTCTACGGCAGGCAATATATTTGAGATGTTTATCGAAGTGGACGTGTAAAAATTACATCCTAAGATGCTTTTTAGGAAACTGGTTGGCCAACGATATTACTTAATTTGTTTGTTGTTGCGATTCCAGCTCCTTATTTCTCCGTTTATGCCGTCTTAACTGCTCCTTTTTACCCCGTGACGGCAGCAGGCGAAATTGTCCGATTTGGAGCACCTTTAGGTGCTTTTTAGGTGCTAATTTGGTGCTGAGTTTATTATTTTCGTGCTCGTTTTTTACGACTTGACGGTAGCAGAATTTTTACAAAATCAATAAAAATTAAAAACCGAAAGTACCCAAATTAAGTGCTTTTTGGTTATTATATTATTATATAAGTAACATTCGATACGCAGATGATACCGTGCTGAATCATTGAAAGAAGTACAATGTATGTTAAATAAGAAAAACAGAGAAAGTAATAGATGGGGACTGAAAATCAATTTCAAAAATACTAAATTTATGGTTGTAGCAAAATGAATGTTGGCCTTGAAAGAATAACACTTGATGGCGAGAATATAGAAAGAGTTCATAACTTTAAATATCATGGAAGCTGGATCAACCAGTCGATGGATCCAGACGAAGAAATCAAGGCAAGAATAGAAATAGAAACTTCTAAAACTCAAGCCACTACTCTGTGCCAAGCAACTTAACATTCATCTGCGGGAAAGGTTTACCAAGTGCTATGTAAGGTCTATTCTGTTGTACTCTTGCGAAACATGGACGCTTCACCAAAAAATTATTGACCGCATCGGTGCATTCCAGATGTGGCTATACAGAAGAATGCTCAAAATTCCGTGGACAAGCCGAACTACCAACGAGAATGAACTCATCAGAATAGAGCACGATAGAGAGCTCTTACTACCATCAATCGCCGCAAACTGGAATACTTCAGATATGTGATGCGTGGACCACGTTATAGTTTGCTTCGGCTTATTCTGAGTGGCAAGATCGAGGAAAAAAAGCAAAAACCTATCCTGGCTTCGAAATCTCCGACAATGGACAGGTTTAACTGTTGGGGAACTTCTCCACGCAGCAAGATATAGATAAATACAAAGAAGTAGTTAATATGGGAGTCGTCAACGCTTGAGAAAGCAAGACACTGTAAGAAGAAGAAGGTACTTTAGATATATATAAGAATCAAACCGGAAGTTCGACCGGAAATCGCAAAATCAAAAATTTGAAAATTTATCAAAATTTCTAATTTTGAATTATTCGTAATAGCCGAATTTACCAATGTACACTGTTTTTGTTTTCAATAAATTAGGTGCTTTTTAAAAAGACATGATTAGATTTTCAAAATCCTTCCCTGCCTCTAAAAAACGATCACGAAAATAATAAACTCACCACCAAATTAGCACCTAAATAAGGTACTTTCATAATCCAAATCGGAGAATTTCGCCTGCTGCCGTCACGAGGGTCTCCTTTTTGGTCTTTTTATTTTTTCCCCAGCTGGTTTTCAAAACTGCATTTTCCTTCATCCGACTTTCGAGTATATAAATTTCTATCATACTACAACGGAAATTTTTTCCTTAGTTGAAATCATCAGGCCAACTCTGGTAATTTGACTAAATTATTAGGTAATTGAAGCCTACCCTGGCAATAATAAACTGCTTCACAAAAGTTAGGGAAGTTCACAAATATTGGATTTATATTAAAAATTATTAACTGTTTTATTCACCGAGGTTTTGTCTGTAATATATTCAATGTTTACTTGCTTATCTGACTACTTTTTGTTTTGTTTCCAAGTTGATAAAGTTTAGGGCAAGTTATTTTCTTTTGTATTTTCAAGAATTTTACATTAGTTATTGTTTCCACTTTATTCAGTCAACTGTGATTTAAAATTTAGAATTTTGTTTTGAATTATGCCTAGACGTAAACTTAGTCTAAATACACATTTTTTTCTGATCTACATATTTTAGTTGAACGGAACAAGTGTCTTTTCTAATACGTCCCCGCTTTTTAATATCTTTTCTATAGTCAACGGCTGGACCGATGAAATTTTCAGCCAATCTTTAGTTCGTGTGAAGTTTGGTAGCAACCCCGCATTTTCAATTTTTGTTCTATAGCCACCAATAGACATCTGTACAACAAACTCACGGGTCTCTTTAAGGACAAATTTTGCTTTCTCTGTAAAGAGTTTTTTCTGCTATTGTGCCACATTAAGCAGCCGCTTGATTACTCGTTCGCTTAAGACGATTTTTCGAATTTAAGACTAAAAAGTCTTACTACTATAGAGATTTTCACACTATACATTTAAAAATTATCCATTCATTAATCCAATTTATACTTTTTTTTCCTTTTTCTTTGTAAAACTTTTAAAAAATTGACATTGTCTGACAACAATTCAGCCGATTACTCGTTGACTTTCAATTTAAGACTCCTGACGGACCGCCGGATTATATTCAAAAACTTCTAGCTGTTCTAGCTAACTTGATATTAAACTTGGTTACTATACGGACTGTCACAAAATTTGTTCACAAATAATTATAATCATTGTACTGTTTTATTACTTGTCCATCATTGAGATGTAAATGTTGTTGTCCTCCTCCGAAGCTAGACCAACTTCTAATGCAATTCTTACCAATAAAATATAAAACAAAATCAACAGAGACTCTGTTATTCCATAGTTTTTTGGGTAAGCAAAAATTATTTCAGTCAGCGTGAGCGTTTCAGTTACTCACATAACATTTTCTAAACATTTCACTTTGTCCAATTTGTGTACTGTTCTTGGACAACATGTGTTCCATTAAATGGGCCATGTAGAACATCGGCTAATGTATTCTGACTCTTTTATGCCGTGTTTTTAACACAGTCGGTGGTAGCATCAACCGCTGGGAACAGAGACGTTACAAGCTGTATACGCAGGAAAGTTATAGTTACATCAAAGTATTTTATGTATGAAAAAATCATTTTTTAATTTATTTAATTAATTATAATTCAATGCTCAAGATGAATAAATAAAAACGAAACATAAAAAAAGTTTTCAGTTACCATTATTTTTTAAAAAAAAAATATTGACTTCTCATGACTTCTATTTTTTTAAATAACTACATGTAAATAATTACGGGGTATTTTAAAAAACAATGTTATTTAATATTTTGTTATTATATTTATTAACCTATTATTTTCTTTAAATACATGCATACATTGAAGCCATTGATCATAGTATCCTTCTCACTAAATTAAAAGGCTGTGGTGTTAAAGGAAATATTCTTAAATGGTTTAAAGATTACTTATTATGCAGAAAGCAAAAGGTAAGGGTGGATGACATTACTTCGCCAGAAATTTGCATTAATGTTGGAGTACCTCAGGGTAGTGTCTTGGGACCACTTTTGTTTATAATGTATTTAAACGACATGAACCTGTTTGTTAACTGTGATTTTATTAACTTATTTGCAGACGATACTCTTCTTGCATGTTTTGATACCAATTTGGAAAATGCTGTATCTTAAGACGATATTGACATGCCCGCCATATTAAAAATCTAATTATTCTAATCAAGCTGTTAATTTACATTACTTTGCAGCAAAATTTTGGGAACAATTTTAATAATTACAGTTAAATGTCGCAAAGTTATTTTTTTTCAAATGAAAAAGACAGCTGGGAACTTTTTTTATTTTGAAAATATTATGATTTTGGTGACTTTCCGACATAATTTGCATTAAAAGTAACAAAATATTTTAATTATGTATTACCATAAATTGTTTAGTTTTTAAATAAAGTGAAGAACATTAAATTGTCGTCCGCTGCGAAATTGTCGAACGGTGTAATCAACGACAAATGTTCGCAGAAAGTGCTTAATACAATGTAAGAGAAAGTATATGAGAGATATGTCGTCACTTATTTATTGGATGTGTGGGGAGATTTGAAGCTAGACTGACGGGCGTGAGCAATTTCGTCTTAAATGAATTCTGCATTAAATTCTGTGGATTCCTTCGATAAAGTATGGCACGAAGCTCTTCTATATAAATTAAACAGGATGAACTTTCCTATAAGCCAAATAAAGATGATAAACTCATTTTTAAAAAACAGAAAATTTAACGTAAAAATTAACGAAAAACAGTCTACGGATAGAAGTATAGAAGCCGGCGTACCGCAAGGTTCAACGTTATCGCCAACCCTATACAATCTTTACATAGCAGATACACCGAAAACATCAAAAACCGAACTAGCTATGTACGCAGACGACACTGCGGCCTTTAGCACACATAAAAATCTAAGATATCTTCACATAAATATGCAAAGGCAAATAGACGAAATAGAAAAATGGACTAAAACTTGGAAAATCAAGTTAAACGCCGAAAAAACACAAGCTATTCTCTTTTCTCGAAAAAGAAACCCGAATATGCCTCAATAAAAGGTTCATAATAGAGATATTATTTACACAAATAAAGTAAAATACTTAGGTATAGATTTAGACAAAAAACTCTCATGGCACTCGCACATGAACACGCAAATCTCGCGTTGTAACAAAACATCCGGCAGACTCCGTAATCTTCTGTATTACAGAAGCAAATTAAACCTCAAAAACAAAATCCTAATCTACAAACAAATTATACGTCCACAATTACTTTATGGCTGTATTTCCTTCTGTCAAGCAGCAAAATCCACAAAAAATAAACTACAAAAATTTCAAAATAAAATTTTAAAACGTATAACAAACGCCCCCTGGTACATCAGAATGTCCGACTTACATAAGGATCTAAAAATCGAAACGATTACAGAATACCTAAAAAATCGTCATAAAATCTTTTTTCTACAAGCGTGCGTGATTCACCCTCTACCCGCACGCAATTCAGTTTGGAAAGTGTCATTTTCCCACAGTTGTGCGGGAAAAGTTTTCCCACACTAGTGTGGGAAAAACATATATATGATATCCTCGTAAAATATAAGTGGTGGGTGACAAAATATGAAAGTTCAAGCTTTTTTGTTGCAATACTAAGTGAGTTTGTTCAAAATCATCCATCATTTTGCACTATTTATTGAAAAAATGAACAAATATTGATAAATAAAAATGTATTGTTATGAAAATCACCCTATATATAGGCTTTGATTGATCTGATAACGAGTAGGTAACAATTGATGTTGTCATGCCGATCAATACACAAATTTGTTTGTAATTGTCAGAGTGACAGACAAAGCGTTACTTATATAAAATTTTCGATTCAGTGAAATTGCCACAATGGATTATTTATCTGATGAAGAACTTCCACAAGAAATCGTGCAAGCAGCTACAGATGCGAACTTAGAGTTATTGCCAACGAAATCTAAACAAAGGTATGAGAAGCAATACACGAGTTTTATTGCATGGTGCAACAATAAAAAAGTAAAAACACCAAATAAAGAAGAAGTATTCTTGGCTTATTTCCTAGAAATGTCTAAAACATGGAAGCCGAACACTTTATGGGCAAGATATTTAATGTTGAAGAGTGTATTCAAAGTAAAGCAAAATTTGGATATCAGCAAATTTTACAAAACAACTGCATTCATTAAAAGACAGAATGTCGGTTTTCGACCGAAAAAGGCCAAAATCTTCACTCAAGAAGACGTTTCAAAATTTATGACTGAAGCACCCGATGACATATACCTCATGATTAAGTTAGTAGCAATTATTGGATTAGCTGGTGCTTGCAGACGAGAAGAGCTTACAAAACTCACCATTGACGACATAGACGACAAAGAAAACCTGATAATTGTTAATATCAGGGATTCCAAAAATCATTCCTCTAGATCCTTCGTGATATCTGAAGAAGCAAATGATGGTTATTTTTTGAACGTATACAGAAAGTATGTACATTTACGTCCAAAAGAGACTCCTCACCGTCGTTTATTCTTGTATTACAAAAGTGGAAAATGTACTGTGCAATGTGTAGGAATCAATACCATAGGAAAGATACCCTCCGAAATAGCAGTATATCTGCGCCTTCAAAATCCAGAGCTTTACACTGGTCACAGCTTCAGGCGTTCCTCAGCCACTTTACTTGCTGACTGTGGTGTGGGTATAACTAATATCAAACGCCTAGGAGGATGGAAATCGACTTCAGTTGCAGAGGGGTATTTAGAAGACTCCACCAATCGAAAAAAAGAAATGTCCAACAAAATTCTCAATTTGAACACTACATCGTCTTCCGGGTGCATTTTAGAACCATCCACGTCTATATCGATCGGCGACGATTTGATGCCTGTGCCTGCACATTCGATTTCTTTCGATAATGTATTGCCCGAGTTACCTTCTTCTTCAGGAAATCAGCCATCTTCAAAAAATATGCTGGCTTCCGCTATAAATTTACATAATGCATCAAATTGTACATTTACAATAAATATTACGAATAATTAGTGGATAGAAAATGTTACTCTTGTTAGTTGTTTCCATTTGCATGAATAAATAATTGAAAAAATGAATTTGTTTCCTACGCTTGTAGAAAAAGTATTGTTCCTAACTCATGCGGAAAGTGTCTTTCCCGCACTTGTTAGGAAAATTACTATTTCGATAAAGCCGTTGCACATCCAAACGCACTTATAAATTTCGATATTTTACCAGGTCGTCAAAGCGGCAGACACAAAAATCTAAGAAGTAAAATTCTTTAATGTTTCGCACCCTCCCCCCTTAAATAAAACCCCCCGTTTTTTACACTGAAACACAACATACACACACAACATTTTTAAATTCCACACCTACACAAGGGGTAAGATTGTCCCCTCCCAAGGGACAATATCCCAAAAAATCACACACAAGAGTTTTTTAGTGGGTAACGTTGACCGAGCGGTCAATGAGTCCCACACTATTCAGCGCCGAAACTCGCTCTTTTCAGAGCAGTGAAAGCGCTGAGTGTCTATAAAAGATTTTCCTCTTGTAAAACAAAAAAAAAAAATTCTGTGGATAAATATTTAAAGAGCAACAAATTGAAGTTAAATGTTTCAAAGACTAAGGGTAGGGCTTGAAGGTGTGTAATTAAATTGAAAAGCTGTCGGATTATTGTTCCAACCATAAAGTAGCATTTCAAATTGATGTACATATCTGAGACAACCAAAAAAATAGTTCAAGGTGGTCCTGGCTGAACTTGTATGACAAGGTATAGGTAAGTATACCTTGTCTTTCAATATACTTTTCATACATTCCTATAACTGATTTAATTGTCATTGAGAAGCCCAAAATTGGAGTTTTGTTTTGTGAAACATAAATTGGTCTTTCATCAGTATGTTTGAGACCTTTCAAATATTTCAATCCATTTTTAAAAAATCATTCCACATATCTTCGTTTTCTTTCTTTAGAGGTGCTTTGTAGGATTTGCCCAGTGGCTTTCTGGAATTCAGCAAAACAAATAATCTTTCCATTATTCTAATAAAACCCACCAAATTCTTTGATAAATCTCTAAATCACTAATCGGTAATCAAACAACAACTACTAGAACCGTAAAAATACACCCTTGCAAAACAGGGGGCCGAATCTGCGTTCACTGGACCAGAACCGGTTTTTGGAGTCACCACAAGTGCCGCCAAAACAATTATTTCGGACTGGGCGGAGAGGAAAATACTCACGTACTGGTCCGACTTACCAGGGCTAACCCACTCGAAGGCGTTTTTACCGTTACAACCCTCGAGAAACACAACTAGGCAGATCCTGGAATGGGGCAGAAATGACCTGCATATTCTGGCGGGACTGCTTACGGGACACTGTCGTCTCAGAAAGATAGATCTGAACCAACAAACGGACTGTCGGTTCTGCTGCGTGGAAGACGAAACTGCTGAACATATACTATGTTCATGCCCCGGCCTGGGAAGAATAAGGTTCAACATATTTGGTTACACTAACCTAGAACCTACCGATTTTAAAAAAATCTCACCCTATACAACCATGAACTTCGTAAGAAGGGCTGGATTGTACGGTGAACTGTAGCCTCTAGGGGTGAGCCACAATAGACCTACTAAGGGTCGCGGTGGAGGGGCGACCACGCCCCACTCACATAAAACCTAAGAACCGTAAATATAGAGAAAAGAACCTGATTCCGGATATGATTGAAGTCTACGTCAGAAAAATTGACAGATGTCGATTTCTACAGAGTTGCCAGGTGAACTGATAATTCCGATGTGAAAATCAGAACTTTCATAATAAATCACGTGGATATCTTGTTGTTAGCCACTTAGGTTAATATTAGTTACTCTGCGGATTCTGTTGTGAAGTTCTATAAGTTTTTGTACAGCTGGTTATCATCAGTAAGTGATATGAACTAAATCCTAATGCACAAATAATCAGATTCGCGTATGAAAACATATAACTGGCAATGTTGCCGACAATGTGCGCATGCTTACATGTGTACGAAGCCCACTGATGGCATTACATTGGCCTTCTAGTTCTTTGAGTTCTGTGTGGAAAACAGTGAGCATCATTTGTTGATTCATAAAACCATACTAGCATATGTGCGTCGATAGTAAATTTGTATTTTTGACAACTGACTTATGACCACCAATTGACTTGTGGCACCCCTTGTATTATAATTCCTAAAGCGAAAAAATATATGCAAAACCTCGATGGTTTGAATGCAAATCAGTCGAATTAATATAATAACGATTTGGAGTGTTCTGCAACATCATAATTGAATACGAAGAATTATTGTTGTGTTGTGGTATGATAAAAGGACTAACATTAAAAATCAAACGACGCCGCTGCGATCTACGTCATGAGTTGATAACGAGTCGCGATATCCGGACTCACATGGAGTTTTTATCAAAATTTATTCATCTTATCAGAGAGAATCTTACTCCGGCATTGTCTAGAATGCGCCGCGAATTTTCTCTTTCTAAAAGTGGTTCTCTGAGCGGTTATTTAAAAGTTTACTTCGGAATATTTTGAAACTTTACGTTTCTTTTCATAAAACTCTCTCGAGATTGTTTCAACTGTTAAACGAAAACCTCGAATATTAATTAGTGTCAGTCTCTTTACGTTTGAAAATATATACAGTGTGTACATAAAGTAACGCAACTTGTTAATATTTTGATTTCTGTTAGGTGCCAAAAAAAAGTGTTAAAAGTTTTTTTAAATAATTCTATTAGAAGTATACAGGGTACTTCAAAATAACTTAATGACATATTTTTTTAAATTCAATCTTGTTCAGTTCAACGCCTAGTAAACAAAAAGCGCCACGTTTTTCAAGAAAGTAAATTCCTCAAATCACTCCATCACAATTTCCGGAAATACCCTTGAAACAAGTCCCTCCATCTCTATTTTGGAAGTCACGGTGTCTAATAATATGTCTTGGCATGACAATGTTGCTAACATCGCAAAGTCAGCAAGCCAGAGGCTAGGTTTTCTCTGGAAAGCTAGAAAGTTTTTTACTCCTGATCAACTGTTGACGACGTACAAGGCTCAAATCCGACCTCTACTGGAGTAATGCTCGCACATTTGAGGTTCAGCACTAATGCATTCTCTTCGTCTTCTAGATTCCATTAAGAAAAGGCCATTCGGTTGACAAACAGCTCAACTCTCATAGATACCCTTCACCCTCTAGAACATAGAAGAAGAGTTGCAGACCAGACTTTACTTTACAGATATTTCCATGGCAAATGCTCCAGAGAAATAAAAACTCTTTTACCACCACTGGCCACATTCGGCACGCTGATCAGTCTCACCCATTTACTCTCAAAATTGACACTACAACGACCAATCTCCATCAAGAATCCTTCTTTTACAGGGCTGATACGGAATGGAACAAGCTTCCAAAATCGGTAGCTACAAAAATAATGGGATTAAGTTCGTTTTAACGGAGATTTTTGTGAGTATAAAAAAATAATTTTCTATTAATGAATTGTCAGAATTTTAATGTATCGTTAAAATAGAAGTTCAATATTAAATTTTTGACTATTTTTAAATCAATTAAAGGCAATATAATATGGATCTACCACAAACAAGTACATATGAAATTAAAACTGCATTCAAGAAAATGAAAAATAACAAAGCACCAGATCCGGATGATATACTAATCGAATATATCAAGATGGGAGGCCCAAAACTATTGGGATATCTAGAAAAACTTTTCAATGACTGCTTAAATAAAGGTGAAATCTCTCAAACATGGAAAAATTTGGACGTGGTTATCCTCTATAAGAAAGGAGACAAGGAAGATATTAAAAACTACAGGCCGATCTCAATGCTGTCTCATACCTACAAGCTCCTGCTGACAAAAATAATAACGAACAGGATTACCAACAAGCTTGACGAGCTTGACAGCAGATCAACGCTATCTATCACGACGCAACCATGACAGTCCAAGTCTTCGGGGGAACTGATCCAATCAATTTATAGAGAGGCGTGAGTCAGGGAGATACAATATCCCCTAAAATACTCACAGCAGCTCTGGAGGATGATATCTTTGAGACACTGGAATGGAAGGCCAAGGGTATTAACAATTAAATAACCTTCGCTTTGCAGACGATATTGTACTTTTTGCCGAGACTATGGATGATTTAAAGACCATGCTTCAGGAGTTAAACCGTGCCGCAAAAAGCTACAGCCTATAAATGAACGCAGCAACAACAGGAGTAATGACTAATTCCGATAATGTTACAGATGTTGACCTTGGCAAA
The DNA here is from genome assembly GCA_950111635.1 of Agelastica alni. Taxonomy (NCBI): domain Eukaryota; kingdom Metazoa; phylum Arthropoda; class Insecta; order Coleoptera; family Chrysomelidae; genus Agelastica; species Agelastica alni. The sequence goes on along the minus strand of OX467713.1, from coordinate 27,712,486 downwards.
AACAGTAAAACTAAAGTCGTAGACGAATACGTGTACCTCGGACAAAGAATATTCTTCGATAAGGACAGTCAGAGAGCGAAGATCTCCAGAAGAATTCAGCTTGGATGGACAGCATATGGAAAACTTAGTGATGTCCTTAGTTCCAAATTTCCACAGTACCTTAAAACACAAGATTTTGACCAATGTATCCTGCCGACCTTAACGTACGCCGCAGAAACTTGGAGCCTTAATGAGAAGACCGTGGAGTGTTTAAGGATTGCTCAAAGAAAAATGAAGAGGAAAATGCTAGGAATACGACTACAAGACCGAAAGACAAACGAATGGATCAGACAAAAGACAAAAGTGATGGACATCGCAGAACGGGTGGCAATGCTAAAATGGAGGCGGGCTGGCCATTTGATAAGGACAGATGATAATAGATAAACCAGGAAGACAACTGAGTAAAGGCCCAGAACAACTAAAAGGAACCCAGGACGACCAAGAACGAGTTGGAAATATGACATCCAGAAACTGGCAGGTACCCAATGGATTGGAAAGGCTTATGTCCGAATATGGACGGAGAGAAGCTGAGGATGATGTTAAAGATAATATATTATATACAGAGTTGACCAAAAGTGTGGAAACGGACAATTATCTGAGCACATTTAGAACATTTGCTTAAGTAATCATCATGTTAAAAATGTTATCTTTCAATTGTTACGTTTAATGTAGTTAAAAATAGTTTGTATTAAAAAAATTATTGAGACAATTAGGCGTTGCCACACTTCTGTTTTATTTATTTAAGACCTTCTAGACTACATAGAATTATAAGGCTAAACTCGTATTAAAGAGGAGATTTCAATAATGACTAAATATACAGGGTGATGTATTTAAAAAACCAAAGTGACTAATAAAATCAGAGAAACGGCAAATCTGTCAACATTGCAAATGTCAAATCTGGAATCTCCGTATCTCAAAATAGGCTTATCCCAAATTTTGTACAAATTTTGCAATTTACGAGATTTTGGTCCACTCTGTATAATAATATATATTATAAAAAGAAGTAAGCCAAAAAAAATTTTACACTGAACTTTCTAACGATTTTTAAAATTTTAAAATTTTGCCAATACTAAACTTTCCAAAATTACTTAAAACGCAGTAAAAATGATCCGTTTTAATGTTACACAGAGTGAGCAAAATGTTTTTATTTTAAATTTCAACCGCCAGCGCCGCAAAACCACTTTCCAAAATATCCTTATCATCGCCTTCATAAAGATTTATAACCCCACACAACTACTTGGTCATCTCTCAGAGAGATTTGATTAAAATTCTGCTCAAGCTTCTTACACGTCATTTGGTCGCGTTACCAGTGTTCACATGGCCTAACATTACGACGTTAACACGTTAATACGCCGGCAGGACGTTAACACGCTGCCAGGACGAAAACCCTTCAACTTCCGCTCATACGTTAGACCGGGCTCTGAACGAAGTAAAACATATCTGCGGGATAATAATTCGACAAGCATGTGTTAAAGAACAATTCTCTTTTTATAAATAATTTTTTATCCTGTATTGGTCTTTTCATTACGATGTATGGGCGTAAATTTCATATACTTTTTCATTTTCGTCAGTACCTCGTGTCTGGTAGTCCAGAACGAGCATTTGGTTGCATTTAGAAATGTAATTCATTAAACCCCTAGATGGGTACATAAATATTTTAACATGTTAAATGTATATCTGTTTAAACAAGTGTCAACCATGGTTATGTCAATTTTTAGAACTCCTGTATGAATAGTTGACGAGTAAGTAATCCAACTTTCCCAATTTTTCAATTTCAAAATAATACTTACTTGCAGGTATCGCACTGATGATGGCCTAATAGCCGAAAGCGTTTTGCAATTGTAATAAAAAAAAATTTACACGCAATACAACTCTTTCATTTAATTGACGTAAAATTTTTGGCTAGAAGTCAGAAGGTCTATTGCGCTTTTATAGATTTGGATAAGTCCTATGACAGTGTGAATAGGAGTGAATTGTGGTCGACATTGTCTATGTATGGGGTGAGCGGTATTTAATACGAGCACTGAAATAAGTTGCTTGTGTCAGGATAAACGTAGCTTGCACGGACTGGTTTAACATCGAAAAAGGTGTGAGACAGTGATGTGTGGCTTCGCCACGGCTGTTGACTTTATACATAGACGATTGTTTCAAAGATTTAAAAGAGAGTGCGTATGGATTGAAAATTAATGATTTGATTCTCAAATGCCTTCTTTACGCCGATGATCAAGTCATATTGGCGTCATCCGATGAGGAGTTGCAGGCGATGGTTAATGTTATGCATGATGCCCTGAAAATCAAAGGGATGAAAATAAATGTAAGCAAAACGAAAGTAATGGTTTTTGAAAGAGAAGAAAGCATGACAAACTGTAAAGTTTCGATTGGGGGAGAAAAAGTGGAACAAGTAAATGAATTTGTGTACTTGGGTTTAAAGTTTACTAGAGATGGAAAGTATGACAGTGACATTGAGCGAAGGGTATTGGCAGGAAAACAAATGAATGGGGCACTGCATAGCTTTATGAACAGCCAGAAAATGTCAAAAAAGGCACGTCTGGCTGTGCATAGAAGTGTGTACATAGCCGGGGTGCCTCGGTTGGATAAATTAAAGAATAGTGAGGTAAGAGAACGCTGTGGTCTAAAAGAAGATATGGTTACAAAGATAGATAAAGGAATGCTTAGATGGTTTGGACATGCATAAAAAAGGATGGTGGAAAGGAAGATTGATGAAACAAATTTTTAAGGCGAGTGTGAATGGACGGAAGTCGGTAGAGGTCGACCTCGGCGAACATATCTCGATCAGATCAATATTGCTTTGAAGAAAGGCCAGGTCAAGAGTATCAACAACCGACGAGCATGTATTAGAACACTGATGAAGGAAGACAAAGCAAAAGATGTGTGTAAGAATCGTAACCAGGAGAAGGAAGTGGTCTCTGTCTACCCCTACGGGTTATTGTAAAATAAAATTTATTGTGAAGAACTATCAGAATAAAAGTTGTTAGTTATTGTACTGAGAGTTTAGAATTACCGAACCCAAGAAGTAAATATCGTAACAATAGGGAGATTTTAAGTCACCTATTTGAACAGCAATATACTTTATCAGTTATTCATCGCATGCGCAATTGCGCTAAAATAAGAGATGATAACGTTATTAACCAATATTGCTTTATGTTATTAGAGTTGAAATAACGTTCTCTTAATAAAGAATAATGATTTTGCCATAATGCCGCCTATAGAACATTTATATTTAAGTTTTATCGTAAATTCCAAAGTCTATGATAAATACATGTAAAATTTAGAAAATATGAATAAGTCTATAGTTTTCGCCATTTTACCACTTTTTTTTTAAAAAATGAAATGAAAACATTTCATAAAATTAAATTTCATGGCAACATCGAATATGGAAATTGAAGAGAAGTCGCTAACTTCACAGCAAGTATTGTACCTAACCTATCTTTGATGTTGTCAATCATTTGTTCCATAGTAAATTTAAAAGACGAATAGGCAGTTTAAATAAAAAAAGTCGTAAATGATTATTAAACTATCACAAAGTTCATTTATAAGGTTATAAATGTTACTGATATCTGTCACGTAAATAATGGAAGAATGGAATGGCTTAAAAACTCATTTTCGAAATACGTTATTAACGTACTTTATTTACTTTAATAGTGGATAAAGGGATATAAGGGATAAAGTGATGATGATGATAGGGATATAACGTATGATGCTCAAGTTGTGGCTTAAAATCTCCCTAATATCCTCTAACTGGCCTAAAACGATCACACTATAACAACGGCGTCCCTTCGACGTCCGCCCGTTTATTCATTCCAATTTACATCTGATTTCTATTCACAGCGGTGTAAATTACAACTTTACAAATACAAATATACACTAACTGAAAGTGGAAAAGTGCATCCGACTAAGAAGATAACCGATTTCGGTCGGTCTTTCACTTTTCTCTGATGCAGGGGAAATGTGATAAATTGAGATTTGCCGTGCTCGTGAGCTATTTCGCGATTTTAAGTGTTGCCGAACGTCAGAAACACTGTAATCACTGTAAGGCATTAAATAGATCACGCACTAATGAAATGCGATACCACGTTATTTCTTCATCGAGATGATGTAGCCGATATCATTAGTGAACAAATTAAAATTATATTTTAATGCAAATTGCATGCCTATGACTTTAATTATAGCAATAAATAAAATAGATAACATGCAGATACCTATAATACTTGAGGGTCATGTTCTGAGGAACTCTACTACTTTGTAGTCCATCTATTTACCATGCTCACAAGCGGATATTTAGATATCTATTTGTTAGAAGGTCCTTAAGGTCATAAAACCTGCGTCCATGTGATTTTCTTCTCCTTATCTTTAACTCTTAAATATCCTCATCAAGTAGCTAACTTTCACGTCTATTAAAACTTTAACGATACCTTTGAAAGCTTATGCATTACCTTTGAAGAATGTTCACAGTGCATATTTAAACACATAAATTATAGTTTAAAAAAACAAAAAAACACGCTTTTAGAGTTAATCAAACTAAAAAGTGAAAAATAATTCTTAACATACCGACGATAAAATTGTCACGTGGGGTGCTTTTATTCCGAATCGCAGAATTAGTTTAAAAATGTCATAAGAAGCACCTCACGCTTTTAGAACAGTGACATTAATTTTCTCGTCAGTTTATTTATTTTTATGTTAAGAATTATTTCTTACTTTTTAGTTTGATTAACTCCAAAAGCGTGTTTTTTAGTTTTTTAACACATTAACTGCGGCTGTTGTAAATATACGATTGACGAAAATTGTGCTCTGCCGCGTAAGTACTATACTATATATACTATATTTTACTAATATTATGGTCGTTTATTTATAATTATAAAGTCAACAGGATCATATTTTAAAGATTTCGTTATTGGGGTTTGAAATTATTTTATTTTTTATGTTTATATATTACTAATATGAGATGAAATGCACAACTGTAAGTATGTAAAATAAACAAACGCAAGTGGCTTTACCGTTTTTAGTTCATAGATTGAAAAGCAAAATGTAAAGGACAGAAATCAATATTTTATCAGATAGCCAAGCAGCACTAAAAGATCTGAAGTCATACACTTGTAAGTCTAAGCTGACTTGAGACAACTGGCAGCGAACAATCAGGTTACTCTCATGTGGGTTCCAGATCACAAGGGAGTTAAATGCACTGAAGAAGCAGATTGCCTTGCCAAAGCAGGGGCAAATACACAATTTTATATATAAATAGTCGCAAAAAAGGTAGACCTATCGTGTGGGCAGCGGACGGCCCGCACTGCGACAATTAGAAGGGGGAGGGATTATAGAAAGGAAATGATTGTGGACCCGCTTTTTGAAAAGTTGCAGGTCATAGTTCTCTGGAAAAACTGATTTTGGAAGCTTGTTCCATTCCGTAGCAGCCCTGTAAAATAATTATTCTTGATGGAGATTGGTCCTTGTAGTGTCAATCTTGAGAGTAAATGGGTGAGACTGATTAGGTCAGACTGATACATTTTTAAATATCATGAATTCGTCCGAGAAAAATTAGATATATATCTGATAATAAATATTTGCATATTTTATCACATCCACAATATACTGAGCATAAATTATACCTAATGATTTATTAATGGGTATTTAAAGTAACTCTAAAAATTAAATGCAATTAATGAAATTACAAATAAAAGCAATTGATTAAAATCCTTCGATTTAGAAAAAAATTTATTCATGGCGGTGAATTCGTTAAAAAATTAGATATGCATCTAATAATAAATATTAGCATATTTTATTATGAACAGTGTCATAATCTACTGGGCATAAATTATCACGAATGATTTTTTAATTATTTGATTTAAAATTTGTTCGATACTTTAAAGAAATAAATGTCATAGATGAAATTATTATTATCAATTTAAAAAATACATAATTCCTCAATCAAATTAAACAATATAAATTATTTAAATACAAATACAAACAAAAAGATCTTATGTTGACTGAAACATTTTATTTTAAAATACAGATTAATAATGTCATTATTTTGATGAGTAATTAAAAATAATTTGGTAAATTCTATTAAGAAGCCCACGCAATCAGAATTTAATGACAGATTAAAGTTATTAGTATTAAAAAAATCTCATTTAATAGAAGATTCGCGTGTTGTGGTTGTTTGCTCAGTCTCTTTTTTCATTATAATAAATAAAACATTTTATCGGCATTCGTTTTTATTAAATTAAAAACAATATAGAAAATGGAACAAAATTAATTTCAGAGCGTAATATAGACGTTTATTTTTGGATGCATAAAATATCGCAAAGTTTACAGTTATTGTTCTTATCCATCTACCTGTTGTTACTATTTATTGATTATCATCAAACTAAACAAATGAATGGGGCACTGCATAGCTTTATGAACAGCCAGAAAGTGTTAAAAAAGGCACGTCTGGCGGTGCATAGAGGTGTGTTGGTTCCTACACTTATGTATGATAGTGAATGTTGGGTTTGGCATGAAAATAGGATTAATGCTGCGGATATGAGTAGTCTGAGAAGTATAGCCGGAGTGACTCGGTTGGATAAAGTAAATAATAGTGAGATAAGAGAACGCTGTGGTGTAAAAGAAGATGTGGTTACAAAGATAGACTTGAAGAACTTGAAGAAAGAAAATTTGTTCCGAATTTTCTACGAATATTTGCATCTAAACTACGCAAAATTGAAAGTACTGAATGGGAAAAAGGTAAATAAATTAGTGCATAAAAATTATATATATATATATATATATATATATATATATATATATAAATATATATATATATATATATATATATATATTTATATATATTTATATTTTATTATACCTATACAAGACCTATACAGCTCTGGACAAACACTATTGAAAAGTTTGGTGAATCCCGTGCAATAGCCTTGGATATATCTAAAGCCTTTGACCGCGTTTGGCACCAGGCATTGTTAAGTAAATTATCTGCCTACGGCCTCCTAACCAAACTGCGCCAATGGCTCTTGAGCTTCATGCAAGATCGCTCCTTACATGTGGCAGTTGACGGTATTTCTTCTGATGCGTTTAAAACTAATGCCAGGGACCCCAGGGTTCCATCCTGTTACCCACCTTATTTCTTCTACTCATCAACGACCTCTTGAAAACCACCACGAACCCCATTTACAGTTTCGCAGACGATAGCACACTTGTCTCAACTTTCACATCCTATCGATCACTTTCGGTGAATGATACAAATAGACTTAGGCAGGAACAGGTTGATTCCATTAATAGATCTTGTTCAGTTTAACGCCCAAAAAACACAAAGTGCCACGTTTTCCAAGAAAGTGAATTCCTCAAATCATCCCATTACAATGTCCGGAAATACCCTTAAACCAAGTCCCTCCATCTCGATTTTGGGAGTCACGGTGTCCAATAATATGTCTTGGCATGACCATGTTGCTAACATCGCAAAGTCGGCAAGCCAGAGGCTAGGTTTTCTGTGGAAAGCCAGAAAGTTTTTTACTCCTGATCAACTGTTGACGACGTACAAGGCTCAAATCCGACCTCTACTGGAGTATTGCTCGCACATTTGGGGTTCAGCACCAAGGCATTCTCTTCGTCTTCTAGATTCCATTCAGAAAAGAGCCATTCGCTTGATAAACAGCCTAACTCTCACAGATACCCTTCACCCTCTAGAACATAGAAGAAGAGTTGCAGACCAGTCATTGCTCTACAGATATTTCCATGGCAGATGCTCCAGAGAAATAAAAACTCCTGTACCACCATTGGCCACATTCGGCCAAAGAACTCGGCACGCTGATCAGTCTCACCCATTTACTCTCAAGATTGACACTACTAGGACCAATCTTCATCAAGAATCCTTCTTTTACAGGGCTGCTACGGAATGGAATAAGCTTCCAAAATCAGTTTTTCCAAAAAACTATGACCTACAACTTTTTAAAAAGCGTGTCCACAATCATTTCCTTTCTATAATCCCTTCCCCTTCTAATAGTCACAGTGCGGGCCGTCCGCGTCCCACACGATAGGTCTACCCTTTTTGCGACTATTTTCATAAAAAAAAAAAACACTTAATTAAAAACATTTAAAGTCCCGCATTTTCGCCCTTAAGAAGAGAGGAGGTGTCCGAAGAATATAGAAAACATCTTAGCTTTGCAATTAAAATGTATCAAAACTAAATATTATGTGAACAAATAAAAACCAGTCTGTCAAAAATAGTCTGTTATTGTAAACTTCAAAAAATTTCCGGTATCTCACGAGAAAAAAATTTTTACTAAAATATCCCGTTGTCGTGGTGATCTGTCAAAATTGCAGGTGTGGAATTTTCACTGTAATATTAGTATTCAGCCACTGTGTATATTTAGTTGACAGAGCACAAAACGTTTAACGCTTCATGATCGAACGGTGCATTTTGGTCGAGAGGAGTAAAATTAGCCGTCGTCGGGGCGTCGAAATGATTGATATCGTAAGGTGGGTGGTTCGTCGAACGAAATAAGAAATAAAAAACGCGCAAGTAAAATAAGAATGCCGTAGCACCCATTTTCGATAGGAATCATTATTTGGGCTGGCCGAGCTAGTTAGAGCGATAACATCACTTTCATACAAGCCATATAGTCTGATTCTTTTGGAGATAAGCTGCGATAGCGAGGAAAGGAGCGCGGGTAGGGGCCGGAATACGGCAATGATGCATGCCGCTGATAAGAGTCCGGACCGGGTCTTATCACAACTCATCAATCAGCCTGGAACTGATAAACAAACTCCGCTTGAACGTTGGGGGACCGCTTATCGGTCTCGACGGTTTCCATCTATAAAGACCCCAGACTTTGCCCCCCGAACACACCTCCCCACCCGCGCGCTCGTTCGTCGTATGCTTCTTCTTCTTCACTCTTTCCTTCCTTTTTACCTTTTAAACTGTGCGTTTTAATTAGGGCGCTTCGAACAGTGATGGGCAACGACGACTTTTTTACGCGAATTACGATAGACTCGGCGACAAATCACTGCTACTTTTTGCCATAAGTCTGGCGAACGGTGAAATTAACACGCTAGTGATATCATTTTTTTTTTAATTAGGAGCAAGTTGGGAGGTTAAATAACTTCATCTTACAATGCTCTGGGATTCTACTACCTACCCTTATAAAAAGGCAACTTTTTGGGATTTTATAATTTTTAGTTTATAGATGAGGGTTGAGTAGACTGCCATCAGTGGCGTAACTACCCCCGAGCTTTGGAAGAAGATTAAAATTATGGAAAATTTAAAATAATGTAAAATTGGCAATCATCGTTGCCTTTTAATTGTTGAATGATGCTTGGCATAACAGTACGAACAGTACGAAAGTTTAAAAAGTACTACTGTCGATTTAGCAGCAAACTGGAAGTGTTCAACATATTTTTCTGAAAAAAGACTTCTACCCAAAATATATTATCATGAATTGACTCACATTATTACATTATTCTTATAAACTCTCGACATTTTTTTATGCAATTAAAAGAATGTAGGTTTAAGAAATATATCGCATAATTTTTGAATAGTTTTTTATATAAATTTATCCGGTAATGAGATTTACTCTGCCGGTGAAAAATATTGCTCGAAGTACGAATATGATGTTTCAAACACAATTTCAGGCCAACTATTATTTTTCAAGGAGTGCTTCAAAAATAGTTTGAAAACGATTTAATTCCACTGCGCAAATTTTTAATTTTATTATTTCAGAGGATCACTCCTCGAGCAGTCGTTTTTCTAAAATTATCACCACCTGCTGCTTGTTTCAGATAATTCCCCTCGCAGTTGCCAAAGCAAAGAGATCAAGATAAAAATTATTGACTAGAAGTCAGAAGGTCTATTGCGCTTTTATAGAATTGGAAAAGGCCTATGACAGAGTGGTGAGGAGTGAATTGTGGTCGACATTGTCAATGTATGGGGTGAGCGGTAGTTTGATACGAGCACTGAAATCACTTTGCGAGGATTCCACCGCTTGTGTCAGTATAAACCTAGCTTACACAAACTGGTTTGACATCGAAAAAGGTGTGAGACAGGGATGTGTGGCTTCGCCATGGATGTTTAATTTATACATAAACAATTAATTAAAAGATCTGAAAGAGAGTGCGTATGGATTGAAAATGAATGATTTGATCGTCAAATGCCTTCTTTACGCCGATGATCAAGTCATATTAACGTCATATGAAGAGGAGTGCAGGCGAAATAAATGTAAGCCTAACAAAAGTAATGGTTTTTGAAAGAGAAGAAACCATGACAAATTGTGAAGTTAAGATTAAGGGAGAAAGAGTGGAGCAAGTAAATAAGTTTGTTTACTTGGGTTTAAAGTTTACGAAAGATGGAAAGTATGACAGTGACATTGAGCGAAGGGTGTTGGCAGGAAAACAAATAAATGGGGCACTGCATAGCTTTATAAGCAGCCAGAAAGTGTCAAAAAAGGCACGTCTGGCTATGCTTTGACACTTTCTGGCTATGCATAGAGGTGTGTTGGTTCCTACACTTATGTATAGTAGTGAATGTTGGGTTTGGCAAAAGAAGCATGAAAAAAGGATTAATGCTGCGGAGATGAATAGTCTAAGAAGTATAGCCGGAGTGACTCGGTTGGATAAAGTAAAGAATAGTGAGATAAGAGACGCTGTGGTGTAAAAGATGTGATTACAAAGATAGATAAAGGAATTCTTGGATTGTTTGGACACGTAGAAAGGATGGATGAAGAAAGATTGATGAAACAAATTTATATGGCGAGTGTGAATGGACAAGTCGGTAGAGGTTGACCTCGGCAAAAATATCTCGATGAGATCAACACTGTTTTGAAGAAAGGCCGGGTCAAGAGTTCCAACAACCGACGAGCATGTATGAGAGCACTGATGAAAGTAGAGAAAGCGAAAGATGTGTGTAAGAACCGTAGCAAGTGGAAACAAGTGGTTTCTGCCTACCTCTACGGGAAAAAGGCGTGACCATATTTATATATGCATGCACAACATAGGCCTGGTGTGCCAGAGTTTATCCTGGCAAAAAGATTTTTTTATTTCTAATAATCATAATGGAAATTAATTTCTTTTATACCATTTTGTAGCAAATTTTATGTATTTTCAAAAAAAATTGGTGTGACAACTCTTATCGTGGCAAAAAGTCACACCGACTTTTAATGTCTAAAGTTCATAAAATGTTTCCCTTATCGTGGAATTACTTCTTTTTTTTTAATCTCTTCTCTCTTGTTTTAATTCTTCTCTCAAAATATCTTGGTGTGACAGCTCAAAACTTGACCAAAATATATGTCACACTACTTTATATTATTGCTTTAATCCTTCAAAATCATGAAAATGAGGAGGAAGATACAGAATCTCAAAGAAATAGATGTTATGGATGTGATGATATAGATATAGTAAATTTTTGTCTACTTATAATAATATATGATGTTTGTATATAGCTTAATCGTATGACATTTATTTTTTAATTCTCTTGTTCCTGCATTTATTAAATAACTAATGTATAGAAATTGACAAAATTATGAATAAATGAAATGCTGAATTTTATAAATAAATAATGTTTTCCAGCAATACATTTGTATCAATTAAATGACCTTTACTTTCCTTCCTGGTATAAGTTTATAATTTTCTTTAATAAATAAATTTTAAATAAAAAAAAATAATATTATGTTTCCGAAGTCATCTAAATCTAAATAGTGTGATTGATATTTTTTAAATAATAAATGAACAAGCACACTGATCGAAATGTTGTAACGTTCAACAGAGCTTTAAAGCAACTGACTGAAGGAACAAAGATGAGCTAAACATTTTCAAGGCTTTTAGGGTAACTCAGGTATAATATATTATACATACTAAGGGTAGCTCAAATTAAAAGTTAAAATAAAAAAGAGAAAGAATCATAAATGACATAGACTGTATTTTGTGTCGAAAATTAAAAACAGGATAGAAAAGAATTTCAATTTGCTCCATTTTCATAATTTTGAAGGGTTGAAACTATAATACAAAGTGGTGTGACAGACTTTTCTGCCAAGTTGAGAGTTTTCACACCAAATTTTTTTGAAAAAACATAAAATTTGCTACAATATGGTCTATAAGAAATTTATTTCCATAAAAATGCAAATTACTTATAATTATTAGAAAAATAATTTATAAAAAATATTTCTGCCAGGATAAACTCTGGCACACCGGGGGCCTATGTTGTACCTATGATTAAATACTATTATTTCCAATGCTAAATTTTAGAATCCATATAAGTGCACTTTTAGTGTCACCGCCTCCCCTCCTATTTGTAGCGCACGTGGAAAAAGTGTCATTTGTCGTTTGGATTATTTCGCGTATAAATGTTTACTGTGCCAATTGAACAATAAACCTTTTTTTAATTTGCCACAAAAACTTTACATAAAACAGTATAAAGAATCAAGAGATTTTAAAGTAGGTACCTATTATCTTAAACTGTACATCCATATAGCCGTGTTATTAATTAAAAAAAGGTGTAATAATATTAAAACTAGTTAATTTCTAAAAAATGTTTTATACAATTAAAAACAAAAATCTTTATTAATAATATTTATCACTGAAAATGGTTATTTAATTCATAAATTGAAAAACTCCAAAAGTATTAGTTAGATTCTTTTTGAACATTCCAAATTCTACCTGTTATTGAAAAGACCACTTACATACAATGAATACTAAAGTTTAGTAAATAAGTAGGCACTTCCCTTTTTATCCTTAATCCTTTATAGATAGATCTCTATTGGCTAAAGAATGATGTTAAGGCGAGTTTATACAGCAAATAAAATAAAATAAGGAACAAAATAAATCAAAATAAGAAAGATAAACATGCCCAAACTTATGAAAGCGTTTATACAAGAAATAAGATAAAATAAGAAATAAGAATAAGAACAAAAGATGGCCAACTTTTATCTCTTTGTCTTATTTTATTCTGTTTAAAAACTGATAATGAGCGTGACCCAAATCTTTTCTGTTCTAAATGTTCCGAGTTTACAATCAACCTAACCTAACCTAATAATATTGTTTGTGGAGGTATTTTTGATTTTCCTTCTATGGCCCGTATATTTATTTCTTAAAAGCTTTCATCAGTGTTCAGAAGCTTCAGCTACAGAAAAAGTGATTTAAAAAACGTTAAACTCTCTGATTTTTCGGCACTTACGTGCTTTCTTCATTATTTAATTATTTTCTTTCAGTCGGCTGTTCTTGTATTTTCCATCAGTTTTTGCATATAACTGAGAAAAGGTCGTTACCTGCTCTATCAACATGCCATCATCCGTTATAATATTTTTTAATAAGAAATCGATGGTAGATATACAGTTGGATAATTTTAGATATTGATAAAATTTAAAAAATCCCTATTTGAAATAAAATAACAAATCAATTTGGAGATTATGAACCTACTGTTATGCACAAAACACAAAAGTCATTGTCAAAAAAGCTGCGATTTCATCGGTTCGTTCTTATTTCTTATTTTATTTTAGTCATCTGTATAGACCAATGTTTTTTGCACTCATTCCTTATTTTATCAGTGGGTTTATACAGCGAATAAGGTAAAGTAAGAAATAAAATAAAAAAGTTAAACATATGTAAATCAATGGGAACGTTTAAACACCTAAATAAGGTAAGAGTTGACCAACTTTCAACTCTTACCTTATTTTATTAAAAAATGAATGTTCATATGACTAGACAAATTGTTTTGTGTTAGAAACACTCTGTTTGTGCCGTTCTATACTATACTAACCATCTTTCTTTTAAATTTTGTTCTAACTTTAAAGTTATTGTATTTTCATTAGTTTTTTTAATTAAATAATAGTTTCGAATTAAAATCTTAATACAGAGTAATTGTTTTATATATTTTCGAAGTACAGAAAACAAATTAAAGAATTAAATTGGCAATAAAAACGAACGTCATTGTCAAAAAGGCGTGATTTCATTCGTCGATTCTTAATCCTTATTTAATTTAGTTTATCTGTATAAACACCTTATTTCTATTTTCTTTTTTTATTTTACCTTATTTGCTGTATAAACCCACAGTATTTTATGTTATTTCTTATTTTATTTTATTTGCTATATTAACTCGCCTTTAGAATGAATAATATGGCATCTAACAATAATAAAAACAAGCTAAAGAATTCCAGATGAATCATAAAAATGTTTTTTGTTTAATTATAACAAAAGCAAAGTTCTTTATACTTTGTTTTATCAGCGTAGAGGTAAAATAAATATTCGAGTAACACGTCGTACAGAAAAATACGATTTCTCGCGTTTAAAGTATCAATAGATGAACAGAAAGGGTTGAGTCTCACTTACCCATTAGTGTCACACTACTTTTGACCGATAACACTACACGACAACCAAGTCTCACTTCTGGGCCGTCGTCTTCAGCAGCGCAAAACAAAACATTAAATAAACAACACTCACGCACACACTCACGAACGGTCTTTCGAATATTAACACTGACAAATTCAGTGAAAGAGTGGAAGACACACAACACTACAAAGTTAAAGCTGCGACTGAAGTTTAGTGTCAAAAAGACGAGGCCGCCGACGGTGGACTGTGTGCTTCGCCCCTTTTTGTTGATAGTGTAAAAGAGCAGCATGGCGGAGGAACGTGGGGACACTAGGGAGAATATAGGGAAGCGCGTGCATGGTGTTAAATTATGTACTGGTTGCCGGTGATAATGGGATGGAGGCCAATTGAATGGGGAGTTGACCCTTTTTTTGTTTTTGAAGATTCGGTCTTTATTTAAATACCTTTATAGTCCAAGAAACTAGGAAACGACCCAATGTTGTTGTATGTGCAAAAATTAATATATAAAAAAAACAATATGAACGTATAGGAAATTAAAATTCAGGTTGAGTTTCTATTTCATGCGACTCGATCCTGATTACCGAACATAACCTAAAAAATTGGCAAAGTTGCGAAAAGCGGTTTTTTGTTAATAACTAAAAAACTACAGCTCCGATCAAAAAAAATTAAATTAGGATATTGTAGGTATTAAAAAGATCTATCTATTAAATAAATTATAATTTTTTGATATCATCGATACTTTTCGAGTTATATTGGAAAAACCGTGAAAAATCGGGTTTTCCATAACTCGTTAACTGTAACGTATTCAAAATTGTTACTTACTGTTAAGTGTAGCCTATGGCAAGCCAAAAAAGTATTTTATTAAAAATTTTATAAATATTGATTATTTTTCAAGATATATATGAAGTTTTCTCCAAAAAGATGCTTTCTTAATTTACGAGTAGCTAGTTCTGCTCGGGGGATGATGCTACAGTAACGATTTAGGGCTTATTTTTTTCTGTAAGAGTTGTACTTTCATATTAATAAAAAAGTAAATTGATTTTTTTAATTTTAAGGGTCAAAAAATTACTAAAAAAAATTGCAATCTTTTTTACACGTTTTTTTAAAATAAATTTCTTAATTTTGACTTTCATAAAAATATATTCCTGGCATTATTTCACATACTTGAAAAAAGATGAGTTCTTACGATCATTGAAAGCCGAGATAATTTTTGTATTTCAAAAAAATCTGGAAGGCGCAATAATCATCGTACCATTAAAATAGATGAAGAATTGCCACACTTCAAGACGATCTGCTTACAGACAATATTGAAGAAGAAGAAGACGAAGAATAAAACGAATAAGAAAAAAAAGAAGAAGAGCCAATTGATTCAGCAAAAAATCCTCCAATAAAGAAAAGGAGAATTATTTTTTAATGTTAATTTTCTCAATATAATATACGAGTATTTTTACTGTAATTATTTAATAAATGTTTTCTACGTAATAAAGTTATTTTATCATTTGGTGAATATGATATTTGTGTTTATATCGACGAGCTATCCCAAATTAAATACAAAAGAATTTTTGTGCATAGTCCAGAAGCCGAGATGCTCTAAAAATTTTCAAGCGCAAGCAACTTTGAACGCATGAAACGAATTTTCAGTTCGAGCGCTCAACGCTCGCCCACTCCACCATCCACCCGCGCTCCGCGCCTGCACGCTTCACATTATTCATCAATTAATAATACTGCAAATGAACTAGACATATCCTAGTATTTTTTTATTAAAAATATAGGTATTCAACCTTAATATCCACGAAGGTGACTGCTCTACGATGATGAAATACAAAAATTATTTCGGCTCCTAGTGATCGCAGGAATTCAATTTTTTTTTAAAATGCGTGAAATAATGCCAGGAATATATTTTCATGAAAGTCATTTCTATAAAAACAAAATTAAGAAATTTATTTTAAAAAACATGTAAAAAAATAGTGCTATTATTTTAAAGTCATTTTTTGACCCTTAAAATTAAGAAATCAATATACTTTTTTAATAATATAAAAATACAACTTTCACATAAAAAAATAAGCCCTAAATCGTTACTGTAGCATCATCCCCCGAACGGCACTAGCTAAATTAAGAAAGCATCTTTTTGGAGAAAACTTCATATATCTTGAAAAATAGTCAATATTTATCAATTTTTCAAAAAAACACTTTTTTGGCTTGTCACAGGCTACACTTAACAATAAGTAACGAGTTTGAATACTATACAGTTAACGAGTTATAGAAAACCGGATTTTTCACGGTTTATCCAATATAACTGGATAAGTATCAATGATATCGAAAAATTATAATATATTTAATAGATAGATCTTTTTACTACCTAACATTTCCTGATTTAACTTTTTTCGATCGTAGTTGTAGTTTTTTAGTTATTAACAAAAAACCGCTTTTCGCAACTTTGCCAATTTTTTAGGTTATGTTCGGTTATCAGGATCGAGTCGCATGAAATAGAAACTCACCCTGAATTTTAATTTCCTATACGCTTATTTTTTTTTTATATTAATTTTTGCACGCACTTTTCCCTATTGATTGGACTATTATCAGTTTGATAATAGTCCATTGAAATTTTACATTTTTTATGCCTTGGCGTGCGTTTTTTAGAGGACGCAATTTTATTTTTTTTATGTGTAGGGGGGTGAGTATAAGCTTAAGTTCAAGTTTGTGGGGTCGCCACCCTTGTCCCCGGCCGTCATCTTGAGAAAAGGGGTACAAAGAGTTTTCGCGCTGTATCTCGTAGACTAAAATAACTGAACATTTTTGAACAAATTTTCTTTTGGGCGTTTTAACCTTTTTCTGGTCATTTTACAATAAAATGACATCAGAGCAATCCTTTAGAGGGTTATTTAACAAATAAGTTCCACTACAAATTCGTTAAATTTCATTAATTTATCTGGAATAATAATTTATAAGGAAACAATTGGTTTTGCTAATTTTTTTACCAACTTTAGTACATACTTTCTACTGAAAAGTCGATCTTGACGATGTGCATGTAATAGCTGAGCAGATAAGTTTCACATTTCAAATCTAATTTCTCACTAGCAATGGGCGAAATTTTTAAATTTTAAAGACCATTGTATAGAGAATTTTATTGTAAGAGCTTTTGAAATAGATTTTATTCGACCCCCAATGCCATTTAAAAATTTTGGGGTAATTCTTATCCTCGCTTGGGGTTGAAAGTAGTGGAGTCAAAAATTCCGGAATGTCCCCCCTTTAATCAAAAATGGACGGGTCTGAGCGTTTTACTAAAATGTTGACAAGGTTCCTGCAAATGGCTCTGTTTCGTTTTCGGTTGGCCACCCTGTATATGATACGAGGTGTACCTATTATGTATGGTCACGACAATCTCTCCCACATAATTAAATACAGTTTTTTTAAAATATCGATGTCGTAGTCAGCAAAACTGATAAGTAGACTGTCGTTGTGGTCGTTCTGAAATGGGCTCAGCAGCCCAGTCTACATTCAGTCGTTGTGACCAAAGCACTGTAGGTAATCTTGGTATTTCGAATGATTACTTTTTGACGAAAGTTACTAGCTCGGTAGGCTTTAGAACTAAACGAGTTCTCATTTGGTCGACAAGATGTTTCAAAATCCAAACTAACAAGATTAATTCAGTACTTTGTGTTGTTAGTGCTGAAACGCAGACATCAGTTCTTTGAATTCCTGTTGAAATCGGAAGTAAATAACTGTTCGAAAGTTCTGTAATGAATAGATCGATAACTGAAGCTTCGGAAGTGAAATAAAATCGTTTTTTTAACGACTTCAAAAAAGAAGGAGGTTCTCAATTCGACTGTATTTTTTTTATGTTTGTTACCTCAGAACTTTCGACTGGGTCAACCGATTTTGATGATTCTTTTTTTATTTAAAAGCTGGTGCTTCCCTTGCGGACCCATTTAAATTTAGTCCAGTTCTGACAATGGCATTTATGAAAAAACTATACAAGTCTTTGAAGTCGGTTTTTTACGTGTTTGCGTACGGATTATTTTTAATCGTCGTCAATTATTATAGTTTTGGGTGAGACATAATCGGTACTTGACAGATATATTAATAAAACTTCTGCGGTATTCCTCCGGCATAGATCGTTTCTTGTTTGGTTAGATAAATACAAAGCAATCATACACCTAAATCGATAACACGAAGATTAATCAACAGAGAACGCGACTTCTATGGTGCGATAAGAAATTCTCGAAATAATTTTAGTATGCGAAGAGATAAGACGAGAGAATATTTTTTGGCAATAACAGTTTTACAAAAACCAGACAACTTTTTACTTTTGGGACAAGCCAGACTGACTGATTATTATTTAAAACTATAAAGAAGCTTTATCCGATAAAAAGCAAACCCTCGTTAAGGTCTGTCTTTTGAAACACTTGTGCAAAGCATTTTTACTATTGCCAATATTATTTATAAATCCAGAAATTTTCAATAAGTCATTCATTTTATTAATATTAGTAATAACAACTAAAAAAAGGTGAAAGATTTATTCGCATTCAAGAGAAACCAGAGCAGACTGCCTTGCCAAAGAAGGCACAAATACACAATTTTCCGGCCCAGATCCCTTCTGTGGACGTTCCAAAACCCACTTAAAAGAAGAGGTTCGACGCTGGAAAATGGATGAAATAAAATCTCACTGGCATAAAGTGCCAGGACAAAGACAAGCAAAAATGCTAGTAAGCCTATCGCCAAGGTAAAGCTAAACAGGTTCTCAAGTTGGACAAGAAAGACTTGAAACTGGTAACGCGACTCCTTACTGGACACTGCCCTCTGAGGAATCACCTAAAAAAGATGGGCAAAACAGAGAATAATAGTTGCCGCTACTGCGTGAACTTCGCTGAAACTGCTGAACATTTGCTTTGTGAATTCCCAGCGCTTTTCTGCAAGAGGCTCAAGTATCTGGAAGAGTCCTTCCTATAGCCCTTCGATGTCAGAAACTGATAAACTTTGTACGAAGTCGCGTTATCCCGGACCTCGAATAGATTAAGGGTTATGTACAAAAGATCTGATAGGTCGAGGTGCTTGAGAGGTGGCATAGCCTTCAAGACCCCCCCTACAATCTACAATATACAATAACTAAAAGGGTTAAGTCAGGATAAATGAATTTATTTTTAACATAGTCACCTGCAACGTTTATACACTTGGTATATCGGCGTTGAAGTGTTTTCAATCCTTTTGAAAAAAATTCAGAACCTTGAGTCTTTAGCCATTCATCTACCTCCGACATAACTTAATTAACATCAGCATAGCGGACTTCACGAAGATGCTCTTTAAATTTTGGAAATAGATGGTAGTCGCGGTGGACCAAATCTGTAGAATAAAGGGGTTGTTCAAATATTTTAAATCCAGCATGGTGAATGACAGCCATTTCAACAAAACTTTTGTGGGCCGGAGTATTGTCCTGGTGGAAAAGCACACCTCGACTTAATTTTTCTCTTCTCTTATCTCTGACCGCTTTGCGTACTTTTGGTATTAAATTCGCATAATATTCACCAGTTATGGTGCGCTCACGCGCCAAATAATCCACGAAAATAACACCTGCAAAATCCTAAAAAACTGTAGTCATGGTCCATGCATATCTTTTGGATTCTGGATCAAAGTGATGAAGCAATGTTTCGTCGACCGTAAGCAATTTTCTCTTAAATTCATCGGGATTCCTGTTAATGATCTCCAATTTTGTCTCCGCTGCAACCTGATAAACATGCTTCTGGTATGTCGTCAGCATTTGTGAAACCCAAAGTGCAGAGAGATTTTTAATAACCAATTTCTGATGTAAAATTTTTCAACGCTTTTAACAGAAAACCTACATGTCTCTGCTATAGCCTTGACTGTAATTCTGCTGTCATCTTTTGGGGTTAGATAGAAGAGCAGATGTATGTTAAATACCAAGTATATAGTTATATTGTACCTTATTTATTATTACATACAAACTGAATCTCGCCCTAAATATATGTAAACAAAATGTAATTATTTTTTATAATTGGTAATAAAGACATTTATTATTATTATTATTATTATTTAATACCATGTCATGGACTTAATTTACATTTTTTTTTGGACAACACAGTTTTGGGGGCTCCTGCACCTTATGCATGTTGATAGGACTCTCTTCTTAATTTAAAATTTTCTGACCAGTTCTTGATTACCTGGTACGAAGGGACAGAGTCACCCAATACTTTCACCATGTTTTTATAAATTTCTTGCGGTGATAACCCCTTTTTACAAAGGTACTTTATCGCACCTCTTATCTTAATTTTGTCCTGTTTTATAAAATCACGCACACCTCAATAGAAAAAAATTAATATTTATCATACACGAACTGATGCGCTGATGCTAATTGGCACACACTAATATCATGCAATAAACTATTGCCTGACACTTTATTTGCATTGGTCATTTAACGCCAACCATGTTAGGGAAAACAATTCGTGAACTATCGTCGTATCTATGCAAAAACGATGCAGAGCTATTATAATTAAACAAGGAGAACACGTACTATTAATTCATTTTTCATTTTATTTATAAGATTAACTATTGTCCAAGCTTTAACAGAAACCTATACATACAACATTTATAATATACGTCGACAAGTTTAAGTTATTATAAAAAAAATTAAGAACACGTAACGCATAACAGCGAATATAATAAAACACAAATTAATGTCCAGTTAGAATTACAACGATAAACATAAATATAGTCACGCCTTTTTCCAGTAGGGGTAGGAAGAGATCACTTCCTTTCACTTGCTACGGTTTTTACACACATCTTTTGCTTCTTCTACTTCCATCAGTGCTCTCATACATGCTCGTCGGTTGCTCTTGACCTGGCCTTTCTTTAAAACCATGTTGATCTTATCAAGATATGTTCGCCGAGGGCGACCTCTACCAACTTGTCCATTATCGCTTGCCTTATAAATTTGTTTTGTCAATCTTCCTTTATCTATCTTTGTAGCCACATCTTATTTTACACCACAGCGTTCTCTTATCTCAATATTCTTTACTTTATCCAACCGAGTCACTTCGGCTATACTTCTCAGACTACTCATCTCCGCAGCATTAATCCTATTTTCATGCTTCTTCTGCCACTACCATTCATAAGTGTAGTAACCAACACTCCGCTATGCACAGCCAGATGTGCCTTTTTTGACACTTTCTGGCTGTTTATAAAGCAATGCAGTGCCCCATTAATTTGTTTTCCTGCCAACACCCTTCGCTCAATGCCACTGTCATAATTTTTATCTCTCGTGAACTTTGAACCGAAGTATACAAACTCATTTACTTGTTTAACTCTTCCTTCTTAATCAGAACCTTACAGTTTGTCATACTTTTTTTTCTTTTAAAAACCATTACTTTCGTTTTGCTTACATTTATTTTCATCCCTTTGATTTTCAGGGTACATGCATAACAATAACCATTGCCTGCAACTTCTCTTTAGATGACGCTAATATGATTTGATCATCGGCGTAAAGAAGGCATTTGACGATCAAATCATTAATTTTTAATCCAAACGCACTCTCATTTAAATCTTTTAAACAATCGTCTATGTATAAGTTAAACAGCCATGGCGAAGTCACACATCCCTGTCTCACACTTTTTTTGATTTTAAACCAGTCCGTGTAAGCTCCGAACGATATAAAATGAAATAAATGGTTTAAATTTTTTGTTTCCTTAAAAAGTATCTTTACGGCTACGCTACTTCACTGGATGCACCCCTTAATATCAATATTATGAACTTAAAATTTGACATAATTTCGTTATTTAGTAACAAATATTTCCAGTAGACATTTTAAAACAAAATATCGTGAATTTTTTTTATAAAGCCTTATATACAGCTGGTTTATATTGGATTTATTACCCATACGATAGGAAAATGGCACTTTTATATTTAAAATTGAGACCTTTAGTGACCTAAATAGAGTAACATCACATAGGTGTAACAAAAATAAATAACAATAGTCTGAAAGTAATTCTTTTTCTCCGCAGGCTTCCCTAGCAAGAGATAAGTGAGAGATAACTTATCTAGGACATCGAATATTTATTCGAAATCCCTTTGTATATTTTTGTTTTGTGATGTGTATTCGAATGGTGAACAATAATTCCGAATGAATATAAGCATGGTAATTTTTGAACGTAATCAGACAGTAGTGATCTAGCAGTTGCGCTCTCTTATCAGAGCTGCATCGAGTTTAGTGTTCCGGATACTGGCGAAAGATAAGGAAAATTAAAGATTGAATGATACCATACAATTGTTGTTCGATGTGCGTAGTTTTAGTTTTATACATATATATTAAAATGAATTATTGTTTTTCGATTCCAATGTTTTATGATTTTTTTGTATAAAATTGGCTTTTAACGTCCTCTATAAAGCACGATATACACGATTCAATTTAAGTACGTTCAATGGTTACAAAATTATACGCAGATATTTGTGTTATACAGGGTGGTGCGTAAGTAATGGTCCAAAGTGAAATGGAAGATTCTTGGTCTTTATATAAATACTATCTTTTGCCCAAGTCGAAAATGGTTCTAATAGGATTTTTAATTGGTTTTTTACGTTATTAATTTCAAAAACACCCATCAAATGCATATTGGTTGTGGATGATACAAATTATACAACAGGAGATGAAATTTAAATACCTAGACATAGAAATATCAGGATACGGTGACATCGAGGCGGAAGTAAGAAACCAAGCGGCAAAAGCAGCACGAACCTCAGCTTACCTGAACGATACAATCCTCCGAAACAAATATATCGGAATCGAGACCAAATCCTGAATCTACAAGGCGGTCATCCGACCTATATTAACATACACAGCGGAAACTAGACCAGATACATCGAACAAAAGAGAATATTAGAAACCACTGAAATGAAAATAGTGCGCAGGATCGCTGAAAAAACACTTTTTGACAGGGAGAGAAGCGAGGACATTAGAAGAACATGTAAAATAGACAATGTAAATGAATTGATACTGGGAAGAAAGAGAGAGTGGAACGAACACATAGACCGGATGAATGACGACAGAATGGTCAAAATAACTAGAGACAAGTCGCCCTTAGGACGCCGAAGCGTTGGAAGACCCCGCAAGAGATGGAGCGACAACCTTTCTAATAATTAAACGGCAGAGGATACGAAGAAAAACAAGCAAATTGCTTACATTAAAGAAAGAAGAAGAAGAATTTCGTTTTAACATATAAATTATTTTGTTAAAATGTTTGAATATTTATAAAATATAACAATAATATAGTGTAGGGATTTAAAAGTTAAATAAACATAAAAATAAAATAAAATTTTGTTATATTTTATGAACAGGAAGCTCGGCCTTTGATCCGGTGAAAGTGACACGGGGGTATTATCTTTTTACAACGAAATCGAAATGCTACACCTACCGCAGTATTTCTTTGTAAAAAATATTTTTTGTTTTTCCTTCGGGTGCTAGAATCACCAGGCTACTCGTGTGCGCTTACACTGGAGCATGCCACACACAACTGGCCGTGGGAGAAGCAGCTTTCTTCAAGTCTACTTCCGCTACCTTAAGAGTTTGACTTTGAGCTTTGTTTATGGTTATGGCGAAGCAGACTTTGATAGGAAACTGCACTCTTTGCGATGCAGTAATTTTACTTGCAATCTGGTGCCATTGCACAATTTTGGTGGATTTATATTGCGCGGCAACATAATTGGCGCGCCAACTCTTAATTATAATATGTGAGTTGGGAGACCGGGAGGCTTCAGAGTATTCAGGAACTCGACCGGATAATGATCGGTGTTTATCACTGAGTCGACCGATCTATATTGATATTCGATCCCATCGAATGATCTCAAAAGTAATTGGTTCTGGTTAATAAAAAAAATTATAATGTGGTTTATTATGTAAAGCTAAACAAAAGTAATGGTTTTTGAAAAAAAAAATAAAAAACTGTGAAATTCTGATTAAGAGAGAAAGAGTAGAACAAGTAAATGAATTTGTGTACTTGGGTTCAAAGGTTACGAGATATGAAAAGTATGACAGTGACATTGAGCGAAGGGTGTTGGCAGGAAAACAGATGAATGGGGCACTGCATAGCTTTATGAACAGCCAGAAAGTGTCAAAAAGGGCACGTCTGGGTGTGAATAGAGGTTCCTACACTTATGTATGATAGTAAATGTTGAGTTTGGCAAAAGAAGCATTAAAATCAGATTGATGCTGCGGAGATGAGTAGTCTGAGAAGTTTAGCCGGTGTGACTAGGTTAGATAAAGTAAAGGATAGTTAGATAAGAGAACGCTTTGATGTAAAAGAAGATGTGGTTACAAAGATAGATAAAGAAATTTTTAGATGGTTTAAACACGTAGAAAGGATGGATGAAGGAAGATTGACGAAACAAATTTATAAGGCATCTTCAAATAAGTTAATAACATGATTTCCTTGTATATAATTTATATAAATTAAAAAAGTATAGGCCCTAAAACAGTGCATTGTGGTACTCCCAGATCATTTTTTATCTCTTGTCAGCTTATGCAATTGGTAAACTGTTGATTCTACTATTGATCCTGTATACTGACGATGATTGCTTCAGTTGCAATGAGGTAACTGTGTAAAGCCTTATGATCATCGTCAGTCTTTTTATGACATTGGGTAGAAATTAATAGTTGTGACAGATCAAATACAAACCAAGGTTTTGACTGGAGTCTTCAGAATTAAATGATTTGACTTTATTTTGTTTTATTTTTATTTATGGAATCCGTTTAAATCCCATTAATTTTTGGATTTAAATCTCTATTTTATCTTTTAATATATTAGAAATAAAAATCTGAGATTATAATCATGCGATTTTAGAAATTATTTATATATGAATTCGTCGTATCCTATTGTTTTCCTTTTTCCCACGAATAAATATCACGCACAATATTAAGAGAAATGTTAAGTAGGTACGGGAAACAGTAATATAGAAATTTCTTTGAATACGATCACGCGAACAATCATCGCGGCTTATTAAACAAGTTAATTAAACATTACACACTTTTCGTGTCACATTCAAATAACCGTTTTAACCGAAATAATACAAAGATGTCATCAAAAAGCTGAATACGAGGGACATTGAGTTTTATATATTTCTTATAAGGCAAGGATTTTTCTTTATAACTTATAATAAACTAGCGGACACAGCAGACGTTGTCCTGCCCGAACGTTGTCTTGCCTGCTTTGGGAATATCACTAACAAACTCAGCGACGCCGAAATCTATAAATTCGACACTAATAAAGCAATTTTAAAAGATTTTTTATTCCATTCCCTTCCCACCCCTTTTGTAGGGGTGCCAACAACATTGGAGATATCACAATTAAACTCAGCGACTTTGAAAACTATGAATTTGACACTAATATCGGCGTTTTTAAAAGTTTTTATATTTTATCCCCTACTCACTTCTTTCATAGCGGTGCTAACAAAATTAGGAACGTTATCATCAAATTCAGCCACCCCAAAACCTGTAAATTTGACACTAATATCAGCCATTTTTGATAGTTTTTAGATTCCATCCGCCTCTCACCCCTATCGTAGAGGTGCTAACAAAATTGGGAATGTTACTATCAAACACCACAAAAACAATGAATTTAACACTAATATAAGCCGTTTTAAATAGTTTTTATATTTTAACCCTCTCCCTCCCCTTTTATAGGGGTGCTAACCACATTGAAGATATAACAATCAAACTCAGCGACCTTAAAAACTATAAATTTGATACTAATATCGGCGTTTTTAACAGTTTTTATATTTTATCCCCTACTCACGTCTTTCATAGCGGTGCTAACAAAATTAGGAATGTTATCATCAAATTCAGCCACCCCAAAACCTGTAAATTTGACACTAATATCAGCCATTTTTGATAGTTTTTAGATTCCATCCGCCTCTCACCCCTATCGTAGAGGTGCTAACAAAATTGGGAATGTTACTATCAAACAACACAAAAACAATGAATTTAACACTAATATAAGCCGTTTTAAATAGTTTTTATATTTTAACCCTCTCCCACCCCTTTTATAGGGGTGCTAACCACATTGAAGATATAACAATCAAACTCAGCGACCTTAAAAACTATAAATTTGATACTAATATCGGCGTTTTTAACAGTTTTTATATTTTATCCCCTACTCACGTCTTTCATAGCGGTGCTAACAAAATTAGGAATGTTATCATCAAATTCAGCCACCCCAAAACCTGTAAATTTGACACTAATATCAGCCATTTTTGATAGTTTTTAGATTCCATCCGCCTCTCACCCCTATCGTAGAGGTGCTAACAAAATTGGGAATGTTACTATCAAACAACACAAAAACAATGAATTTAACACTAATATAAGCCGTTTTAAATAGTTTTTATATTTTAACCCTCTCCCACCCCTTTTATAGGGGTGCTAACCACATTGAAGATATAACAATCAAACTCAGCGACCTTAAAAACTATAAATTTGATACTAATATCGGCGTTTTTAACAGTTTTTATATTTTATCCCCTACCCACTCCTATCGTAGGGGTGCTACAATATTGGGTATGTTACCATCAAACTCGGCCACCACAAAAACAATGAATTTGACACTAATATCGACGTTTTTAATAGTTTTTATATTTTGTATGGAGTTTTTTTCACTAAAACCACCCCTGGTATGTATAAAACAACTTAAGAAAATTTCATCCCAATCGGTCCAGCCGTTTGAGAGTTTTTGAAAGACATACATACATAAAAACATTGTTATAGATAGATTATTGATGATGTTGCTACTTATCACGTTGTCTTTAGATATTTATTTACTGTTATACATTATGTTAGATTCTTTTTGGGTAAAATAAGTTAGTTCAATATTTTATGAAGGTTATTAAGAGCAAGCACCTGAGACGTCTGGTCAAGAGCATGATAAATTAACACGTACACGTGATAGTACTTGTCCTTTTAAACGAAATATTTTTCACTATGTAGGTATTCAATGGTTAATAAAACTTTCACTTATTAGAACTTCTAGCTATAATATAATTTTATTCTATATAACGTAAAAAACAGAGACAGAATAGTAAATTTTTCTAAATAAACTAAATTAAATTGTCTGGCAAATATAATAACAATATAACTCACATGGTGCTGAGTCTTCGACACTCACAGTGTATTAACACGCCCGGTAAAAGTTTGTCATCTTTTGTCTTTGTAGCTCGATATAAATTATGTGACAAATGACAGGTATTTAAGATAACAATGAGGTTGGAATTATTTTAGTATTTGTAGCATGAAAAAATGCATGTATTGTTATCCTTACAAGAAATTTAAAATTTAATAGGCACTTTGTTCAATTATTTTTCCGTTTTTTTTAATGAGGGCATAAAATGGGTTACTTTTTATTTTAATAAAAAGAGTTATCAGCCTGAAATATATTTAAACTTAAATTTTCAGCAAATTATTCCGAAAAATATATCCTGAAATTCAAAATACAAGGGAATATTACATTTTAAAAATGTTTAAAGTGATAATAACTTCTTATGGCAAGCTGTGAACTTTTCGGTCGCGTTCCCAAAAGCGTGACGGCGCCATGAGCCATCTCTCTCGTCTGCCTTCTATTTTGCCCTCCATTATTATTTTCAGCAGCTTCATTCGATCACTCCGAATTACATGTCCTAAGTACGCGGTTTGCCTCTTCTTTATGGCGACAACCAACTCTCTGTCATTACCTATCCTTCTCAAAACCTCTTCATTACTAATGTGGTCTGTCCAGGGTATTTTTAAGAGCCTTCTGTATACCCACATCTCGAATGCTTCCAGCCGTCTTAGTGTTTCGGCCTTTAGGGTCCAGACTTAGCATCCGTACAGCAAAACGGAATAGATGTAGCAATTAACAAATCGAAGGCGTAATTTCAAGTTCAGTGATCGGTTGCAAAGCACTGGTCGCATTTTATTAAATACTGATCTGGCCTGTTCTATGCGCGATCTGATTTCTGTATTAGGATTCAGATCAGATATTACAAAGGTACGTTCTCGATTTGGAGTCCATTCATATATATATAGAAATATATCTGGTGCTGGATTGGTTCTTCTATTGATGGCCATTACTTTTGTTTTCTTTATACTAATTTTAAAACCCAAGGACTCTCCCACTCTGTTCATTCTATTTAGTAGTTGTTGGAGTCCTTCTAAGCTATCGGCTATGATGGCCGTGTCATCTGCAAAGCGTAGGTTATTGATCAGATGTCCGTTTATTTTAATGCCGTGTTCCATACCTTGTAGAGCTTCATCGAATATGTAGCTGGAATATATATTAAATAGTAAGGGCGATAAAACACATCCCTGTCGTACTCCCCTATGGATGGGTACATCCTCCGCTTAATATGGGAGAGAGCACCAGAACAAAGACGACCACTTGGAAGACCAAGATTAAGGTGGCGTGATAATATAACATCGGACCTTCCGAAAATGGGCATCGGGAATAGTTTAGAAGTAATGGAAGACCGAGATAGATGGAGGCAAATTGTTGCCTCGGCCAAGGCCCATCAGAGGCTGTAGCGCTACGGAGTGAATAAGTACGCGGTCGGTACTGAAAGAGCACCAATTAAATGGAGCACGTTTTAAACGTCTCGAGAAAACAAAACGCAAATACAAAAGGCCATCAACGATCCGACTTACAATGTATCTTCACACGGATATACACAAAAGTCGTGAGTACGATTGTGAAGTATTCAACTTATTTAAATGAATGTGTAATATATTTTGCGCTCGATATCGTGCTTCGGTATCTTATGTATTAATGCAAAAAACAATCAAGATACATATATGACTGCTGCTCAGTATGACATGTACGCCACGACTGGAGTTCACGGTGGATTCGTGAAAATTTCTGTAAGATACAACATTCATTTCACACACGTGTTTCGGTTCAACTGTTTGCAAACATAAATATAAATATCTTAATAAATAAATATACTTATACAAGGTGTTTTAAAAAAAGGTGACTCCCTCTCTAGGATAGGTGGAAAACTAAAAAATAATTGGCGTTTGCTTAGTAAAAAATTTTCGTAAAGCCATCCGTATTCAAGATAAAGGGCGTTGAAAAAAAAATCTAACACATTTATTACAATTTTGCCGAAACACTGAAAACATTGTCATGAAATTTTATACGAATATTAGAAGCTGATACATCCCATAAATTTGTTTATATATAGAGGGCGCTATTTACGCGGTTCGTACCAAGTAGTATAGGAAAAAATCACGGAGTGAACGACATCTATTATTAATTGATGAACAATGCTCTACACATGGCATTTCGATTATATCTTTGTATAAATTTCCTTCAAATCTTAAGGCAGCTTGGAAATTAAAGAGATAGGAAAACAAATCTCAAAGTTTATGTTTGTTTGCAGCAAAAAATTTGTGAAAGATGATTTTTTCAGTGGTAAGTTTGATATTGTTGTCCAATGATCCATCATTATATTTGTAAATATTCATAGTGACTTTAACAACACAGAGAAAGCGTTTAAAAGATTAATCTGTTTCTAGCCAGAACCTTCCAGTGTTGAGGTATTAAAATTCCATAATTAAGAAAGATATAGAAGTGACCGAAGGATTATTATATATAATTGGTCGAGCACGTTCACCCACATAATACAAAATGTCCGAAATTGATATTTCGACTTTAATAGGCATTGCAACAAGAATTCCAGGGACAACAGAACTGAAAAAACTTCGAAAACAAACCAAAATTAATGCCTGGACATATCTTCCTAATCATAACATCTTTACAGATGTGTTGTGACTCATATTAACGAGATTCAATGTTTTGGATGGCTCTCTTGATTGCATCTCGCCATTTATCTCGATTAAATGACATGTGAGCCGCTTGTGGGAGAGTAGCATCTAATAATTTTTTGGTAACATCCACCCATCGATTTGGTGATCGGCCACGCCTTCTGTTTCCTTCAGGTTTTCTCAAAATGAAAGAATTCGAGAGTACACGATACTGGACAAACGTTTTGACGGACGTATTTCTTGTAAAACCGAAGCATTTGCTCTAAGTCCGGTCCAGGACACTCTCAACATTCGTCGCCACGCCCACATCTCAAATGCATCAATCCGACGACGATCTACTTCTTTGACAGTCCCAGATTCGGAAGCATATAGAAAGACCGAAAAGACCAAGGTACTCACTAGATTGATTTTAGTTTGTTTTGGACCCACCTGGTCTTTATTGGCATTTAACAAGAATCCAGCGACAATAAAACTGAAACGTCGAAAACAAACCTTAAATCCTGCTTCAATCCAATAGTTTAACACAAAAAATCAACTCAAATCTCTGAGATAACTAAAATTCCATTCAATAAACTTTGTTTTTACAAGTGACCAAATTACAGAATTCAGTCTTTTTTCTTCAACGCCCTTATATTGAATACGGATGGCGTTACAAATATTTTTTACTAAGGAAACCCCAATTATTTTTTAGTCTTCTACCTATCCTAGAGACGGGTCACATTTTTTTTTAACATCATTAGTTTTATACCAGTATCGGTTATTACTTCATAATTTTCAAATAAAAATATTCCGAAAACGGTACACAGTATCAAGTTTTAGCAGGAGTACCTTTTTGGTGTAAAATTGAATGATGTTTAAGTTGACCTGAAATTTTAAGTAATAAATCTAACCTTAAAAAAGTTATGTTCAATACTACTTGGTACGAATCTTGTAACCAGCGCCCTCTATGAGAGTCAGATATAAAAACAAACTTATGGGATGTATCAGCTTCTAAAACATATTCGTATAAAATTTCATTACAATGTTTCCAGTAGTTTCGGCAAAATCGTAAAAAATGTGTATACATTTTTTTTCTTCGACGCCCTTTACCTTGAATAGGGATGGCGTTACAAAAATATTTTACTAAGCAAACCCCAATATTTTTCAGTTTTCTTCCTATCCTAGAGACGGGGTCACCTTTTTTTGAAACACCCTGTATATACTTATAACATTCTTCTGTATTGTAAAATATAAAGGTACTTTACTCTTTTACTCTTTAAAAAAAACTTGGAAGCGCCTTAAAAAAAATTAATATATGATGGTTGTATTTTAAGTTTCGGACCATGCAGAAATTTTTATCGCGAATAATTTTTTTCACAAAACCAATAATAAAAAAGTTTTCCACATGCTTCCGACTCAAGTAGACACACTTTATAATATTTTAAAATCGTACCTTACCAAATAGCATTCGTTACTCACAAAATATTCGAACATGCATCTTGAATTTTGATCCAACTCCTTAAAAAATGTAATAATTGTAATACGCCGCATATTTTTGCAATACACTTGACCCAAATTGCTAAAAATGGGTTACAATGTGTTAAATATTAGTTGTCGTTCCGTCTAGATCGTACGTAGTTGCAAAATGAAAACAGCATTGAAACGCACGTTCGTTAATAAATAGTGATCGAAGTACTAGCTTATCGGCAGGGGCCCAGCAAACATATCGAGCATTATATGTCCATCAGGTTAATGTTTGAATGCAATCACTAATCTCATCTCATCATGTAACTACCAGACTGTTGCTGCTGCTCGAGTTCAGGAACAACCGGACTCAGGACCGGTATCGCCACATCGAAAACCATTAATTAATTTTATTAATGTTTATAAAAAATGATTTAATAATGGCCTAAACTGTAAACAGCTAACGTTTCCATTTGGAAGGCGGCAAATAAATTGTCATCGACTTGTGCACGAACCATAGCAAGGGCTATTGGTTAATTTCAGCCGGAAAGTACTCATCATCTCTTAAGCTGCTAAAATCTATCCAGAAGAAAGCTACGACAAAAATTGTGGAAGCGTTAAACAGTACAAAATTGGGTAAAGCTGCTGGGTATGACAGGATAACACTTGAAATGCTGAAGGCTGGACAAAACGTGGTAGCTAGTCCTTTTTAAGCTTTGTTGGAGGAGTGGTAGCGTACCAGATGACTTGTGCAAGGCCGTTATCGTGCCTTTTTTACAAGTGAAAAGGTTCGCAGCAGATATGTAAGAACTATCGTGGTATTAGTTTACTCAGCAAAGTCGGCAAACTGTATGCAAAAATATTGATTCAAATAGTAATGAATGAAACTGAGAAGATGATATGGGATGTGCAAGCAGGATTTAGAAGAGGAAGAAGATATATGGATCAGGTCTTTTCATTTCGAGGTATAGTTGAAAAATTCTTAGCTAAAAGTCAGAGGGTCAATTGCGCTTTTATAGACCTATGACAGAGTGATGAGGAGTGAATTGTGGTCGACATGGGGTGAGCGGTAGTTTAATACGAAC
This sequence comes from Agelastica alni, assembly GCA_950111635.1. Classification (NCBI taxonomy): domain Eukaryota; kingdom Metazoa; phylum Arthropoda; class Insecta; order Coleoptera; family Chrysomelidae; genus Agelastica; species Agelastica alni. The sequence goes on along the minus strand of OX467713.1, from coordinate 27,679,813 downwards.
ACTGAAATCACTTTATGAGGATTCCTCTGCTTGTGTTAGAATAAACGGAGCTTGCACGGACTGGTTTAACATCGAAAAAGGTATGAGACAGGGATGTGTGGCTTCGCCATGGCTGTTTATCTTATACATAGACGATTGTTTAAAAGATTTAGAAGAGAGTGCGTATGGATTGAAAATGAATGATTTGATCGTCAAATGCCTTATTTACGCCGATGATCAAGTCATATTAGCGTCATCTGAAGAGGAGTTGCAGGCGATGATTAATGTTATGCATGATGCCCTAAAAATCAAAGGGATGAAAATAAATGTAAAAGAGAAGAAAGCATGACAAATTATGAAGTTTCGATTGAGGGAGAAATAGTGGAACAAGTAAATGAATTTGTGTACTTGGGTTCAGAGTTTACGAGGGATGGAAAGTATGACAGTGACATTAAGCAAAGGGTGTTGGCAGGAAAACAGATGAATGGGGCACTGCATAGCTTTATAAACAGCCAGAAAATGTCAAAAAAGGCACAAGAAGCATAAAAATAGGATTAATGCTGCGGAGATGAGTAGTTTAAGAAGTATAGCCGGAGTGACTCGGTTAGATAAAGTAAAAAATACAAAGATAGATAAAGGAATGCTGAGATGGTTTGGGCACGTAGAGAGAATGGATGAAGGAAAATTGACGAAACAAATTTATAAGGCGAGTGTGAATGGACGGAAGTCGGTAGAGGTCGACCTCGGCGAACATATCTCTATCAGATCAACATTGTTTTGAAGAAAGGCCAGGTCAAGAGTACCAACAACCGACGAGCGTGTATGATAACACTGATGAAAGTAGAAGAAGCAAAAGATGTGTGAAAGAACCGTTCAAGTGGAAGGAAGTGATCTCTGCCTAGAGAGTTAAAAAAACACGACCCATCTGCACCCACAGGCACAATATGGTGAGGTATCATGACCCCATGGCCACTGCATAAATGGTATACCATCTTGATTAAGATAACCTTCGAGCGTTGTCTTGCATAAACAGGAAATTGGGTTTAAAAAAAACCCGAAAGGCATCATATGTTCTATTACAATACCCTCATTGTTTTGATAGCTGTCAAACTTTAAAAACGAACATAAGAACATAAGAATTTTTTGAATAATTTCAGAGTGTTGCGTTAATTATGTCCAGAGTAATAAATAAACAATAAAATAACCAAGTGTTAATGGATCAAATTACAACGCTGGTAGATAACACTTTTTCATATATTTAACTTAGATAATATGTTCACCAAACTTCAAAATCACATATTAAAGCAAAGCCCTGCATAAATAAAAATATCTGATTAAAAATCAGATCTCACAGATACTCATCTGTCGAGAGATGAAACCCGATTAAAATTTAGGATTTTATTAAACCCATTATTGTATTTCTACGTTATACAGGGAACCAACATGTAAAGTTTCACCTTCCTGGGCCTTGTCGTTCATAACATACAGTGATTACTAAGTCGTTGCATAATACACTGTGTTCATTTGAAAGAGACCCACCCTTAATATTTCAAAAAGGCGACATATTAGAACCCTGTGTTTACCCCCTCCAGTAGTAAAGGGGTGAATCTGACGTTTGTGACATTAGCGCTAAAAAGTGGCAAACACAGAGTGTCTCAACAGTGCTGTCTATATTTTTTAATGTAAATTATTAAGACTGTTTATTTTTTTAGGATTTTGCATTTAACATTTTAAAATAAAATAGGCATGCATAAAAAAAATAATTTATTAATTTGTACTAAAACAGATTGTAAAAAAGTTCTATTAAATCATAGCTTATAAAATCAAATGAAAACATTGGTATAGCGAAATGTTAATAAAAATTTAATGTTTACACACAAAGAATATTTTATTTAGATTAAGTAAGAAAACCACAGATTCGCGTTTTGACTTAACCTTGTATACAGAGTATCTACAATAATTGCGAGACATAATTGAGAAAGTTTAAATTTATTTGGGTAAATACGGATCTGATGTAGTATTTCTCGAGTATCCATTAGACGATCGGAGAATAGCTATTGACACAACACGTATCCATACACAAATTTGATTAACTATGAGCTCGACCGATCTAATGAATACTAAGTAGTATAATAACAAATAGGAATAGAAATGAGACAACACCAGATCTTATAGCAGCAACTTCTCTGGCCGAGGAGCAATGAATTGCATACGCGATACGAGTAAGTAATATTTTGATATTATTCCAATACATCAATGCTAGCAGACTATAAATATAGTATTACATTTCCTTGTTTAATTTCACATCATTATTTGGTTTCTTTACACTGCACTTACCGCGTTTAAGTATAAAACTAATACAAAAGTGTGTCTGTAAATTAAAGGTACGCTTTACGCCTATGAGTTGTTTAAGTGCTACGCTCAAAAATAACAGTATTTTATTTATTATTCACAAAGTGCAATTCACAGGACTAATTAATTTCAACTAACTATTTTTTTTAACTAACTATCTCTCTTAATTTTCAACTCACTATGTCCAAAAAATTATATATTATTATTATGATTATTTCTCAACTAACTGTTGATTACTCTAAACTAGAGGGAAGAGTAGGTTGCGGTAGGTCTTTTCGTAAGACCCCTTAATTAGCCTGTCGTTTCGTTTGCCTGATTACTGTAGTGTTTATCAAGCCGAAATGACAGCCTTTACCGAGGCAGCTGTCTCCGCAACGAACAAAAGTTCAGCGAGATATCCTTGCTTTGCGACAGCCAGGCTGCTATCAAATCACTGAAGTCAGTCTACTTGACCTCTAGGGCAGCGGTGCAATGCCGAGCCGCCTGAATAAGCTAGCAGCTAAGTTTAGAGTTCACATTTTCTTGGGTGGCATCGACTATAAGGACATCCGAATTGTAGCAAATCTTTACTGGAATCAATCAGCTAGGGTTAAAATTGGAAAGTCGTCCACTGAGAATGGCGGTAAATCGCCACAATTGCCGCTATTGATCCGATTCAAACCCAAGAGTTTTTCACGAGGTGCATACACATCAACCGGAGATATAAAATGTATGATGGGCTGGCATTTGCGGTGACCGAATGGTGGGTCCTTTTCTTCTACCAGGCAATTTGGCTGGCGAAATAAATTTGCAATTACTGGAAGACGCTATTGATCCTGCCTTGACTGATATATTTGAAAATAATCCACAGTATGACGAAGATCATTTTTATTTTTAACAGGACGGTGCTTCTCCGCATTATGCGGCGATTATTTGTCAGTATTTAGTACTAAAACACACGGAGCGGTTTCTGGCGAGTCGGCAGCCGACTCGGCTGCCGAAGCGGTGCATCCTTTATGGCAGTTCTATTGAATGAAACAGACGGCGCGTCAACGCGCGGTTCGTGATGGCGGTGGCAGCGCCTACTCTGCTGGACATCATGCACCGCGCGCGGTTTTACGACTGTAGTCGGCAAATCAGTACATGTTTGCTTATGGGACTAAACACACGTAAGCGGTTTTGTGGCGGTTTTTGTTATTAATAAGTGACTCGGCGTTGTCAAAACAGTATGGAAACTTTGGACGTTGAGAAATTAATCAATGAGATTCATATTAGACCAGCGATTTGGGATATGCGTTCAGAAGATTATTCCAACAAAATAAAAAAGAAACGTTCTTGGGAAGAGGTAACCAACGCCTTTGTTGATTGACAACAATTCTTGGAATGTTTCTCTTGACATTCTGGTAAAATTAAAGAATTTATCTGGATCTCCGTTAAGTTCGTCATACAGTGTGTAAAAAAATCCTCTATTTTTCCTCTCATTTATTATGGGATGTATCCAATATTTGCGTTTCTTTTTTTTTAATTTTGTTTTATAATAAGCCTGCAGTTATTAGAAAAAGCAAATCATCATCACTGTCAGAAGAAGTCATACTTTATGCCAACGATGCGAACCACTCAGACACAACTAGACAACTGCGAAAGATGTCTCGATAAAAACGTCGGCGCCGACTCGCCAGAAACCGCTCCGTGTGTTTTAGTACTTAGACCAACGTTTTCCACGGCATTGGATTAGGAGAAGACGAAGCATCCACGATCGCCAAATTTATCGCCCCTCGATTTTTGTTGTGGGGACATCTAAAAAGTAAAATCTATAAAACGCAACCAACGTCGTTGGAAGATTTGTGTCAAAGAATCGTTGACGAGTGCCCTCAAATTACTCCGGAAATTCTTCGGAATGTGCATAAACGTTTTGAACAAAATCTTTATATTTGTATGAAAGCTGGCGTTCATCAGTGTGAACATTTAATCAATTAAGTAGTAAGTAAGCAACTAAAATAATTGGAATTTTAACATGTAATTTTTTTCAAAGGAGGAAATTTAAAATTTAAAGAGAATTGTCAAAGCTTTCAGAAGACATCTTATTAGACCACCTATGTCATTTAAAACTGTTGGGGTAATTCTTACCCTCGCTTGGGATTGAAAGTAGTGAAGTCAAAAATACCGGAAAAGAGTGTCCCTCTTTTACCAAAAATCGATGGGTCATGGCGTTTTTCTAAAATGTTGACGAGGTTCCTGCAAATGGCTCTGTTTAGTTCAGTTGGCCACCCTGTATGTCGCATGCTACAGATGTAGTCCGTTCACTAGCTTTACAATATTAGCGAAAAACATTTTTCGGCTATAGTATAAAACATTTTCTCTGTCATTCCACAGCTAGCCAAAGCGACTCAAAGTAGAGTATAAAATTGAATGATGTATTTTCCAGGTAAATGAGTGAGCTACAGCGAAGCGTGTCCGGGTTAAGCTAGTTAGCCATATTAATGAATCACAAATATTTTCACTTGCTCATATATTTTAGTACTACTTAAATAAAAACAATCCTTGAATTATGTATTACGTAATGTCGTTGAAATAAAGTTACCTAATACAAGGAGCATACATATTATATGTACAAAAAAACTGATACTCAAGTCGATGCAAATAAAAGCGAAATGGCATTGTTGTGTTATAAATGATAAGGAATCTGTTGGTTGGTTAGATAAGAGCGAGTGGTTGCGATAACACCTTCGAATTGGTTAATTTGGTCATTGGTAGAGAAACACGTAGACAGAGTTGAGTCAGATAAATGTGTGCGCGCGGTATAAAACAAAATAAATTTTCCACACATGCTGATATCGTTTTTATGTGTCTGATTAGCGAAAGAGATATTCACACATGAATAATACCAGCTATTACGAAATTATTTTAAATATAGGGAAAAGGTGTGTGTGTGTGTCGTTGTCTACACACCTCTTATAAATCTATACTATTATTAAAATGTAACACAAGTTAAAGATATTTATTAAAAATTGTTACCACATGATTTTGAGGTGCCCTCGACTCAAAATCTGTTTTTTGGATTTTTTTGTCTGACTGTACCGATTTAAATAAAACGTTCTGTACACATTTAAAATCTTATCATTAGACTTAACAACTAGTTTATTATTCGGACCGAGTTAATAGAAACAGTGTGTAAAGTGAGCTCCGACACTTTGCCCATTTTATGGTGGAAAATCAAAACGATCGTGATAATTGTTATTGATAAATGTAAGTGTATAAAATCTAGTTGTCATTTAGCCTATAAATACATCGCGTAACTGATTATTAATTACTAAAAGAACAAGTTTTTGTTATAAACAGAAATAATTTTGCCGTCGCTTATCAGTACTAAACCAGTTTTATTAGTGAAATTCCACATTTGGTATATTACACATCCAGGGCCGCATTTAGTTTCTTGGGCACTTGGTGTCAGGAACTGAGCGCAATATGGAACCCAATTTAAGTCAGTTACTACCTCAGTTTCAGATTGTTTCCGACACATCCAAATCATATTCTTCAGTTATCTTATTGTTACATTTAATAAAAATTTAAAAACACCTCTCACCATATATTTTTATCTCAAGATGACAACATGATATGTTATAAATGTAATAAGTAATATTGCATCCCACTGTTCAGAACTTTTAACCCGACAACCGGTATCCTAAATACCTGGGAGTTACTCTCGATAGAACTTTATCTTTTAAACAACACCTAACTAAGACTGCCTCAAAACTCAAAACAAGGAATAACATCATACAAAAACTCTGTGGCACTTCATGGGGATCCTCCGCAACGACGCTTCGATGTTCCGCGTTAGGGCTGGTCTACTCTACGGCGGAATATTGTGCTCCGGTCTGGCTAAACAGCACTCATGTCAAAATGGTCGACGTTCAATTGAATCACACGATGCGTTTAATCTCGGGCACAATTAAATCTACACCGAGTTATTGGCTACCAGTTCTAAGCCATATCCCTCCTCCATCGATACGGAGATCCACTGCACTTGTCAGAGAGTACAACAAGGTTATTCAAAACCCACACCTACCAATAAACAGAGACATCGAGGACATAGACAGGAATAGGTTGCGCTCAAGAAAACCCCCCATCAAAACGGCTCTAAACTTGGAGGCCGTTGACTTCAACCCAATAAATGAGTGGAGGCAGAAATGGACCGAAGCAGCCCAACCGGAATTTCTCAACATGCCGTGCATAACAACTCCCCCAGCCGGCTTTGAACTACCACGCAAGACATGGGTAGCACTTAACCGGATTAGGACCAACCACGGCAGGTGTGCCGATGCCTTCTACAAGTGGAACATAATACCCTCCCCACAGTGTGACTGCGGCGCTGAAAGGCAGACGATCCGCCACATCACGGAAGATTGCAACCTGAGGGCATATGGAGGTCAGCCAAATGAGTTCCTGACAGCGACACCAGAATCAATTGATTATATTAACAACTTAGACATTCAACTGTAATTATGCTATATTTTCGTGTTTTTATACTTTACATTTTTACACTGTTTGTACATTGTGCTATATGTTGTCCTGTTAACTTATACAATATTTTATGTGATGTATGCCATACGATAAATAAATAAACCCGACAAACAAACCAACTCAACCGAATCAACAGATATATCTACTCACCTCACAAACCCGATTTCACCGACAGCAGGTACACTATTAGAAACACAACTAACATGGACACCATTACTGAAATAAGTAGTGTAGGCAGCGAAAAACGTGGCAGAACCGAAGTGAACACATCTAAATCAAACTCTCCCACAATAAAAAAGCCAAGTTTCGCCGTACCTAAAAATAAACCCGAACCTAAAAAACCCAAAACCGTTTTAACACCAACCGAGACAACATCCGACAAAGATAATTCTTATCCACTCGAACCAGCAAAAATGATCATTGAAAATCACTCTCCCCCATCCATCCTAAACTATGAGCAGCTAAACTTACTACTAAACAGTCTCAGTGGTATCGTAGATCCCATCCCCGTCATCAAAGAGTACACCACAGATATCAAATCTCTCAAATCCATCCTTATGTAGACAATGCAAGCGAAAATTCACGACATTAAAAAAGAAAATTTTTAACCAACTGAGACGAGAGGGCTCACTGTGATAGTGACTCAAAAAACAAATCCTCTTACTAATCGAAATAGTATTATAGAACTTTATTTCAATATCTATACTCCAGTGGTGCAGTGTAACTGATTTGATAATAAAATAGTGATTAATATTCTCCAGTAAGTTACCATATCAAAATTATTGAGTGCTGCATTTGCTATGCCAGCTTAACATACAGAGTAGCCAACCTAAAACGAAACGGAGACATTTGCAGGAACCCCGTCAATATTTAAAAAAAAACGCTCAGACCCGTCGATTTTTAATTAAAGGGGGACACTCTTTTACGGTAATTTTGACTCCACCACTTTCAACCCCAAGTGAGAGAAAGAATAAGCCCATAATTTTTAATTGGAATTGGGTCACATAAGATGTCTTTTAAAAGCTCTGACCATTCTCTATACAATAGTTTTTAAATTTAAAAATTCCGCCCATTACTTATTAAGAAATTAGATTCTAAATGTGAAACTTATCTGCAAACAATGTCATTCATTCGAGTTAAATACGCCAATGGTATAAACTTAAAACCTATTTTTTATTTTGCATTGCTTTGTGGTGATTTGTTATCACTTCTAAAAATCTTAAACCTACGTTGAGTACGAGGCAGCTGGCATCTATGTCTGGGATCAATCGAACTAGCATCCAAACCATTTTAAAGAAGAATAAATTTCATTCATATAAAGTACGTTTAATCCATGAACTTTAAGAGCATGATTATGACCGCTGTTTGCAGTTTTGCGAAATAATGGGTGCGCGAGCAGGGTACGATCCACAGTTCCTTTTTAATAACTGTTTTTCCTATGAATGCAGTTTTTTCTTGCACGGGACGGTAAATCACCACAATTGCCGCCATTGGTCCGATTCAAACCCAAGAGTTTTTTCACGAGGTGCATACACAGCAACTGGAGAAATTAAATGTATAGGCTGTCATTTGCGAATGGTGGGTCATTTTTTTCTACATTACAATTTAACTGGCGAACTTTATTTGCAATTACTGGAAGACGCTATTGACCCTACCTTGACTGATATATTTGAAAATAATCCACAGTATGATGAAGATAATTTTTATTTCCAACAGGACGGTGCTCCTCCGCATTATGCGGCGATTGTTCGTCAGTATTTAGACCAGTGTTTTCCACAGCATTGGATTGGGAGAAGAGGCAGCGTTGAATGGCCTTCACGACCGCCAGATTTATCGGCCCACGATTCCTGTTTGTGGGGACATCTGAAAAGTAAAATCTATAAAACACAACCAGCGTCGTTGGAAGATTTGCGTCAAATAATCGTTGACGAGTGCCGTCGAATTACTCCGAAAATTCTTCGGAATGTGCGTGAACGTTTTAAACAAAATCTTTATTATTGTATGGAAGCGGACTATCATTAGTTCGAACATTTAATCAATTAAGTAGTAAGTAAGCAACTAAAATAATTGGAATTTTAACATGTAATTTTTTTCAAAGTTTTGGGAGGAAATTTAAAATTTAAAGACTATTGTAAAATGAATTGTCAGAGCTTACCCTCGCTTGTGGTTGAAAGTAATTGAGTTAAAAATACGGGAAAAGAGTGTCTCCCTTTAATCAAATATCGACGAGTCTAAGCGTTTTTATAAAATGTTGACGAGGTTCCTGCAAATGGCTTTGTTTTGTTTTCAATTAGCCACCCTGTATTTTTAAAATTAAAAGTCCCTACTCATGCCATTGCCCTTAAGAATGTGCTGTTTTGATTTCATATCGATCTTTTTTTTTCTTAGCTCCTCAATTGGTGTCTTGTTAAAATCGTTTTATTGCAATAGGATATTAAATGGCTATAAAAAAAAGTTATCCAATAACGTCTATAAAAATCTGATTGAAAAAAAAGAGGCACAATTTTTTTAAATTTGAAGAAAACTGTATAGACATACAGTATGGAACAGCCAAATGGAATAAATTCGATAACGAATAAATGAGGGCGTGTTGGGAAAAACGCTTGGACACGTCGATTTGTATTTTTAGATGCGCATTTTTTTAAAAAAAAAATAAATATATAGGATGTGTCATGTGACAGTGGCCGATACCAACTTTCTTATTTTAAATACAACCTCCTGTATATTATTTATTTTTTGGATTCTTCAGAAAATACTAAACATAATTCATGTACAATGTCCCATATTTATCTTCAACTGTATCGGAAATATTAAGTGTTTACAGATGTATTACAAAAATTAACATTAAAAAAAAATTATTTTATTTTACAAATAAAGCAAAAAAAACAAAAAAAAATTAATTTCAATGTAAGAGATGTTCAAAATGTTCGCCGCGAACGTCTTGGCAACATGCTAATCTGGTATAGAAATGTTTTCTAACGTTACTCAACATCTCAGGCGTGACTGATCTAATCGCAAGCGTGATTCGTCTTTTTAAGTCATGTAAGTTGAGTGGTTTATTTTTGTATACAATACTTTTGACATATCTTACAAAAAGAAATCTAATGGCGTCAGATCAGGAGATCGTGCTGGCCATTTTATCGATCCGCGCCTCCCTATCCACCGATTTGGAAAATTTTGGTTCGGGTAATGCCGGACATTGATTTGGTAATGGGGCGGTGCTCCATCTTGCTCCATCTTGCATAGTATATTGGCAGGAACTTGTGAGTTTGCTGGATCAGGATATAAGTTTGTCAAAGTTGGCACGACATTATTTTGGAGCAGTTCTAAATATTTATCTCCATTCAAGTTGCCATCAATAAAAAAGTGACCTACGATATGATTTCCAACAATTCCTGCCCAAACATTAACTTTTTCAGGATATTGCGTATGTTCCTCTCTCATCCAGTGAGGATTCTCATTAGACCAATAGCGGCAATTTTGACGATTAACATGACCGTGAAGTATAAATATACTCTCATCAGAAAACAAAACATCTTCTAATTGGATCACATTGTTATCTAACATTTCCATCATTTGTTCACAAAAATACGTTCTGTCGAAATCGTCTTCCGTGAGCTCCTGAAAACATCTGAAACACTTAATATTTCCGAAACAGTTGAAGATACGTATGGGACATTGTACATTATTTATGTCTAGAATTTTCTGAAGAATCCAAAAAATAAATAATATACAGGGAATTGTATTTAAAATAAGAAAGTTGGTATCGGCCACTGTCACATGACACACCCTATATAATTTTTTTTTTTTAAAAAATGCGCATCTTAAAATACAAATCGACGTGTCCAAGCGTTTTTCCCAATGCGCTCTCATTTATTCGTTATTGGATTTATTCCATTTGGCTGTTCCACACTGTATACCCTGTTCGTGTTCCACTATGTGTGATATCGCAGATTTGCACACCATTACCTACGTTTCGATAAAGTACACGTTTCAAAAGTTACTCTCTTCCTCATAAACTTATACTTCGGTAATACTTATCTTTGTATCATTTTACGTGGAAATAGTTTCTGGGGTATTGGCACAAGCCCCCGACGATGATAAGATGGCATCGCTGCGGGATCCCAACCCAAAATTATTGAAAATATTATTTCCGAGCTGTAATGTGGATACACGCCTTGAGCATTTCAACGACTAAAATGATTGAGCCATTTTTTTTGTAGTTCAATGATTTGTTTGTATGAATCTCGAGATACTTTTTTTTGTTATTTATGCAGTATCATTCGTAAAATTTTATTGATTATTGGATCCATTTCGTTCACTTATTCTTACAGACCTTTTCTCTCATACCCATATAAGTTATTCACGGTTTGTTTCCTTACACTTTCTGGTTAAAATTTTCTCAAATATTTATTTACTTGATTCTCTTTTTGTTCTTCACGAATTTTTTATTTTTATCTATTGCACTTTTCGTTATGTCCATTTCAGTAAAAGCTGACTGACACACTCACACAACAACAAAACATAAACAGGATACTTATAAAACGAATGTGAGAAAAGTAATAGAAATAAAAAAAAATTTGAAACCAACAAATGACAGATTAAAAAATGTGATCACTTTCGGTGAAATCATCAACCAGAATGAAAAAAGCCAAGATAAGCAAATCTTAAATGACGTCCTAGTACAGTTGAAGTCAGAAATAATTTTTCACTTCCCATAATTATATATCATATATCAGTATTATTAATAGGTATATATTCACTGGTCCTGATCAAATACCCATAGAACTTGTCAAACTTTTTGATGACGATGTAATAGATATTCTTCTGGACCTTTTTAACAACATTTATGATAGGGGAGAAATCCCTAAGCAATGGCTGACATCTACTTTTGTACTTATACCTAAGAAACCAAACCCAAGAGAATGCTCAGACTACCGGACCATTGCACTCATGAGTCACACACAGCGCTGTCTCGATATGAACCAATATGTGTTTGCATGTTACATCGATTTTGAGAAAGCTTTTGACAAAGTGAAACATGACAAGTTACATCAGCTACTCGTCAGTAAAAACATTGACTTGGACGATGCGAGAATAATAAGCAACCTATACTGGGATCAAAGAGCAAATACAAAGGTAGAAAACCATCCAACAGAGGAAATGGAAATCCGTCGTGGCGTAAGAAAAGGATGCATCCTATCGCCAATACTATTCAACCTGTATAGCGAAGCCATTTTTAAAGAAACCTTGCAAGAAGAATCGGTAGGGATAGTTATTAACGGATAGGTTATAAATAATATGCGATATGCTGATGACACAGTCTTGTTACCGAGCAATCAACATACAACATCTTCAAGAGAAATTAAATGATCAATGTAACGAATACGGTCTAAAGATAAATCTTTTGAAATCCAAGTTAATGGTAGTTACAAAGTTCCCCAAAATTACAACCATGTAAACGTGTTAGTAGCAGATATCTTAATAGAGAATGTGCAGTCATACAAATACCTGGGAGCCTGGATAGAACAATCGGGTGATCAAACAAGAGAAATAAGAACAAGAATAGAGATAGCCAGGTCAACATTTACGAAAATGAAAAAGTTGTTCACCAGTCGAGATATTAAGATTGGACTTAGGATGAGGATGCTGCGTTGTTACGTGTTTTTCGCGCTTTTGTATGGAGTGGAGGCATGGACTCTCAAGAAGAATCACATAGACAAACTAAAAGCCTTCGAGATGTGGTGCTACCGTAGAATGTGGCGTATCCCCTGGACAGAAAAGATCTCTAATGTGGAAGTCCTAAATCAGATAAATAAGGAATGTGAAGTCATTAACACCATAAAAAAGAGAAAGCTTCAATATCTAGGTCATATACTGAGAGGACCCAAATACGCACTTCTCCAGCTGATAGTTCAGAGAAATATTGGTGGAAGGAGGAATATTGGAAGACGCCGTGTGTCTTGGCTTAAAAATCTAAGGGACTGGTTTAATTGTAGCAATGTTGAACTTTTTCGAGCTGCAGTCAATAAGGTCCGGATAGCTGTGATGATAGCAAACCTCCGATAGGAGATGCACTATAAGAAGAAAAAGATTCACAAAAAAAACCGCATTCATAAATACCCAAATACACAAATTGCAAAAAAAAATAATACATTGCAATTCGTTATCCATAACCGACTGGATTTTTGGCGCACTTATTATACTGATACCACAGAAATAATTTATGTTTGGCAAAGTTGCTTTATTGTGCATTAAAAGGTATATAGTTTGTCATCACTTATAAATGTTTGTTTCTAATTCGCTCTATTAAACGTGCGTTGTTTTATATTTATTAACACCGTCCTAATTTTCCGTTTTTAATAGTCCACATGGACAGGTGATATTAAAGTGGTTGTTGGTTGAAATTTGTTTATTTTCTGTTCGCTCAGCATCCAATCTTATTTGTTGTTGTGTTATAGTGATTTTTTTCTTATACCAGTGTTGTTGTGTTTAGATTTTATTTTTTTAATAATGGCATTTTGAAGGACTTTTAAAAGTAATAAATTTATATTTATAATTCATATTGACCCATTTTGTAAATGAATACGGAAATGCAGATTCCATCTGAGTTGAAGTTTCTTCTAAGAGTAAAGTAGAATTGGAAGAAGAAGTGCAACAAGAATAAGATATTTTTATGTGAATGTCACCCCTATTTAAGATATGCATCACAAATTAAAATTAAAAAATAATGAATGTAATTAAGGTGTAGTGAAAAAGATTCACATTCAAACAAAAATTTTAAAACCCTTCATTACAAATAATAACAAGCAAGAAATGTCTTTGCAAAATTAACCATGCTAACAAATAAAAATATTGACCCTCAATTTCCAAACAAAAAGTGCCTTATAAAATAAAATTCGTTACCATATATTCGTGAAATATGCTATACTGTGTGATGGAGAATATGTATTAAAAAGAAAGTTTATAATTTTTATTCTAATAACAATGTTTCGTATGATTTTTATATGATTAATAATAAAATCAAGTTGGTACAGGGTTTTCCATAAAAATCCAATAATACTGTTAGAAAGGAGCTCCATTCGTTGGGTTTACGATATCGCACCTTAAATAGAAGACAGACTATTATGAAATCTCAAAAAATAGTTATTTAACGCAATGAATATCTCAGTAGAATAGATGAAGCTCATCGGCAGGGTAGATTTATAGTTTATCTTAATTAAACTTGGTACGTCAGTCATTGTTAAAAAATTATAATTCGAATACGACACTGGAATAAAATTAAAAAAATCACGTACCAGAACAACGAATAATATTGAAAATTGATTAAACTCATGATATTGTGAAAAGTGGAAGGAGTGATCAATCTGCTAAATATTTCGGAAATGCTTTCCATAGTAGAGGACAACGTATTATACTGATGTCTGCTAAATTCTTTGAGGTGCCAAATTCATGAAAAAAAAGCGGGTGTACAGAGTAAACGTGTCAAAAGTAAACCTTCTTTGGCAAGATTAACAAAAATCTGTAAGATTTTCAAATTAATAGTCAGAGATAGACATACATACATACATACAGGAACACGTCTTTTCCGTAGGGGTTGGCATAGACCAATTCCTTCCACTTGCTACGGTTCTTACACACATCTTTTGCTTCCTCTACTTTCATCAGTGCTCTCATACAAGCTTGTCGGTTGTTGGTACTCTTGACCTGGCCTTTCTTCAAAACAATGTTGATCTGATCGAGATAAAATAAATAAAATAAAATAAAATCAGAGATAAAACTGTGACTTTTTGCTATTTAGCAATATTTTTAAACGAATTTTACAAAATCAATATTCCGTAGTATGTATATAAAAATGATGATAAGGTTAAATAAAATTTCAAATGCTTACCAAACATTATTTTCATCTAATAGGTTAATTAACACTTATTTGTCGCGAAAATGAACAGATATATTTAAAATATCGCAGCACAAGAATGCTTCTTCTCACTAATAAAATTCGTTTACAAATGACGCACTTACCGAAGTTCATGGTAGTATGGGGTGAGATTTTTTTAAAATCGGTAGTTTCTATGTTGGTATAACCAAATATGTTGAACCAGGCCGAGGCATAAACAAAGTATATGTTCAGCAGAACCGACAGTCCGTTTGTTCATCCAGACCTATCCTTCCAAAGTGGTATCTTAGACGACAGTGTCCTGTAAGCAGTCCCGTTAAAATTGACAGGCATTCTAGGATCTGCTTAGTTGTGTTTCTCGAGAGTTTAGGTAAAAAGGCCTTCGAGTGAGTCAACCCTGGTATATCGGACCAGTATGTAGGTATTTTCCTCTCAGCTTAGTCCGAAATAATTGTTTTGGCGGCACTTGTAGTGAATCCAAAGACCGGTTCTGGTCCAGTGTACGCAGATTCGGCCCCCTGTTTTGCAAGGGTGTCGGCTTTTCCATTTCCCTCCACCCCCTGGTGCCCAGGTAACCACAGCAAGGTCACTCTGATGTTCGCACCAAGATACTCCAGGGATTCAATGCAATTCCATACAACATTATCTTGTTGGAGCTCAGTGCTTTTAAAGCCGAGTGTAGTTTAATACATCAACTGTGGGCTTATTCAGTGAATAAAGTTCGTACAGCCATTATGCCCGCCAACATTCGGAACAGATAGGCATCAACGAAAGAAGAAGCTTTTAAAGCAGCCTGGCTGTCTAATACTATACTAATGTTTTTGTTTGCCAGAGGTCTGTTAGTCAACTCTCTTGCACACAATTGGATAGCGAAGACTTTAGCCTAAGAGATTGTAGCATACCTGCCAAGACTGGTAGATATTTCCATCTTTGGTTTCCTGCTGAAAAACACCGACCCCTACTCCATTTTGGGTTTTTAAGCCGTCTGTGTACATAACTTATATAGTCTCTTGGAAGACGATTTCTTCCCTCACCCATTCATCTCTCTTCTAAAAGAGGACTTTCAACGACTTTTCTACGTGTCCCAGAATTTGGTGGTTTTTTGTTTCACTCAGTATCCCGGAGTGGTCTCCGAGTTGCTCACCATTAATTTGCCTTTCCAAAAACAGGAATCTGTAGGAGACTATCCTGGCCTACCCTTTCTAAGAGAATATCAAGGGGATAAAGATTTAGAAGGTGTTCCAACGCTGCCGTTGGTGTGCTGGACATAGCTCCAGTTATGACCAGGCATGCCAGACGCTGAAGGCCAGCAAGCTTTGCTCTAGCTGTCTGTTGTAACCCTTTGGTCCAACAGACTACTGAACCATACGTGACCGTAGATATTATCATTGTTTGATAAATCCAGTACATCTGTTTGGGGTTTGAGTTTCCGCATACTCTTCTGAGATTCCAGAAAGAAAACCTGGCTTTGTTTATTTTTTTTCAAGTGCTACCAAGTTGCTCTTCCACTTAACCTCAAAAAAATTTTTTTACCTAAACTAAAACAAAATATAATTAAGTAGAAGAAAAATTAGGATGTAAGACTGATATAATTAACAAAATGCAAGAAAGGAAAAGACGTACATTACTGAGACTTACTTTGTTTGACGACTTAATAATAAGAATGTATGAAGTAGGTTATAATAAAAGTTGGTTTTCCAGCAGAAAGTGCTTAAATTTTTTTCGTAAAACAGAAAGAGTACCTTTAAATCTTATGTTCAAATTATGAATGTCAGTACAAAAAGATGGATACAAAATAAATAAAAGAGACTGAACAAGTAACAAGATTGATAGAAAAAGACAAAAAGCATCGTATTTTATTATAAAATAATGCAATCTTTAAGGAAAACGGGTAATTAATTCTAAATAGTATTTTTGGACAGTAATGGATGTTCATTAAAAAATTCTTGAATTTCTTAAGACGAAAAACCGACATAAAAAATATTATTAAATCAGGAAGAGGCACTACATACCCTTTGTGCGAGCAGACAACTGGTATGAGTAAAGGTTGGGATCGTGATCAGTTACAAGTCAGTCAATTCAAGAATCTACATTAATTTCTGGTTGAATTTCAACTCGAGCAAATTCACGATTGTCCGCTGTTGTAGAAAGATAAACCGGCCACCTTACGCTTCATTGGATATTTGATTTTTACTTCCTACTCTTCTCATTCGATAAGACCTAAGTGCAAACTGTTGAAAGATAGAAAAAAAAATTATCACGTTCCGGTTTTGTCTGCATTGAATGTCCGTAGGAGATACGTCCAATGGTAATTCGAGCCGTCGTTTGCGATATAAATTATTCCAAAGAAAAATTATTCCAATTAAGACGGAAACCCCCCGTGGGACAACTATGATTGAACGAGTAAAAGAAAATGCATAATTGTTTGCTCTAATGCAGTAAACTATTACAAATTTTTTTTATTAATCTACCAACGTCTATTCTAGACGTTTTAGGAAGGACCAAGTAGACATATAAAGATGGAAGACCAATAGTTTTAGTTAGTTCTAAATGAGCTTAAGATTTTACTTTAGTGTAATTCAAGTTGTATAGGGAATTGTGCCGTTACATAAATTTTTTTATTTGTTCGTTGGTCGATTAGCATTGCTAAAGCCAACCCTGACGTTATGATATTGTTTTTTGGATAGACTGTTTAGAGGTCGGTTTATCTCTGTCATTATTTATTTAGTTCCATCTCTTTCTGTCCTGTAGCGCCATTTTGCCCAAAATCAATATATCGAAAAAATCCCACTTACTTATATAGCTGTTAGCTATACATAATCGAAAAAAACTCATTGGCTCGTTATTATTGAAAAATTACATGGCTGTGGGCCCTGGAAAAACAGAGACGTCATCGAAAAATCGCTGCAAAGCCGCCATTTTGAAATAAATCGGTTCTAAAAAATTATTGTATAAAGTCACTGATATGTATGATAAGCAACCTTTTTTGTAATCTCGATTTGTTTTGTAGTTTTTCCGGAAAAAGATCCCCACAGAGCGCATTTTTTTACCTCTAGAGTGGTCTAACCCCTTAAATATCTTTACAGGACGCTTGTCATACAAAAAAAGATCCAAACAACATGTTTTCTTCTCGCCTTTCAAGATAATTATTAAGAAACAGATGCCATTATTGACCATGTAGGTTAGATGGGTTAACTTTGTTTTGCAAAGAGTAAAAATTTTAAATCCCATTTTGTACAAGATTAAATTGTGGACTGTGTGACAAAAAAAGTTATAATGTACTCATTAATTGCCAAAGACAGCAAAAAAAAGGCATTAATAAACAAGTCAAGGCCCAGACACCAAATGAACTTATTAAATACGGCAGGAGAAGCTCAAAACAGCAGCTAACAGCCATAATTTGCAAAATCCTTTTACATAAAAAAATTCCGGACGAATGGCGCCTAAGTACCACAATCTTACTGTTCAAAAAAGGAGACAAAACTACCGAGGCATAAACCTTTTAAATACCACCTTCATTGGGCGATGAACAATATGGATTCAGATCAGGAAGATCTTGTACAGCTGCGGTATTTGTTCTACGACAAATAACTGAAAAATCCATCGAGTATAACAAACCAGCTGTGTTTTATAGACCTGGAAAAGGCGTTTGACCGAATACAACTGGAGGACGTGGTACACCTTTTATACAACAGGCAAATCCATATAACATCATAAAAACCATCAAAATTTTTACCAGAGACACAAAATACAAGCCAAAATTGACGGCACAACTACCGAAGAAATTCCTGTAAATAGTGGCATTCGACAAGGAGATTCCAAAAGCCCCTTATTGTTCAACATCGTTATGGACGAAATAATAAAAAGCTTTCGTAACCTGAAAGGGTATAAAATGGGAAACAAAGACGTCAAAATCCTATGCTATGCCGATAATGCTGTTCTGATTGCAAAAAACAAAGATGACCTACAAAAATAACTATTTAAATTCAGCACAACGGCAAAAAGTCTAAAAATGAAGATATCTGCAGCAAAAACGAAATTCATGACCACCTCAAAAATACCTATCAGATGAAAACTAGTTGTGGATGATAAAATTATACAACTGGAGATGAAATTTAAGTACCTAGGCATAGAAATATCAGGATACAGTGACATCGAGGCGGAGTAAATAAACCAATCGGCAAAAGCAGCACGAACCTCAGCTTACGATACAATCCTTCGAAACAAATATATCGGAATCGAGACCAAATCCCGAATCTACAAGGCGGTCATCCAACCTATATTAACAAAAGAGAATATTAGAAACCACTGAAATGAAAATAGTGCGCAGGATCGCTGAAAAAACACTTTTTGACAGGGAGAGAAGCGAGGACATTAGAAGAACATGTAAAATAGACAATATAAATGAATAGATACTGGGAAGAAAAAGAGAGTGAAACGAACACATAGATCGGATGAATGACGACAGAATAGTCAAAATAACTAGAGACAAGTCGCCCTTAGGGCGCC
Organism: Agelastica alni; assembly: GCA_950111635.1. Lineage (NCBI taxonomy): Eukaryota > Metazoa > Arthropoda > Insecta > Coleoptera > Chrysomelidae > Agelastica > Agelastica alni. The sequence continues at coordinate 27,660,576 of OX467713.1, read as the reverse complement.
GAAGCGTTGGAAGACCCCGCAAGAGATGGAGCGACAACTTTTCTAATAATTGAACGGCAGGAAATACTAGAAAAAACAAGCAATTTGATTACATTAAAGAAGTAAAAAGAAGAAGAAGAAGCAAAAAAACCTCAACATTTACCTTTTCCTGTCGGCGAGATAATGGATGTGCGGTATTCTGCTTCTAGGGGGGGCGGCGGTTCTTGTATTTTTAAGTCTTATCTCCCGGATAAGTCAAGGTGATATACTCACTGCCGTTAGGAGTTCATGCGCAGAGTATGTATTAAATTTTTAAATAGTGCTTACGAAACTCATTTTGCAAATCAAAACTTTCGCATTTTCACCTATAAATTCTGTTCATGGTACTAAGATCCCTTTCAAAATTTATAAGTTATCAAAACCTGACTTATTTCACAGAAAAAATCAAAAATTGTGGGTTGGATATTTTGTTGCATAACTATGGCCAATTAATAAAAGATAACGTAAAAAAATATATCATATTTTGCAATATAGTCAAAACGCATTATCGGGCTTGAATAAACTTAAAATGTTTACAGACCATAAAGTAATTATTATATTTTGAAGATTGCAATCAAATGTTGGACACAATAATAGAGAATTTTATGATAGAGTTGGCACTGTCATATAAGATTTTTTTTAAATGATAACGATGTAAAAATGATGCAATCTTCTAAAGTCTACAACAGAGATTGATTTCGACATATTGTGCGGTATTTTAATTATGTCCATTCTGTTTAATTTTAGTAAAAAGTTATTTAAAACAGTTAATTCTTTATGTCCCTTTTTTTGTCGTTTGCCAATTTTTAATTAGCATTTTATTGATTCTACTGTTTAAAAAATACCATGACTTAAACTTTGATCTACACATCTAGACCTAAATTTTTAAAGAAAGAGAGCTGTCAACGGCTCCACCATTTTCTAAGGTCAGCAGATGTGCAGCGCCAATTCAAACCGAATCGGGTACCTGTCCTGTGGCGTATCGTTAATATTTTGTAAATAATACCAAATATTTATGTAGCAGACAATGTAGTAAAATAAATGTATACAAAACCGATAGTTTTATTATAGGTTGCTCTTTTCGCCAGTGACAGAATAAAAAATTACTCTCTCACTTTATTAATTATCACTGCCCAGCAAAGACCACGCGGAGGGATAAGGAATTTTAAAAATATCACAGGAACTGAGCCACTAGTCGAACCACAAATAGAACATTATTTTGACAGATGGTATTTTCTTTAAAGCGTAATACGCCCATATTGAACAAGTAAATGAATTTGTGTACTTGGGTTTAAAGTTTACTAGAGATGGAAAGTATGACTGTGACATTAAACGAAGGGTGTTGGCAGGAAAACAAATGAATGGGGCACTGCATAGCTTTATGAAAAGCCAGAAAGTGTCAAAAAAGACACGTTTGGCGGTGCATAGAGGTGTGTTGGTTTCTTCACTTATGTATGGTAGTGAATGTTGGGTTTGGCAGAAGAAGCATGAAAATAGGATTAATGCTGCAGAGATGAGTTTTCTGAGGAGTACAGCCGGAGTGACTCGGTTGGATAAGATAAAGAATAGTGAGATAATATAACGCTGTGGTGTAAAAGAAGATGTGGTTACAAAGATAGATAAAGAATGCTTAGATGGTTTGGACACGTAGAAAGGATGGATGAAGGAAGATTCTTCTTCTTCTTTAGGTGCCCTGTCCTCCTCGGACGTTGGCAATCATCAGCGCTATCTGAACCTTGTCTACAGCTCGGCGGAACAATGTGGTAGTGCTCACTCCATACCATTGTCTTAAGTTTTTTAGCCAGGATATCTTTCTTCTACCCGGGCCTCTTCGTCCTTCGATCTTCCCTTCTATAATAAGCTTTAAAAGTCGATACTTGTCATTTCTTAAGATGTGACCAAAATACTCCAGTTTGCGCTTTTTTAGTGTAAACAGAACTTCCAGCTGCTTGTCGAGGCGTTGAAGTACCTCGGTGTTACGCACTCTTTCTACCCAGGAGATTCTTAATAGCCTTCTGTACGTCCACATTTCAAAGGCCTCCAATTTTTTGCACATCGCATCTGTCAAAGTCCAAGCTTCCATTCCATAAAACAATATGCTAAACACGTAACAGCGAAGCACTCGGACGCGCAGAGGCAAGCTTAAATTTCTGCTGCAAAGTACTTTACGCATTTTCAGGAACGAAGCACGAGCTTGTCGTATTCTGGCACGAATCTCCTGCATGCTGTCCCACTTCTCATTTAGTTGACACCCAAGATATTTAAAAGTTTCTACTCGCTCAATTCGTTGACCGTTGATTGTCAGGTGTCCGTCCACGTTGTTTGATTTGCTAACTGCTAGCCACTTTGTCTTTCTCACGTTCAGGCTAAGTCCGGCCTCTGAGCTTGCAGCCGTCACGCGGCTTACCAGCTCCTGCAGTCCTTCCAGTGAGTCGGCAACAAGAACCGTGTCATCCGCATACCTCAGATTGTTGATATTAATCCCATTGACAGATATCCCCTCGTCACATTCATCCAACGCCTCTTGAAATATCCTGTCGGAATACAAATTAAATAACAGTGGTGATAAAATGCATCCTTGACGAACGCCTCTCAGGATTTTGATCTCGTCGGACGCGGTGTTATCGATTCTTATTCGAGCACTTTGGTTCCAGTAAATGTTGGCTATTATTCTAAGGTCTCGTTGTTCCAGTCCTATTTCTTTAAGAATGTTGATCAGTTTTTCGTGCTTTACTTTATCAAAGGCTTTTTCGTAATCGATGAAACATGCGTAAACGGTCACCGACATGTCCCGGCACCTTTGGATAAGAACCTGTATGCTAAATAGTGCCTCCCTTGTTCCAAAGCCATTGCGAAAACCAAACTGAGAGTCCCCCATCATTGTCTCGCACTTCGCATATATTCTTTTGTGTATTATTTTTAAGAAGAGTTTAAGCACATGGCTCATCAGGCTAATAAGACGATAATCACCGCAGTTCTTGGCCTTCGCGTTTTTGGGGAGCGGGACAAAAGTAGATTTTAACCAATCAGAAGGTATACTGCCGTTTCGGTAAATAAGATTGAATAGCTTTACCAGCGTGTTCAGTGATTCTTCGTTTTGCAGTATTTTTAGAACTTCTATATAGACGTCATCAGGACCTCTAGCTTTCCCATTTTTTGAAATTGACAGCGCATACTGAACTTCTGCCTTCGTTATGTCCAAGCCTTGGCCTTGATTAAAGAATTCTTTCTGAAGTTCTGGCCGGGAAGGAAGATTAACGAAACAAATTTATAAGGCGAATGTGAATGGACAAGTCGGTAGGGGTCGACCTCGGGGAACATCGATCTCGATCAGATCAACATTGTTTTGAAAAAAGGCCAGGTCAAGAGTACCAACAACCGACGAGCACGTATGAGAGCGCTGATGAAAGTAGAGGACGCAGAAGATGTGTGTAAGAACCGTAGCAAGTGGAAGGAAGCGGTCTCTGCCTACCCCTATGGGAAAAAGGCGTGACTTTATTTATGTATCTATGTATATGTTTTACATTTTGTGTTGATAGATACACATATTCTTTATATTTACAATATCTAGAACTAAGCTATTAACAACATCCAATATTATTATATATACACCTTCTTCTTCTACCGACTGTTCTTTTGCTTTGTAACTTTCCTTGTATAACAAGCTACAGAATCCGTCCATTTTTCTTATTTCTTATTTTTATAGTTTTTAAAATATCCTTGTCTTTATTTAGTCTGTTTAGTACTTCGTTGTTTGTTATTTTATCCGTCCAGGGCATTTTTAAGACTCTCCTGTATGTCCACATCTCAAAAGCCTCGAGTTTGTTACACATGTGTTAAGTCAGAGTCCAGTTTTCCATTCCATAGAACAAAACTGGGAAAACATAGCATCGAATCATTCGCATACGTAGTGGTATGTTTAAATTTCGATTTTTTAACAGTTTTCTAATTTTAAGGAATGAGCTGGCATGTTCGGTGCGAGACTTTATTTTTTGAGTATTGTTCCATTGAGTATTAAGCATACATCCGAGGTATTTATAGTGTGGTACATTCTCTAAGACGGCATTTGCAATTGTTATCCTTGGTACTCGTGCGTTTTTGCGACGACATCTTTTAATACATATATATAATTATTTTACTAATTCTTTTACTAATATTTTCTTTAATTTTTTATAAAGAACCACTGCTTTAGATTTCGAAGCACTAAAGTTACCTCATTATTACAGATCAAGGACACAATCGTTTGAACACTTAAAAAGGATTAATTATATCTAGTTAGCACATTGTCCGTTGAAATTTTGTTAATTTTTTCAAATAAAATTATCTTTATTTGCCTCTCCTGTACAAACATTTTAAATGAGATACTGCCTTATTCGATAGGGGTGTCGAAATCGCTTTTTAAAATCTGTAGGATTGTTTATTAATTACAAATTACAAGTAAAATTTAACATTGCAATCTCAAGACACCTTTCTTATCTAAAAATCGTTGATGTTAGTATCTGCCTTTCAATAAATTATTAATGATTTCAATTGTGCGGTTTGATTATAATTAATTTTATCAACCACTAATGGATTGCAGCTGTTTTGCGTTTTTGCTATCGACTACTGCATAAAAAAAAGTTTTGTAATGGAACCCGATAACGTCTTATCATATATTCATTCGGATTGTGTACATGTATCTACCTACATTTTTAATCAGCACTTAAAAATTCCTACTATAATCGCACAATTACGACAATAAAATAATGACAGTTTTCATCCTTGTCACAAACAGAAAGGTCTGAAAATACACACACACACAGATTTAAAATTTCGCGTTTTCATTTACCGTTGAGGGCGCTGCAGGACTCTTAGTGTGCGCCTAGCCTTAACGACGTGTTAAAAACACAAGATATTATAATTTTGAACCAACTATATTCATGGAAGGAAAATCTCGATAAAGGTGGCGTGGGCTACCATAACAATCTACTCTGCTATAGTTCTTCCAAAGTCGTATCAACGCGATAGTTTGTGATTATGTATGTATGTATGGATGTTTGTTACTTTTTTACGCAAAAACTACTAAATGGATTTTAATAAAACTTTACAATAATGTAGCTTATACATCAGAATAACACATAGGCTATAATTTATAAAGATATTTTGTGAACCTACTACTATTATAAACGCGAAAGTTTGTGAGTGTGTATAGATGTTTGTTACCCTTTCACGCAAAAACTACTGAATGGATTTTAATAACACTTTACAATGTAGCTTATACATCAAAATAACACATAGGCTATAATTTTTAAAAATATTGTGTAAACCAACTACTATTATAAACGCGAAAGTTTGTCAGTATGTATGGATGGATGTTGGCAGCAATCAGTATCAAAATGACATTAGTTAAAATCAAATAAACTACATAAATTTCTAACTGGCATTAGTCAATTTAAAATTGGCAAAAAACTAAATAAAATTGACCCCTGTCAGTTTTAAGTTTCTTTGTCAGTGTCAAGTGTGTATGTATTAGGTTATTTTGAAAACAAAATAAATTTTAGTTATTAACTATATAAATGGGATTAAGGCATCATTAATATATGAGTGTGTAAGTTATAAACGAGTGCATAGCACGAGTTATGTAAACACACGAATTTGTATTAAATGTTGGTGTAAAGATAGATGGATAAATTCCTTGAAGAAGAAAATAAGCTACACGAACTAGTAATCTAACGCAAACTAAGTCGCGGGTACCATCTAGGATAATAATGTTAATATAAGATCGATTTCGTTACTATATTATAAATTAAAATATTTAAAATTAATAAATATCTACATTTATTTATTTTTACTTCATTATATTACGTAACTGACCGCTATCGGTGCGAAGTATTCGCACGGGTCACCTCTAGTTTTTACCATAATTTATTTTTTTCAACATCACAATTTTTTTATCAAGTCTTAAGACAAATACATAAAGTCACGCCTTTTTCGCTTAGGGGTAGGCAGAGACCACTTCCTTCCACTTGCTACGGTTTTTACACACATCTTTTGCTTCCTCTACTTTCATCAGTGCTTTCATACATGCTCGTCGGTTGTTGGTACTCTTGACTGGCCTTTCTTTAAAACAATGTTGATCTGATCGAGATATGTTCTCCGAGGTCGACCTTTACCGACTTGTCCATAAACAGTCGCCTTATAAATTTGTTTCGTCAATCTTCCTTTATCCATCCTTTCTACGTGTCCAAACCATCTAAGCATTCCTTTATCTATCTTTGTAAACACATCTTCTGTTACACCACATCGTTCTCTTATCTTACTATTCTTTACTTTATCCAACCGAGTCACTCCACTCCGGCTATACTTCTCAGATTACTCATCTCCAGAGCATAAATTCTATTTTCATGCTTCTTCTGTCAAACCCCACATTCACTACCATACAAAAGTGTAGGAACCAACACACCTCTATGCACAGCCAGACGTGCCTTTTTGACACTTTCTGGCTATTCATAAAGCTATACAGTGCCCCATTTATTTGTTTTCCTGCCAACACCCTTCTCTCAATGTCACTGTCACACTTCCCATCTCTCGTAAATTTTGAACGCAAGTACACAAATTCATTTACTTGTTCCACTCTTTCTCCCTTAATCGAAACTCCACAGTTTGTCATGCTTTCTTCTCTTTCAAAAACCATTACTTTCGTTTTGCTTACATTTATTTTCATCCCTTTGATTTTCAGGGCATCATGCATAACATTTACCATCTTTTAAATTGTCTTAATAATAATTTTAATTTCAATCTTATGGAAAAATATTAAAGCTTATTCACTTTTAAAGTATCCATATAACTTTTAACGTAACCAATGTCCATAAAAATTATTAAAATCAGTTATAGCAATTTGTACGATTTAATATGTTGTGTTAATTTTGTCCGAGAGGTTATTTAGTAAGTGGACAACTTTGAACGAATATGTCAAATATTAATGTTAAAATCTCCGATATGTTACACGGTCCTGTAACCTATCACGGAATTAACGATTTTAATTAGGCAAATGGCACACGACCAAACAACCTTTAATAAGAATGATTGATCTGAGGCGCAAGGTGAAGATATGAAAAGATAATTCACCGTAATTACCATTAGTATTTTCATCATGCGTAATCACTGATCTGAAGATTGTAGGGTATTATTATGTTATACGCTGCTACTGTTGCATTAATGCCTTTTCTTCTCACAGTTTCTTTGTGGGAAAAAAAAGAAAAGCGCACAAACGCTTCAGATGGGCCATGGGATAGGTTGGTTAACATCGAAGAAAATATTTAAAAATTGATCGGCTTATCGTAACTATTATTTTTTAACAAATTAAAATAATATATGAAATACGATAATAAATATTTAGATTATGGAGAAAAGAAAAAGAAGTTTTTTTTTCATTATAAACAGTTTAATTGTTGAATCTTTACCGGTGCGTTATAACTAACTAAAATAAACAAATTTACATCTAGAGAAATACTTGTCTCTTCTGGCGTACCGCAGGAAAGCCATTTAAGCCCATATCTTTTCAACATATTTGTAAATGATATTATACTTACTTTAAAAAATTCGTCTGAACTACTTTTTGCCGATGATTTAAAGATATTTATTACAGTTGACAGTCATGAGGACTGCGACAAATTGCAGGAAGATCTTAATAACCTTATGTACTGATGTACTATTAATAAAATGAATATGAATGTTGATAAATGTGTTAGTGTTTGTTTCTTCCGTAAAGCAAGAAATATCCTCTACACTTACAATTTGGCAGGTAAATTTCTTAGGACTGTTTTGGTTGTCCGTGATTAGGGCATTCGACTTGACTCCAGGTTAAATTTTCATGCATAATATAAACATATTACTAATCAAGCGTTTAAAATGTTGGGTTTTGTATGTATGCAAAGATATGGTTAAAAGAGTGACGAATGAAACTGAGAAGATGATATGGGATGTGCAAGCAGGATTTAGAAGAGGAAGATCAGTATGGATCAAGTCTTTTCATTACGAAGTATAGCTAAAAAATTTTTGGCTGGAAGTCAAAAGGTCTATTGCGCTTTTATAGACTTGAAAAAGGCCTACGATAGAGTGGTGAGGAGTGAATTGTGGTCGACATTGTCTATGTATGGGGTGAACAGTAGTTTAATACGAGCACTAAAATCCCTTTACGAGGATTCCACTGCTTGTGTCAGGATAAACTTCTAAACTTAGATTCTTCTAAACTTAGACTCTAATCTTTGCAATATTACCTTAAGAGAAAACTTTGTACCCCTTTTTAAGTAAATGAAATAATAGCGATTGAAAATGTATAGTTTTTTGAAACCTAAGTAAATTAGGATGAAAATACTACGAAAATCCAGCTGGTAAAAGCATTAGTGTTTCCTGGTCTTCTTTTACGGCTTAGAGACATGGGTAATACGTGCTGCTGACAGAAGACACGTTGACGCTTCTGAAATGGGGTGTTTGGCATAGGATGCTTCGTATAACTTGGACGACTGCAAGTACCAATATTTCAATCTTAAATAAAATGAAATGAAATTAGAACAGCGATTGTCTTCTCTGACATATGGCCGGATCTTGAAATATTTTGGCCACCGGCAGGGATGGCGACGTATTGTACAGAGTCATTCATAACATGGACGAAGAGTAAAGTCTCACAATCACTACACATCGGTCACGATTTTAGACTAAGAAGAAGACGATATACAATACGGAGATGATGATATGGCAAACTAAATACGAAGACGAAGGTGGCTTGCTCAATAAATGCAGGAGTCTTTACAGCAAGCACAGTAAAGCAATATTTGCAAACTAAGAAAGGAAATATAATGATAGTCGTCCTAATTACATCATCAATCCAAAAAGACGTTTAAAAATCCATTTTTAAAAAAATTAAAATCCAAGTACAACACTGGAATATGAAAAAAGTCACAACACAACGACGCGTGCCTGAACAATGATTAAGATTAGATATTAATTCAATAGGAAATAAACAAATTCAACCAACAACCAATTTAATTGGATATTACTTGTCTGTGCGAAATATTAAAAATGGAAATTAGTGCAGTGTCAACTAATAGAAAACTACGCACGTTCAATTGAGCGAATCAGAAACACGAACATTAACGAATGATAACAAACTATAAATACCTTCCGATGCAAAATAAAACAACGTTGCCAAGCATAAATTATTTCTGTGGTATCAGTATAATAAGTGCACCAAAAATCCAGTCGCTTAGGAATAAGAAATTGCAACGTACGAGGGCGGTTTAATAAGTCAGTGACTTTTTGAATAAAACAAATTTTTTTCCGCAAATAAACATTTTATTTTTCTACATAATCACCTTTTAGCTCGAAACATTTAGTCCAGCGTTTTTCAAATTTTTTTATTCCCTCTAAATAATAGGTTTTTTCAAAGCTCTCAAAATACGCGTTTGTTTCGGTAATGACTTCTTCATTCGACTCAAATCTCTTACCGCCCAGCCATTTATTTAGGTTTGGAAACAGAAAATAGTCGCAGGGAGCTAAATCTGGAGAATATGCTAGATGGGGTAGCAGTTCGTATCACAATTCGTGGATTTTGGCCATCGTGATTAGACAAGTGTGCACACCACTAGCAGAGTACTCTTTAGAGAACTAAAATACGTGGCATCGTATATACAAATAAATTGTTTGATAATTCATTAAATCGAAAGAAAAAACGCCGGCATGTTTCCAATTATTTTAACGTCCGACTTTTAATAAACGTCGAGTGTGCGAGTGACCCCAATATAGATTTTTTCCAATCGGACAAGAATAATCTGCCTAGCCCGGGAAATACCAGAAAGTGATGCGATAGCGTTGATAACACTTTCAACTATCAGATGCTGGTACCTCCACGACGGCCTAGTCGGCTAAGCTTTTCTATTTCCGTCTCCAGATAAAGTAAATATAATTCACATTTATTTCGATAAGAATTCACCCATCAGAAACATACAGGCACACATATTGTACCCACCCGTTTTCTGCTTTACAATTTATAACACAAAGAACAAAGATTAGATAACAATGAACTTATCACTAGACGAAACTATTTACAGACGCTCTTCTTTCATTTACCGACGCTCTTTAGCGACGTCCCTCATTTTTTAATTACTTACATTAATTACGATTCGTTTTGTAGCAACGCCCAATTACCAACGAAAATGTAACGCAGTATTTTCCATAATGTAATTATATTAGTTCATTGAAATATTAAAAAAGTTTTTCTATTTATCCTTTTTTATAATTTTTTCATGCCATATTAGTAGGCGATTGCCTTTTTATTTCAGTGAGGAATGTGCTGAAGCAGTAATATTTCTCGAAGAAAGTTGGAGTGAATGAATGAATGAATGAATAAATAGGGGTTGTGAAAGAGGTCTTATTTTTCCCCAGGCATTGCAGCATTGTCTGCTTTTTGTACCGTTCCAGCTCCTTAGTTTAGTCTCATTTATTTAATTCTCCTGGTAATGAGTAGAAACTCATGAACTGCTATTGCCCGAGGTGGATCACTCTCTTGATCTTGTATACACCCCAGGTAGTGCCTTCACTGGGCGGTGGCTTCACATTCGAAGATAATATGAGTGGCTGTTTCCTCCTCCTCATTACATAATCTGCATATAGGTTCTGTGTCAGACACGCTTATATTGTGCAGATGTTACCTCAAAAACCTGTGTCGTCTGGTACAAAGCCCTACAACTGTTCCAAGTTTTTCCTACTTAGCGAAAGCAGCTTCCCTACCTGCCTAGGTGAGGGTTTTTTCAGCATTAGCTAGCTGTGCCCAGCTCCCTCTGGGTGTGCCCACTTTAGTTTATGCTGAGAGTGGGCCCATCCATTGATCGCTGCTTTAACGCAGACCTTGGGTTTCCCTAAAATTGTTTATGGACCAATAAATGGTGTTCCAGAGCTAGTTTGTTCACTTCTTCGTTAAGGTTGAAGTTATCGCAGTATACAAAGAAGGTTCGGTGTGTCACATACATCAGTATCTTGAATAATACAAAGGTAAAGGGAAACTGATAGAAATTCCAGAAGATCTGGGCAGGGCAGACATCGTGTCACAATCCCCATACAAGACCTATATTTAAGGGTATCCATAATCAGAAGACGATTAGTGACATATAGAAGCTTGCAATCTTAGCTTCAAGACACTCATAGAAATTTGGAACGAAACAGTTCGTCAACGTTTCCTGGAAGCTAATTTGGCGTAGCGTGTTCCAGGCCGATGTTCAGCCTTGATATGTACCACATTATTTACAGGGGAGGAATTTCTCTATAAGGACGCACAGACTTAGTGGTAATAAATAATGGCGATTTAAATACATACATACCACAACCTTCCACTTGTTACAGTTCTTACACACATCTTTTGCTTTCTCAACTTTCATCAGTGCTCTCATATATGCTCGTCGGTTGCTGGTACTCTTGACCTGGCCTTTTTTCAAAACAATGTTGACCTGATCGAGATATGTTCGCCAAGGACGACCTTTACCGGCTTGTCTTTTTACACTCGCCTTATAAATTTGTTTCGTCAATCTTCCTTCATCCATCATTTCTACGAGTCCAAACCATCTAAGCATTACTTTATCTATCTTTGTAACCACATCTTCTTTTACACCACAGCGTTCTCTTATTTCAGTATTCTTTACTTAATCCAACCGAGTCACTCCCGCTATACTTCTCAGGCTACTCATCTCCGCATTAATCATATTTTCATGCTTCTTCTGCCAAACCCAATATCACTATCATATATAAGTGTAGAAACCAACACATCCCTATGCACAGCCAGACGTGCCTTTTTTTACAATTTCTGGATGTTTATTAAGCTATGCAGTGGCCCATTCATTTGTTTCCTGCCAACACCGTTATCTCAATGTCACTGTCATACTTTCCATCTCTTGTAAACTTTGAACCCAAGTACACAAACTTATTTACTTGTTCCACTCTTTTTCCCTTAATCAGAACTTCACAGCTTGTCATGCTTTCTTCTTTTTCAAAAACTATTACTTTCGTTTTGCCTACATTTATTTTTATTCCTTTGATTTTTAGGGCATCATGCATAACATTAACCATCGCCTGCAACTCCTCTTCAGATGACGCTAATATGACTTGATCATCGGCGCAAAGAAGGCATTTGATGATTAAATCATTCATTTTTAATCCCTACGCATTCTCTAAACCTCTCTGTAAACCTATTAGCGCCAATTTATCTATTTTTTTTCTCTCTTCTCCCGTAGCGCGATCATCAAATCGTAAATGCGTTAAATGCCAGAACATTTCCACTTTTCTGTCCCAAATTTTCTCAACATTCAACTTGGAACTTTTCAGCAATCCTGATAAATATAGCAAGCCAATCAGGGCCTTTATTTTAATTTTATCTGTTTCCCTGCAGTCCCGATCTCTTTTGTTATTCTGCATTTTCGTTTCTATGAAGGTATTCGTATGTTCTACAATGACATCGATCATTTCGTCGTTCACAAATAGATTCCAGCACTTGATGAAACTTTTTGCTTGTTTGGCTACACCTCTTGTACTGGGAAGTTGATTTATTATGTTCCAGCATCGAGTCCCCACTGCCTGATTCGGAGCATGCTTTTTCCTTTTTGTTGTATTGTCCTTGCCCAAATAAAAAGCGATTTTAGGCATTTTTGCTGTAATGAGGCTTGTCGTCGGAGGAGGAGCTACCTTCTTGGACGGTATCACTGTCCTCAGTTCTACATTCCACGACATCATCCTCTGGATCTAATTCATCATCAATTGGCGCCTCATTATAGTCTATTGCCTTTCATAGGCGCATTAAACTTTGCTCCTCTTTTTCAAAGTTTGCGTCTAGAAATAAATAATTCCAACCCCAGTAGATATCAGACATACTTACTAATTATTACAAAAAAAAAACACAACGCAGAAGGTCGCGTGGAGTCCGGTAGACGACAGATTACGTTCGACAGAAACAGGCTTGCACAACCGCCCACAAATACTTAAAATATTCAACTACCCAATAAATCAAGAAGCTACGTAGACGCGCTAAGCGGTCGGCGAAAAAATTCAAAAATGTCCAAATAGATTCGGAGCGCATAGTCTGTCAGACCTACCGCGACTAATCCAGAGTTAACGCTGTTTCCTAATCGCTCTACTTTGCTCGAACGTATCCCCCGCGTTAAACGGGGTGTTACTGTATCTATTGGAGTGCAGCTCAAAAAATATATATAAATGTACCGTTAGGGTTGAATATTAAATAGATACGTCTTCTTATTTTACATATTGTAAAAGGCTTTCGCGGCCATCGTTTGTTAGTGAATGGTTTTTCGGATATTTTGGCCGTCGTAGGTCTGAGTTTATACTCGACGTTTCGCCATCTCCAGTGAATGGCATCTTCTGGAGATATAATTGTCTGCCTTTTAAGGCTAACAGTCTATGACATTTGTATGTCGCGATCGCAGGTTTTATACGTTTTGGTGGGCGGGGCACTTGTGGAAGTGTCTACATTGGAACAACCAAACGGTCCATTAACACCAGGGTCAAAGAACACAAAGCCAATGCCGTCTTGGACATACTGCTGTCGCGGAGCACACAATTAATAATAATGATCACATAATTAAATTCGAGGACACCCAAGTCTTATGAACCGCATCTGCATATTACCCGAGGCTTTATAGAGAAGCGATTGAAATACGTAAACACCAGCAGAACTTTAATAAATCTGAGGAAACACTTAAAATTAATAGAACATGGGTACCTGTACTTAAAAATACAAGGCTGCTTCCTTACAAAAATAAGAAGAATGGATCTCCGGAACGTGACCAATTTCTGAACAGCCATCAAATATGCCCTGCCCACCAAAACGTACACAACCTGCGATCGCGACATACAAATTTTATAGACTGTCGCGTTGAAAAGCAGACAATTATATCTCCAGAAGATGCCATTCACCAACAGTCTTCTTATTTTGTTTAAAAAGCTAAAAAGGTATTAAAATCCATGTTGCGTCAGTCGCCATTGCGGTGACATTAATATAGCGGCCTTACGTGTCGGCCTTAACAGAGCCAATACTGCACGTTTTAACGATAATAGCACGTAAAATATCTTGTGTGATAAAAAGTGATGCAACAAAAGGAGATGCGTATTTACAGTTCCGCAGCACGTTTAGCCATTTGTTGGTCAGTTGTGTGCGTCGTAAATGGTAAAAGCGAACCGCCTCCCAGGTAAGTTTATGTTAAATACCGCTAAACAAATTTGCCGACGCTTTTGATGTAACGATAAGCGCCTAGCATCCATATACAAGCAACTGGTAATCATTACTTACCTGTTACGAACGCATTTCCACGACAATCTTGTATATTCTCTCCGGATATCTCATTAATAAGCAATAGCATTGTGAGTATGCGTGACATTGTATGGATATTACCTAAGCTGTGGGGTTTGCGATTGATAATGAATGATAAAACTCTTTAGTGTGTATATGTGTGTGTCTGTGTGTGTGTACGTATGCTAAAGACCGCGCAAAAGGTGAACAAATATAAGCTCCATTCTCACAATAGAAATATTCCTGTACGGCATTCGTTGTACGGCAAAACATTAAACGCGTTTTTAATTTAATTTTTTTAATGTTTATTGATAAATATATTTGTAGTTAAAACGTCAGACAACCGCAAACCTACGCAAGTCCAACCATCACTGAAAACAATATCATTAGTATTATAGTTCAAACAATAGGGCGTGCAAAAATTAATATATCCAAAAAAAATATATCAGCGTATAGAAAATTAAAATTCAGGGTGAATTTCTATTTCATGCGACTCGATCCTGATTACATGACCTAAAAAATTGGCAGTTTCGAAAAGCGGTTTTTTGTTAAAAACTAAAAAACTACAGCTCCGATCGAAAAAGGTTGTAGGTATTAACAAGATCTATCTTTTAAATAAATTATAATTTGTCGGTATCATTGATACTTTTCGAGTTATATTGGAAAAACCGTGAAAAATCGGATTTTCTTTAACTCGTTAACTGTAACGTATTCAAACTTGTTACTTACTGTTTATTATAGCCTAAGGCAAGCCAAAAAAGTGTTTTTTTGAAAAATTGATAAATATTGATAATTTTTCGAGATATATAAAGTTTTCTCAAAAAGATGCTCTCTTAATTTAGCTAGTTCTGCTCGGGGGATGATGCTACAGTAACGATTTAGGGCTTATTTTTTTCTGTAAGAGTTGTACTTATATATTATTAAAAAAGTATTTTTATTTTTTTAATTTTAAGGGTCAAAAAATGACTTTTAAAAAATTGCAATATTTTTAACATGTTTTAAAATAAATTTCTTAATTTTGTTTTTATAGGAATGACTTTCATGAAAATAGATTCCTGGCATCATTTTACGCATTTAAAAAAAAAATTAGTTCTTACGATCATTGGAAGCCGAGATAATTTTTTTATTTAAAAAAATCTGGAAGGCGCAATAATCCTAACCTAACCTAACCGAACCCGTCGAAAACATTTGGGAACTAATGAAAATCAAAGTGGAACGAGCAGCCCCTCGAACCAAAGTTCTAAATGGTGCGTATATTAGCAAGTAAGATAGTAATTTGTTTTGTAGAAAATATAAATTGTTTAAATACAAGTATTATTATTTGTTGATATTTTTCTAATTCCAAATACCCAAATACTTTCTGTTCTTATAGTTTATACGAACTCAGTTGGACAACGCAAAAAATCGGACTGTCGGTAAACCTTTTGTGATTCTATGCATCTTTTTGGATAGTACTTAACCCTAATTGGCCAAATTTTATCGGCAGTTTTCTCACCGCAAAATTTGATGCCGGCAAAAAACAAATCAGTGTTTACACAACTATTTACCAGTGCCGTGTTGTTATAAATACATATTTTTCCGTTTTATACATACCTATTATCTTGTTTTCTGTTTTATTGGAGTATTTGTTATATAGTTAGTAACATAGAAATACCTTTTAAAAATGGTACACAAAAAAAATTGTTGGAACTAGTGAAACAACAAATATTAATAAAAAATACGTCATAGACAAACTTTTTGAATCTTACGGTCATACAGTTTTGCGTTTGTATCCATATTATTGTGTATTCAAACCTATTGAACTGATCTGGGCTGCTTCAAAAAACAAATTACGAAAAAGTGTAATCAAGATCCTCAATTGAGCGATTCTGTTTTAACAAATATAAGAAAAGTAATTGATGAACTCGCCGAAACTGACTTTGGACAAATTGTGTTTACCACGTCAAAGAAAAAGAAAAACAGTATTGTCACAAATCGAACCGATAGTGATAAATACCCAAGAAGACTCAAGTACTGATGAGTGTTTCGATAGTGTCTAATGTATAATAGTGTTTCGTTTAGGGTGGTTACCTTATCACGTAATTCAAAACAATACTCAAAGTTTTTGAACAAAATTTAAAATTAGTTTAAAAATACATGCCAATCTACCCAAATAAATAAGTTTTGAATTTAAATAGGTAGGTATATCCAAAACCCCTTATATTAATAAAAATAAATTTCAAAATATATACTTTATTGAGAACATTGTTAACCCAATAATTATTTAGTGCAGTAAAACTACTATTAAAATATCTGTTGTGACGCCTATGCAACAACAAAGTTCGGCAAGCCGCCGGATGTAATATTGTTTTTATACTTGTCCAATTGACTTCGTAAGGACCATACTAAAGCTTGGCAAGTTGTTACTGATGCTCACGCATCAAACCTAATTATGGGCATTCCTCGCCGACTTCAAAAATGTTTACGTCTAAATGGTGCGTATATTAGCAAGTAAGATAGTAATTTGTTTTGTAGAGAATATTATAAATTGTTTAAATACAAGTATTATTATTTGTTGATTTTTTTATAATTCCAAATACTGTCTGGTCGTACTATACTATTACATACTATTTTGATAGTGCTTTTAAACTAAGAACGTTTTAATAACGAATATCGTTTTTATGTTAATAAAATTAAGTTAAGAAAAATTTAATCGACTACTTACAGCCATTAAACTGCATTTATAATTTAAATATTCTTTGTTTCTTTACATTTATTGCGACGGTTTATTGCATGTTTGACACAAATTGAAGTCGTTTTAAATATGTGATCGAGGTAAGGCGTACTTTTATGCTCGGTGAATTCATCAAAACGTATTTTTATAACACGAAGTCTAGCGATATATTAATATTAATATTTTGTAAAAAAAAAAACGATTAGTAGCTCAGTTTGTGCAAATTACAAAATCGAACAATGTTCGATATTATTTACGTAGAACTTCATCTGCGATGGCGATAATGATATTTTAAACAACACAAAACTCGGGACGTAGCATTCAATTAATAAAAATTTAATTTTGAGAAAATGCTTCCAAAAATAAATTACAACAAACCATAATGGTTCTTCTTCTTCTTCTTCTTCTTACGTTAGGACTACGTCCTGTGTTTGCCTCAAAGGTTGCCCAAAAACAATTGGGACGATGAAGACCAGCTATCATACCATCTTTTTCGTGGGAGTCCAGTTGGGCGTGGTGTGTTGGGCCGCTTCTCTCTCACAATTTTTGCCAGCCGGTCGTTTGGCATTCTGCTAATATGGTCTCTCCATTCTCTTCTTCGGTTTCTTTTCCATCTTACTATGTCTTGGACTTCACATATTTCCCTTATCTCTTCGCTTCTTTTATGGTCAAGTAAGGTATAGCCAGTTATCGATCTAAGAATTCGCATTTCCGTTGATCTAAGAAGTCGCTTTGTAGTCGTGTTCTCTGCTCTGGTCTCTATCGCGTATGTCATAATCGGTCTTACACATGTCTTATATATTCTGACCTTACTTCTGGTACTCATGTGTTTATTTCTCCAGATTATGTCTCTCAAGTATCCTGAGATTAGAGATGCCTTTGTTGTTTGAGCTTTTACTTCCTCCTTAATATTTCTACTGCTAGTTATATTAGCTCCTAAATATTTAAAGGACATCACTTGTTCTACACTCTGCTCATAGATTGCGAGTTTACATCTTCTCGGTTCTTTGGATATTGTTAGCGATTTGGTTTTCTTGACGGATATTTGCATATTGAATTCTTCAGCTGTTTTTTGGAACTTGTGTAAGAGTCTCTGTAGGTTGTCCTCGTCTTCCGATACGATTACAGCATCATCCGCGTAGCATATGATTTTTATTTCTTTATCTCCCATTCGATATCCTCTCCCAGTTACTTTGACTTCATCTATAATTTCATCCATGATGATATTAAATAGGATTGGGCTTAGGCTATCTCCTTGCCTGATTCCGGTTGTCATAGGTATTTTATTGCTTAGCTTATTTGCAGTTCTTACATATGTGTAGTTGTTCTTGTTCAATTCTTCGATGGTCTTTATTACATTCGGATGAATTCTTCTCTTTTGTAGTAGGGCCAAGACGTCTGTTAACCGTACCCTATCGAATGCCTGGGTTAGGTCGATGAAACACGTGAAGGCTACTTTATTGAACTCAATGGCTTTCTCAGTAATTTGACGTATTATAAATATAGCATCTATAGTAGACCTGTTCTGTCTGAACCCTTGCTGTTCTTCACATATTCCGGTTAGAGATATTTCTTCTGCTAGAATTTTTGTAAACAGTTTTAGTACAGCACTCAATAAGCTAATACCTCGATAGTTTTTAGGGTCTGCTTTCTCTCCTTTTTTGAAAACTGGTATCAGTATGCTCTCTTTCCATTCGGATGGAACAACCTTGACAGTAAGTATTTTATTGAAGAAAAGCTGTAATTCGGCCAATAAGCTTTCACCTCCATATTTGATCATCTCATTCTTAATTTCGTCAATGCCCGAGGCTTTTCTGTTTTTTAGTTTTTGGACCATGTATCGTATTTTCTCCAAGGGAATAGTCTTTTCTTGTTGTTCGTTAACATTTCCAATGTCAGGCTGTATTTCCTGTGGTGGTAAGTTGTTTTCTGTCGGAGTGTAGAGTTTTCCAAAATATTTTTCCCATTCTTCCGCCGCTATTTTTGTATTTTGTATACACTCATTTATTGGTTTTTTCCTATGTCTTAGCAGGTTCCATATCTTCTTTTGGCCTCCATACAGGTCATGCTCCATATCGTTAGAAAATGTTTTCCAATGTTCCCTTTTGATTTTCCGAATATTCTCGTTGATCCTGTTTCTTACGGCTTTATAGTCATTATACGTTATAGCATTGGATCTGTATTGTAGGTACGATTTTCTTTTCTCTTCGGCCAGTATCTTAATTTCTGGCTTAAACCAGGGCTTTGAGTTTGGCTTTCCCCCTTTCTTAATGGTTCTTTTTCTGCATGCTTCTTCTACTGCTTCTAGTATGTTAGTTTTTAATTTGGTCCACGCTGTTTCTATGTTGTCAGTTTCTTGTATGTAATTTGCGGCAATTTTCCCTGCTAATCTTCGTTGGTACAGATATTTAGTTGACTCTTCACATAATGGTTAAAAGGTAAATTATTTTAGTGGTAATTTTAAAAACAAATTCATTTATTTTAGAATATGTGATGAGGAAAATTAATAAAGGAAATATGAGGACAGGCAGAGGACAAGTTATTGCATTTGCAGATGATGTAGTGATGATCACAAAAACAAGAAAAATCATGGACAACATCTTGAACGAAATGATAGTACGAGAAAAAATGATAGGATTAGAGATTAACAAAAAAATAATAATGAGACTAGGTAACTACATAATACAAGGAAGTAGTAAAATATGAATACATAAATGTGAAGAAGCGGAAACGATTATATAACTAAAAACCACAATAATTAAAACAAAAGACAGAAAACTTGAAATAGTAGACATGTAAAGACCTTCATGCAAACAAATGTTAAAAAGCAAATTACTTACGTAAGAAACCAAAATCAAGATCTGCAACACAATGATTAAAACAATATTACTATACGCAGCAAAAACACAAGGAAAAGAAGGAAAAAGATCTAAAAACCATGGAAAGATAAATATGCGAGCCATATTAGGACCAACTAAAATCCATACATACAAAAAGTCACGCCTTTTTCCCGTAGGGGTAGGCAGAGACCACTTCCTTTCACTTCCGCTACGGTTCTTACACACATCTTTTTCTTCCTCTTCTTTCATCAGGGCTCTCATGCATGCTCGTCGGTTGTTGGTACTCTTGACCTGGCCTTTCCTTAAAACAATGTTAATCTGATCGAGATATGTTCGCCGAGGCCGACCTCTACCGTCCATTCACACTCGCCTTATAAATTTGTTTTGTCAATCTTTCTTTATTCATCCTTTCTACGTGTCCAAACCATCTAAGCATTCCTTTATCTATCTTTGTAACCACATCTTCTTTTACACCACAGCGTTCTCTTATCTCACTATTTTTTACTTTATCCAACAGAGTCACTCCGGCTATACTTCTCAAACTACTCATCTCTGCAAAAGCAAATTATTTTAATTATAATTGGACATACTTGCATTTTAAGGAAAAAAAACATAAAATTGCACTTTCATTTTATCCTTATCAACAGAATAAAATCAATGGTTTTATTAAAAGAAATAACATAATTATAATCGGAGTCACTCTTCACATCAAAATTTAAGGAAAAATGCAAATTTTCATATCGCTGTTTACCATTAATTCGAAATATCTTTCTAGAATAAGAAAGCGGTAATTTTAACAAAAAGATTTACTCTAATATGTAAAAAAAAAACAGAAATTTTTTGCGGGCGGTTGATGCACTTAATTGTAACAGGTGTACGAAATTAAACACACAGAAATTCCTTTATTTAAAACATTCCATATAGTTACTTGTGTGAGGTTTCAGTATATTTCAAATAAACTACATTGTACAGAAAAATTATTATTATAATTATATAAAATTGCGCAAGAATTGTGTCTTTATCTATTTGTCTTTATCTTTACAATCTAATTAGCGGTTGTGAATATCCATATTTTGCGTTTTCGAACATATGTGCTCTAAAATACTATAATTTACATAATTAAAAAGGTTAGGGTGGTTGATAAAGGGGTGTAGGACAAGAAAAGGGTACATACTATAATGTGCAATCTTTCATAAGATTTCAAAGTTTACGAGAGATGAAAAGTATGACAGTGACATTGAGCGAAGGGTGTTGGCAGGAAAACAGTGAGATAAGAGAAAGCTGTGGTGTAAAAGATGTGGTTACAAAGATAGATAAAAGAATGCTTGGATGGTTTGGACACGTAAAAAGGATGGATGAAGGGAGATTGACAAAACAAATTAATAAGGCGAGTGTGAATGGACGGAAGTCGGTAGAGGTCGACCTCGGCGAACATATCTCGATCAGATCAACATTGTTTTGAAGAAAGGCCAGGTCAAGAATACCAATAACCGACGAGCATGCATGAGAGCACTGATGAAAGTAGAGGAAGCAAAAGATGTGTGTAAAATTCGTAGCAAGTTTAAGGAAGTGGTCTCTGCCTACTTCTACGTGAAAAAGGCGTGACTATATGTCTGTATGTATCATTGTACATATTATTGCTTATTACTAAAAATCAAAGTGAATGAAATTTGATAGAAACTTCCCAAAGATATTGTTACGTACGATATAAAATTTTTATAATTCTTTCATCATTGCACAATAAATTAGACATTTATTCAATTAGTTTTTTATTACGGTCAATACGTTTTCAGCAATATTTAATTAATGATAAATTGTCATGTTTAAAGTAATTTTTCTATCAATAGAACAAATAATTACGTTGTACGGCCTGCAGTTGTTATTCTTCTTCCTTATCTAGCTGTGCACAGAAATCTGTACTCGGGGTCCATTAAAATCCCCAATAGAAAACATTTCAATTCTACATGGTAAAACGCGCGATTAGAGTGCCGGAGATGGCAGCACCAGAGCAGTTGGAGCTGTCATCTAGTATTGGTCAGCGTTATCGGTATCACACAAATTGAATATATTTCGTATGTTTTCATTAAACTTCAACGATCGTCGCCGACACCGACATCCATTTAATGGTGCGCGATATCATATAACCCTCACATTTTGCCATTTTCAATACATAAAAGCCCTTTTTATTTGTATATTCTGCTATTTATTTATCGACATTTGTTCGTCGGCATAATGATATTTTTTGCGGTGATAAATTATTATTAAAAATGGATAACTAAAAACAAAAATATTTGTTATTCACTCCAAGACAACCATGGTAAATTTTAAAATAATTTTTTGAGCCTTAAAAAATTATTTTGAACTGTAAAACCCTCTAAAACCCCTCAAATAAATTTAAATAATCGTTCGAACCGTCCAAACGATTCTTCAGGTCCATAAATTGGTTTTTTAAAAATGCCACGGTAAAGAATCAGGCGATAAAAGAATTTTTGGCATATTTTAGGTCATTTTGTCTGGAAGCTCATTACTATTGGTATAAAACTGCAAATTTTAACCACACCAACACTAACAAATAGCTATAGTAGACTCTCTACGCCTCTCTAGAGCTTCAAAGATCATCTTGTATAAGACCATTGTCAGACCTGTAGTGACATATGCGTGCGAAACATGGACCATGACCATAAGTGATGCCCAAAAAATAAGACGTTTTGTGCGGTAGTTACTTCGAAAAATCTACGACCCCTGTCGCGACCCAGAAACAGGCCGATACAGAATATGAACTAATGCTGAACTAGCCCAGCTATTAACCAGCCCAGATATAATACAATAAATAGGCAAATAGGCTGAGATGGGCTGGCGACGTCCAAAAGACAACACAAAACTCATTAAATCGGTATGGAAAGAGACACCTCAAGGAAAGAGGCCGCTACGAAGGGCCAAATCGAGATGGCGTGACAACGTAAGGAAGGACCTCTTAACTCTAAGAGTCGAACTAAATAGATGGCAGGAAACCGCAGAAGACCGTGATAGATGGAGGCAAGTGGTGCAGGTGGCTAAAACCCACCCTGGGTTGTAATGCTACAGATGATGATAATGATTATAGTCGACTAATTATCGTACCATAAGCCTCATGAGTCATCTTCTTAAAACCTTCTTAAAAATTCTACATATGAGATTATACTCAAAATGTGAAGAGAATATGGGTAACAGTTAATTCCGAAAGGCAACAGGAACAAGAGAGGCATTGTTTTGCTTACAAGTTCTATTTCAGAGATGCAGAGATATGGGGACTGTGACATACATTCATGCTTTGTGGACTATCAGAAAGCTTTTAATAGAGTAAAACATAACAAGTTAATAGAAGTTTTAAAGAAGATAGGTATTGACAACAATGACCTCCGGATAATAACAATCTCTACTAGAATCAAACAACACAAGTTAAAAACAAAAGTCAGATGACTGATGAAATAAAAATTCAACGGGGCGTGCAACAAGGGTGTGTGTTGTCACCACTTTTATTACTAAACTAGAGGACCTACAAAATATGATGAGCCAGCTTTCAATGCACAGTCAGGAATATGGAATAGATATAAATATGAATAAAACCAAATACATAGTGATAGGCAAAAATCCACCACCACCCAGACAGCTTACCATAAATAATACAGTTATTGAAAAGGTAGAGAATACAACATAATTGGGGACTACAATCAACGAGAGTTGGGATCATTCTCTCGAAATACGTTGTCGAATAGAGAGGGCTCGTGCTGCATTCCTTAAAATGTCGAAATTGTTTAAATGCCACTTTCTGAACTTAACAACTTAAATACGACTTCTCCGATGCTATGTGTTTCCTGTGCTCCTATATGGTGTTGAGTCATGGACTGTAACAGATGCAGCCAGTAAACAGTTGGACGCATTTGAGATGTGGCTATATCGACGTATACTAAGAATCCTTTGGACAGCCCCATGTTACAAACAAAAGAGTACTCGACATTTTAAACAAGGAAATGGAGATCATGAGTACAGTCAAAAGTCAGAAATTGGAATACTTAGGACACATTATGAGTAACAGCGAAAGATACGGTCTGTTGCAGCTTATCCTACAGAAAAAGGTGCTTGGAAAGAGGGACCAGGCAGAAGAAGGATCTCATGGCTTAAAAACCTGAGAACTTGGTTTGCAACCTTCACCACGGGTCTATTTATGGCCGCAGTTGATAGAATAATTATTGCCAGAATGATCGCCAACGTCCGGTAACGGACAGGCACTGGAAGAAGAAGAAGAAGAATTATCAGATAAAAAAAGGAGATATGCTACGTGATCGACTTCTAGATAGTTCTTAGAGAAAGTAAAAGATGTGATTTTGAAAAAATAGTCAATTGATAGGAAATATCAAGACCAGAATAGAAACCATTTGCGTTAACCTAGCACTAAATGAACCATTGTAAGAATTTATCGTAAAGCGTGAAATATTGATTTCGAACAAGCCAAGTTAACATTATCTGCTAATTACTAAAATATAGTAGGTTATTTGTCACCCCTGTTGGGCTGCCCTCACTTTTCAGAAATAAAAAACAAGCAGCGCACAATTATAAGCTAGTTATGAGCTTTAATGTTTCACAAAATAAAAATTTTGAGCTTGTTGTACTGGACAGAAATTTAATACTTTTTGAGAAGTCAATGCTGACTCAGCTACTTAAAAATTAAAATATTGTATTAATCCCTATTGAATAAGGAGCTAATATTGAGCTTTCAAACCAATGATTTTTGATTTTTGATCTCACCCCTTAGGGTAAACTGTGACGTGCTAATTAAGAGAGAAAGAGTGTAACAAGTAAATGAGTTTGTATACTTGCGTTGCTCGATTCAGTTTTCTAATTTTTTGGAGCAAAAAATTAAACAATCGACCACAAACACGTATTACTTTTAAACCAATGATTCTTAACCTCACCCCCTAGGGAAAACTGTGACGTGTTAATTGAAGGAGAAAGAGTGTAACAAGTGAATGAGTTTGTATACCTGCGTTGCTCGATTTACATTTCTGCTTTTTTGAGGTCGAAAATTGAACAATCTACCACAAACACGTATTAATTTTAAACCAATGATTTTTTATTTTTGACCTCACCCCCTATGGTAAACTGTGACGTGCTAATAAAAGGAGAAAAAGTCTAACAAGTGAATAAGTTTGTATACTTGCGTTGCTCGATTTACATTTCTAATTTTTTGAGGTCAAAAATTGAACAATCTACCACAAACACGTATTAATTTCAAACCATGATTTTTGTTTTTTGACCTCACCCCATTTGGTAAACTGTGATGTGCTAATTGAAAGAAAAAGAGTGTAACAAGTGAATAAATTTGTATACTTGCGTTGCTCGACTTACATTTCTAATTTTTTGAGGTCAAAAATTGAACAATCTACCACAAACACGATTAATTTCAAACCAATGATTTTTGTTTTTTGACCTCACTCCATTTGGTAAACTGTGATGTGCTAATTGAAGGAAAAAGAGTGTAACAAGTAAATGAATTTGTATACTTGAGTTGCTCGATTTACATTTCTAATTTTTTGGGGTCAAAAATTGAACAATCTACCACAAACAAGTATTACTTTTATACCAATGATTTTTTATTTTTGACCTCACCCCCTATGGTAAACTGTGACGTGCTAATTAAAGAAGAAAAAGTCTAACAAGTGAATGAGTTTGTATACTTGCGTTGCACGATTTACATTTCTAATTTTTTGAGGTCAAAATTGAACAATCTACCACAAACACGTATTAATTCCAAACCAATGATTTTTGTTTTTTGACCTCACCCCATTTGGTAAACTGTGATGTGCTAATTGAAGGAGAAAGAGTGTAACAAGTAAATAAATTTGTATACTTGAGTTGCTCGATTTACATTTCTAATTTTTTGAGGTCAAAAATTGAACAATCTACCACAAACAAGTATTACTTTTGGTATAAAATGATAAATGATTTTTGACCTCACCCCCAATGGTAAACTGTGACGTGCTAATTAAAGGAGAAAAAGTCTAACAAGTGAATGAGTTTGTATACTTGCGTTGCACGATTTACATTTCTAATTTTTTGAGGTCAAAAATTGAACAATCTACCACAAACACGTATTAATTTCAAACCAATGATTTTTGTTTTTTGACCTCACCCCATTTGGTAAACTGTGATGTGCTAATTGAAGGAGAAAGAGTGTAACAAGTAAATGAATTTGTATACTTGAGTTGCTCGATTTACATTTCTAATTTTTTGAGGTCAAAAATTGAACAATCTACCACAAACACGTATTAATTTCAAACCAATGATTTTTGATTTTTGATCTCACCCCCTTTGGTAAACTGTGACGTGCTAATTGAATAAGGAAGAGTGTAACAAGTGAATGAATTTGTATACTTGCGTTTCTTTATTTACTTTTTTAATTTTTAGGGATCACAAATTAAACAGTCTCCCCCAAAAAACGTGTTACTTTAAAAAAGAACAATTTATAAGCTTACTTTTAACGAAAATCTATCGCAAGTACTGCACAAAATTGTTATTCTTTAAAACTGTAAATTTAAACAAGACAACGAGACAAAATATGCACAGCCTATTATTTAAATACTCGGTAAACTATAAAAATTTTTTTTTGGATAATTTTATTTTGTTGCGTTAATTTTGTTTAGTAATTTATACAGTGTGTCCCAAATTTTCTTCTCTATACAGTAATCTCGGCTCCTATTAAACCTACAGCAAAGGTTAATAGGGGAAAGCTTTTAGTGCATTCGATAACCGGCTTCAGATTTACGATTTGGTTTTGAAAATATCTGCGAAAAACCGAAAATGGCGAATTTCTTTTTTGCCAGTAAATCCGAAACGGTTAATTTGACAGTATAAATTCACACTGTAAGTGTGTAAATTGGACTTGGTGTTAGTTTGACTTATTGCAATTTTTGCTTCTCATACAGTGGAAATAAAAACCATTTTATGTAATGGCATAAACCGGATTGCTACCGGACAAATAAAGAGTGATTAAAAACCAAATAGAAAAATAGTTCGGGCCCGTAGGTATCGGATTTTAAAAAAAAATGTAAAACATTAAACACTCGCCCTAATAAAAGTCAACCTTTTTTCCAACATCCATCTGCATACACGGACAGGCGTTCCATCATTGGTGCTGCTGCCTGTTTTTAACTGATTAACATATTGTTTTTATTCGGATTTTATTTTTATCTTCCTAATTTATCTCCGAATTGTTCGGAGCTGTTGAACTAATCGGTCGCAGATAAAAATGGGAAACAGAAATTCTGGTTTGATTATTGTGATAGAGAGTATATAACATTGTAACTCACCTTTTTCAGCATCGTGCTCTTCCAACGGCGGTTTTTCGTGAGAATCGCCTGAAACGAATAAATATTATGTTTACTTTTTGCTCCACAACGTTTCGGTTTTACCAAATTATTGTTCAAAATGTGTAACGAAATATCTCACACTTGTGAGATATTTCGTTCCTTTTTCATATAACTTTTTGTTTCCTCGTATATTTTGTTTTTATAATTTCAATTAAAGCTCATTAATTGGTAGATTAGTTGAATATTGACAGCTAAATATGTTCTATGAAAATAGGTATTGTAGATACTACATGGTTGTCATTTCAGAACCGAGATTATTTTGGCTTATTTTCATATAACTAATTAAATCGTTTTATATTTTCTTTGCATAAATAAAGTAATTCAGCATTGTGACAAGGTATACAAGAGGTAAGTTATATTGAAAAAGTTATTAGGAATATCATAGAATTCAATTTATGAGAATTCTCATATATTATGTTGCGAAATTAAATACATTTAATTAGATCTGGCAACAACCGTTAACCTACTAGCCCAGATCTGTCGATAAATAGAATTTTGATGAGAAGGGATAAAAGGACAGGTACTTGTTCTTTTTCGTCGTTGGTCTTTCCTGAAGAGAAGACGTCAATTTTTGATAGTGTTCCTGAGTTTTTTCTTTTGAAGTGTGTAAGAAGATAAGTAAACTTCTTTTGAATAAAGATATAACGTTTTGATATTTGGTTAAAGAAATATTAAAGTACAACTATAAGAAGAATTTTTGCTTTCTAAAGTTTCACAGTGAAGTTTAAGATCCTTTAAAATAGTTTTTTTATCCTTTCAAATGTCTGAGACGCCATGATGTTCTCAAGATTAATTTTGAAGAAATCCTTAGAAATTTACATAATCCTAACCTAGAGATGACATATTTTAAGAAATATTGAGACCAATTCAATTAATGTTCGGTTGGATATTTATATTTTTAGGTTGAACCAAATTTTGAGATTGTTAAGAAATCAGAAAATTATAGATGTCCAATTTATAAAGGATTGTTAGTCTGAGAAAGGTGATTTCCAGTCAAATACCAGGAAAGATTATACTCTGCAGTAAGTGACGAATGATGATATTGTAGACGTTAAGTCAAATTTGATGTTAGGTCGTTCACTTGCCAAAGAAATAATTCTTTTGTCAAACAGACTAGTAAATTAACATTAAATTTATCACCTTTAATTTTTTGTAAATTTTTTGTAAATTTAATGTTATAATAATTTTTCCGAGTTTTTTTTTTAAATCTAACTCATTTATAACTTTTGTATGTTTTTGACAAACTGACTTCTTTAATTTTATTAGAATAATAAAAAGTTTTATAGAAGTTTGTCAATGCATTGACTTTGTAAATATTTCATTGAATTATACTTAGAAATTAGTTACAAATAGTTTTATTGTTAAAATATTTGCATAGATCCAAGGTTTTTGTATTTTATCCTGAATAAAATACATGGCGCCTAAATTTTTATGAACACTTGTGTTTTCGTTTAAAATAAAGAAATTTAACAATTTTTCCTTATTTACGACCCTCCCGAAAGTGTAAAACAGCCGACAGGCTCAAATAAAATAAGTTGTATAAATATTCTTTAGATTCGCTACAAATGGCAAAACTTAACGCAGTTAACTGCATTACAAACTTTAAATTATGATAAAATCACGAAATGTTACCATTAATATATTTTTATAAACAAATATAAATTTTTTTTGGGTCTTTTCTAATACGTCCCCGCATTTTTAATTTTTTTTCTATAGCCAACGGCTAGACCGAAATCTTTAGATTAACCCGGCGAATGACCGTGTGAAGTTAGGTAGCATCTCCGAATTTTTAACCCATTTTTAATCTGAATCTGGTTAGGCTAATTTTTTTACTTTTACTGCCTCAATTAATACCGATTATTATTAGCTTATCCTAACACCTGGTGAAGAACTTTGAAAATGCGGGGACGTATTAGAAAAGATCCAAAAACACCACAAAAAATCATAAATCTTAATAATACCAGTTATCAATATTGTTAAATTTGACAAATCAGTTAAATATGTTAGATTCTCGTTTCGGTGTTGAAAATGCGGGGTTGTTACCAAACTTCACACGATCATTTACCGGGCTAATCTAAAGATCGGCTGAAAAATTCATCAAAATCGATCCAGCTGTTATATTTTAATGTTAACGTGTCATTCTTACGCAGGGGCCATGTTAATCTATTCTGTACCGTTCCAATTTTAGTATAAAAAAACACAAAGAATTCTAAATTATAATAATAATCATTATTGTTAAATTTGACAAATCAATTGAATAAGTTAGACTCACGTTCAGTTATAAAAAATAAAAATTAACACTTGGTGGCAATAGAAATGAAACTAAAAATGCGGGGACGTATTATAAAAGACCCAAAAGTTTTACCAAATATACAAATTTCAATGCAAAATCTTGAAATACACGAAAACCAGTCGAACCCCACAAAATATAATCGATATTTGTGACAAACAATCAAGTAATTAGTTACACGACTCCAATTTAAACTGTTCCCACCTCTCCAACATTGTCTGGGTCGCTAGAAACCAGTGAAATTACTCAGTATAAAGCAAAATCATAATTTAGACGAATCGGTAATGTTGGTACGTGTACCTACATTACCAAGAAACTTGTGATGTTTATTGCAAAAGGAGATGTCAGTGTCTGTGTAATAAAGGTATCTACCTCTCGAACTTTGGTCTCGAGCACCTTTTTAACTGACGCAATAAATGTCGCAAATATTTGATAATGTACACTTCGTATGTTGGAAATATCCAGAATTTATAAATCTTCGTCTCTTTGGTGTATTCATTCATTTAAGTCTGATAAAGTAATATTAAGGGTGAAGTATCCGAAACCGTTTTTTTTTAACTTTTAGTGTCCTTACAAAATGATTAACATTAATTTATTATAGCAATTTGTATGATTTAATACACTTCGCGTCAGAGAAATCGGACCACCCCAAAATATTTCGAAATTTTTAAATTTAGCTTATTTTTGTTGTAATAAATGTATTGTGTATTTATTCAATAATGAATGAATTTTGTTTTATGATGTTTATACGGGTTACAAACAGAGAGTAAGCAAAAATTTTAAAATTTATTAATTTATTGAAATATAAACACATTCAGTTGACACAACAATAATTGATCTTAGGAGACAAGAAATAACGGGGTTCAATCTTTAATGAGGCGTATTACCACCTCGATTCTGAATGACACTTGTCATGCGAGTGGGCATAGAACGTAGCACATTCAGAATGTTTGCTTGAGAAAAATTGGTAAATTCCTCAATAAGGGCTAATCGTAGCTGCTGGAGCAGGTATACGACGTCTTACACGCCTTTTGAGCTGATCCCAAATATGCTCAATAGAATTTAGATCTGGGTTTGAGCGGGCCAGTTCATTTTTGCAATACCAATCTCTTCAAGGTACTGGTCTCCAAAAACCGTTGATAAGTTCTTTGTACTGTTGAACGACTAACATTCAAACGTCTCGCTATATCCCGTTGACTAGTTCCAATTGCCAGCAATGTTTTAATCTCAACAGCTCTCCGATAATTTTCATCCATTGTTAAGATTTAAACGTAAATATGTGAAGATACGTCGAATTTTTGGGGTGGTCCGTTTTCTCTGACGCTCAGTGTATATTGTTGCATTAATTTTGGTAATTTTGTTGCAAAAATTAACTTCAACTTGAAAGAAAGCGTGATGAATTTATTTTTCTAGGTTAGGAAATAGGAAATCTTCAAAACTAATTTAATCTTTATAAAACAGCCGATCGAAGTGGTAATTTTGGAAAATTCAGTAACTGCTGTTTAAGCTTCAATGACTCTAAAAGTGTGTTCGCTTGTTTCCTTTGTCTTAAGTCCGAAAGAGTAAAGATACTGAACAAAAATAATTATGGTTATAGCAGTTAAGATGGCGTTGGTAATTATTTTTCCCCCTTTTTTCTCTTTTTGCCGGTGTATACCTGGAAGTAAAGTGATATTTCATACTTATCAAGAAGATATAGAGTAGTGGAATTTTTACATAAAATTTTCCGGTACAGTTTTCCATTAATCTTGGATTTTTATCTTAATTATTATTAGTTTTAAGTTAGAGGAGTTTTTAAAAACCCCGATTGCTATCCTTTCTTTCTTATCTAATTTAGATGTTTATTCCTTTTTCCAGGTTAAATGGCCCGAGGTAGACTGCAAACGTTCAACATACTTTACATAAATATATTTCCTTTTAACCTTCTAGAAACGCTAGCGGGTTTTTTTTATTTAAATAAGAAAAATTAATTCACACTGAAAGACATATACAGGGTGGTCAACCAAAAAAGAAACGGAACCATTTGCAGGAACCTCGTCAAGATTTTAGAAAAACGCTCAGACCCGTCGATTTTTGATTAAAGGGGGACACTCTTTTCCGGTATTTTTGACTCCACTACTTTTAACCCCAAGCGAGGGCAAGAATTACCCCAAAATTTTTAAATGACATTCGGGGTCTAATAAGATGTTTTTCAAAAGCTCTTATAATTCTTTATGAAATTGTCTTTAAATTTTAAAATTCCGCCTATTGCTTATTAAGAAATTAGATTTTAAATGTAAAACTTACCTGCAAACAATCACGAACGGTATAAATGTCATTCATTCGAGTTTAGTACGCCAATGGTATAAATTTAGTACGACGCAGCTGGCATCTATGTCTGGGATTAATCGAACTAGCATCCAAACCATTTTGAAGAAGAATAAATTCTATCCATATAAAATACGTTTATTTCATGAACTTAATGATGATTATGACCGCCGTTTGCAGTTTTGCGAAACAATGGGTGCGCGAGCAGGGAACGATCCACAGATCCTGTTTAATAACTGTTTTTCCGATGAATGCAGTTTTTTCTAGCACAGGACGGTAAATCGCCACAATTGCTGCTATTGGTCCGATTCAAACCCAAGAGTTTTT
This sequence comes from Agelastica alni, assembly GCA_950111635.1. Taxonomy (NCBI): domain Eukaryota; kingdom Metazoa; phylum Arthropoda; class Insecta; order Coleoptera; family Chrysomelidae; genus Agelastica; species Agelastica alni. Next base: position 27,628,349 of record OX467713.1, on the reverse strand, counting down.
CACGATGTGCATACACAGCAACCAGAGAAATTAAACGTATGGGCTGGCATTTGCGGTGACCGATTAGTGGGTCTTTTATTTCTACCAGGCAATTTGACTGGCGAAATGTACCAACAATGTTGATCTGATCGAGATACGTTCGCCGAGCAGTCGACCTCTACCGACTTCCGTCCATTCACACTCGCATTATAAATGTGATTCGTCAATCTTCCTTCATCCATCCTTTCTACGTGTCCATACCAACTAAGCATTCATTTATCTATCTTTGTAACCACATCTTCTTTTACACCACATCTTTCTCTTATCTCACTATTTTTTACCGAGTCACTCCGGCTATACTTCTCAAACTACTCATCTCCGCAGCTTTAATCCTATTTTCATGCTTCTTCTGCCAAACCCAATATTCACTACCATCCATAAGTGTAGAACCGTAGCGGAAGTGGAAGGAAGTGGTCTCTGCCCACCCCTATGGAAAAAAGGCGTGACTTTATGTATGTATGTACGAAAGAAAAACGAAACAATAAAAAATTTATAAGTTTGAACTTGTACCAAGCTTCAACAACCTGCTTAGGAACATTAATAGAAAAATCTAGGAAAGACAAGATAAAGAAAGATTACTAAAAGAAAAGCAAACTCTTGGCATAAATAGAAAATTATTAAAATCTAAAAAACAAGGATACAAATCTATAACATTTTGATCAGACCAGCCATTATTTACGCATTAGAAACAACAACAATAAATTAAAAAAAAGATCTAGAGAAAAATACCTGGACCAAACAAAACAAGAAATGGAGAAAAAATATTAAAAAGAAACATGGAAACTAAATACATAAAAGCCAGGATACTGGAATATTAGTAAGTAACGTGTACACACTGTATTTTATCTTGCTGATATGACGATAGTCGAAGTGATAACAATAAAACCACATTAGTTTACAATTAAGTTTAACTTATATAAGATAAGGACTCATTTTTAGTACATTTATATGTAATTGTTTAAATTTTTGTAAAACTATAAGAGTACCGATAGTTTTTACAACTTTGTCGATAGGTGGCGTTGCATGCAGTTTAAACGTGCTATTGTTTGATTTTTTCGTAAAGTTTTTATGAAAACAGATATTACCCTCTCACACTGTTGCCATAACCAATAACAATATTTAAGATTTTCGTTTCCGGAACTTTTTTGATCACCCTCCATATAGTGCCACGTCTTTTTCGTTCTCTAACGAGTACTCTGCTAGCGGTTTCTCTACTGGAAAATTATGCCCGAGCTCAGCCGTAGAGGGTAGAAGAAGAAAATATAAAAGTGAGCTGCGCCACCGGCTTGACGGTATAAGCCGGAAACCCCTAGATCTTATAGGCACTAGCAGGGCTACAAGATAAACAACTATGATTATGGTGAACTAAATAAATAAAATTATAGCAAAAATATGTTGGATACTTTACTCACACAATAGATAATTAAGGTACACAGTTCAATAGCAACATCATAACAAATATAGTCAAAGTTAACAGCTATGGTAAAATTTTCTTGCTAGAACAAACCAAAAATGTAAAATTTACAGCTTTATAAAATAACCAGAACAGAAGTAAGAGTAACAGTCTTTACCAAGTTACAACAAAAAGTAAGACATATATAAATTAACTCATTAACAACACTAATTCAAACATTTACATGAAGGCAAAGAACAAAAGGTAAAACATATATATCAGTTAACTCATTAATAACACTGATTCAAACATTTACATGAAGGCAAAGAAAATTCACTAGTTAACCGTTTACATAAGATTTTCACTGCTAAAACAATCAAGTTCATTTAAAAATAACTTTACAATGGTTGTCCTTTAAAATATCAAGATTGTAGGATATTTACAAATAAGTTTGAAGAAAATATGTTTTTACTTGGACATAAAAAATTATTGAGAAGGTTACTTTAATCCAAGTTTAGTTTTGGCATATTATCTAATGCAATAAATAGTTTCCAACAATGTACTATACTAATAAACTAAACAGAACATGATAGTGGTGTCAGCATGAGTCACTGCGTTATATATTTAAAAATAAATCACTTATAACCTTTGGATATACGAATTAACAAAGTACTATACTTATAAACTGAAACAAAACTTACTGGTGGTGTCGAACGAGACAAGGCGTTATATATTTAAAAATAAATCACTTATAACCTTTGGATATACGAATTCACAAAGTACTATACTTATAAACTGAAACAAAACTTACTGGTGGTGTCGAACGAGACAAGGCGTTATATTTAAAAAACAAATCACTGATAACCTTTGGGTATGCGAATTCACATGTACTCCTGTGGCCTACTCCGGTGCTACTCCTGGACTACTCCGGGGGCTGGTTAGATTATGGGGGTGGCACTGATTAACGATGGCTTCCCTCAAATAGATCCCGATAACGGTTATTTTAACTTGACACCAACTCCAACAATATCCACAACAATGGCAAGACAAAATGGTCAAGTTAAAAATCAAATGGTTTTTCTTCAAAATCCAATTAAGATGGCCCAAATACAGCCAGATATGAAAGAAATCCCATTAGGTTCCGCACACGTGCTAATAACGCACCGTCCCCAACAACCTTCGCCAACACCTCCGACTTCGATGAAGCTCTCCAAACGACTAACGCTCCTATCCCGGAAATCAAGAAAAATGGCGCGGAATAAACGTCAACCCACAATCTTCTCAAATCCGTGCCTCGTTCGTGTGGATATCCAGTCCCATCCACACAGAAATTACAAACCAACTATCGAAAGTTATGCAACATTATCTACAACGAATGATATATTCGAGTTATAGCATAGTGTACTGTATGCAACCATGAATACGAAACTATAGAAAAAATAGGCACGTGACAATAGACCCGACATATAGACACTTAGCGACTACTTTCTCTTCTTGCATTTAAAACGGTGGCTTAGACGACGAGGAACTCAAGACTGATTGTCAACTAGTTCATTTACCAGACGGCAAACTTCTATGCGAAGGGGTTAAAGAAAGTGATGCAGCGTTAAGACGAATTAACACGGTGCCAGTAACTCGTCGCTTAAATCAAGTACTGGATTATACGCATACAGACATTTTGTTTTTAAAATTTAGTCTACCCCCTCCCTAGCTTTTCAGCGCACTAACATAAACAGGGTGAAATTAATTACTGGAAAACATTTCATTCTGACGCAAAAAAGCACCTATTATCTTTTTGAACTTTGGTCAATAAACAACTCGGAAAAATTTAGCAATCATTTTTAATTTGCAAATTTTGTACTGAAAAAAGTAGCTATAAAAAAGTGTTTATAATAAAATTACGTTTTGCAAAATCTTGAATAATCTTTTTTTACATACATAACTTTGGCATCCTCTAGTTACATTAAAAAAGGTCGTGTGAACTCTCTTTTAGTTACTTGGCCGAGTTAATGGCACTGTGTAAAATCAGCATTACGAAAAGTGCTTAGAACTGAATGGCCTTTACGTAGAAAAGTGAAATTCGTATTTAATAAACTAAAAGTGTCAATAAAAACCTTTTCCTATGAGTTTATTTTTTTTTAAGATCAAACGGCCCTTACTTTATGAATATGCCTCGTATAAAGGAGGTGGAAGAGATATTTAATCGCATACAAGTTAGCACTGACGAAAATAATAAAAGCCACATCTTTACCAAAAACTGTTATCAATGCGTAAAATTGTCGATAATTAAAATAAAAACTAAAACAATATGGAATCGTTCCACCAACTTTAACAGCGTTCTATTAAAAGTGTTATCTTCCATTTTTGGTAGTGGTTTCTGATTTATGGGTTTACATCGACTGGTCTGTAAACATGGTTGAAGTAGAGATCAAGACAAAGAAGGCGGGCTGGTCAACATGGGAATGTGTTACTGTAAGATTCTACATCGAGATTGGTCGCAAGATTTCTAAAAATTTGTCTCGTATCGGATTCTAGACCTTGTGAAACTCGTTTTACTGTCGTTCTACTTCAGCTTTGTTTATTTACTTACTTTATACTTTACTTCCAAGTAAGTAACTACAAGAACAAGGCTAGAGAATGTGCGAAAAGGTTTGAAGGCCGGTTCGTCGGGTTAAAAACAAAAAAAAATGGAAAAAATTCAAATATTTTGGAACATTTAAATATAAATTAGTAATAAAAGGCAAACTTGCAAAGTCTCCACATCACCTTTAACATCAGCGCCACTTCGAGTGATGATTTAAACCAAATTGATTACAAATGGCGTATCCTAAATATCTTATCGAATAATTATCATTTGGAAAGTGTATTGGAATTGAAAGTAAATTACTTCGAAAAATACAAAAAAATAAAAATGTTTGTTAAACAGTATAGATGTCGTGACTAGCGCTTTTCGTGTAGTCCTTCATGTATACTTGATAAGAGTTGGAATTGTTGATTTGTCTCTTCGGAGGGCAAACACGAGTTTGTCAAGACCTACCCTATGCTGATGAGGGGCAACACCCCGAAACTGGTCCATAGGTCGTCACTTCGAATGGATAAATTTAATAATTCTTTCTTTTACTTTACAAGCATCTGTATATCAACCGAAATGGGATTATGCACGATTATTTATCAGATGTAATTCAATGCTCGTCGTAGGCATATAGCCAGGAGTGTAGTTGTTTTCTGATGGATAATAGGATAGTATAGGTTTACATGCAGCAAAATTAGCTGGTTCTTTAAAAATCAGTTTTATAAATTTTTATATTTATTTTCGCTGTCAAGAATTTTTATAATAGTATTACAGTTTTGTGTTACCCAAAATGATATATATTTTATCTGTAATGACTGCATATTTAGTTTTACGTAAAATTTTATTACATATTTATTATTTTTTGTTTATAAAAAGTCACTAGAATTAAATGTGATTGAAGGAAATATGTCACGTAAAATTTATATTGTTTACTATTAATATTTATAAGTAATAAGCTTAAATTTCAGATAATTCTGTAAAAAATTATGACGTGTTCACTTTATATTTAATAAAAAATACTGTACTGATATAATTTTTTGTATTGTTTAAAATTTGAAATTTTTTACTTGTAATAAATATATATATATATATATATATATATATATATATATATATATATATATGTGTGTCGGGACTACTCACTAAAAACTTCAACCCCTATTTAGGTCCGTCTGGCTGTTGGTCCACTGTATCTTGCCTATGTGTTTTTGTATCATTCTACAATGGAGACTCGACCAGCAGACCGCCCGGCAAAGACCTGAAAACAGCAAAACACACACTGCGCCGCCGCGAGGCACTGGTCCGAAAAAGACAGGCAATTCCCGGGATCTAGAACCACGCTGCATCTAATCCAGTACCTTCGTACCTTGCACAAGTTTGTACAAGTTCTGTACTGGGTGGGGACAATGTAGTCACCCTAGAACCGCCCATTCTCCCCAGCGCCCCGCAACAGCTCAGCAAGCGCTCCACTGCCCCCGGATCCCCGCCGCACAACCCGCAGGCCAGGCCTCCATTATACAGTCTTAGCTGATTCCTGTTGATCGGTAACAGTTCTGCTGTCCTTTTATGGCACGGTCCTTTGATGTATTATTTTCCGTGTTTGATAGTTTGTGTTTTTCCGAACCTCTTCTTGCAAGTTCATCTACTTCCCCATTACCTGCAACTTCCTGGCGTCCTGGAACCCGTATCAGTTTGACGTGATTACGGTCTACCAGCGTTATCAATTCTTCTTTGCAGTAAACGAGTATGGGGGAAGGGGTGGTCCGGCCCTGAGGTGCCCCCTGCACAGGACTAAGGCTGTCTACTACAGGATTTCGCGCCCCGTTTTCTGTAGGCTCCGTTAGCTACGGTGCTTCCCAACCACCTTGCATCTATCAGCACGGGTCGCATAACACTTTGGATTGGGAGTCTTTTAGTCGCCTTTTACGACAGGTAGACCATACCTGGGATCTATGCTATTTTCCCCGTATCCCCAGCGGAAATAAAACAGCGCATATTTTTATGTTTAATTTATAGATTAAACAAGTAGGTGAAATTAAAAATAAAATAATGTTTATCCATTAAACAGATGGGTGAAGGTCGATTTTACTTCGGATCCTCTAGTAGGTAGAAAAAGTTGACATTGGTAGTGGGAGAGTGAGGGTTATAAATCACATGAGTTAGTAAAAATATATTTAAACAAATTTTTGAGTTTAGAGAAATATTTGCGTAGATTTTTTCATTACTCTCATTCGGTTTTTACCAATTTAAAAACGGTTTAGACTGACATCATTCAACAAACAATTTTTGATATCGTTAGAAAACATTTTTCGAGCACCATTTAGCAATAATACAACTTCGATTGATTTAATAGCCTACGTTTAAATTACTTAAGTGTATTTAAATGTATTCAGATAAACTATTTTTCAATAAAACACTACTCAGAGCTCTGCAACACGAGTAGAAATAACTGGTTTTAACATTAGTAATACACTATCTTATGCTGATAAGTGCATGTTGATTAGATACTGTGTTTTACTTCGAAAATGAACACGATCGCACAGGATGACTGGTTTTTTTTTAATAATTTTATTCGATGATACGGTCAGTGGTGGCCACACCAAAACTTGAAAAGGATATCCATCCCACTTTGTTTTACGCTCAAACAAAATTTCGTGTTTCGAATGAAAAATAAATCGACTATTGGAATATCTCGAGATATCTCGAGAACTCATTTAAATGATGAGACCACTCAAATACTCTGCCAAGTGAAATAAATAAAACTCACATAAATAATTTGAGATTTTGATTACCCGAATTCTAAAAGAAATCGTTGTTAGATGTCTGTATGCATCACTCGAACGATCATTCGATCATTGGAATACTCATCACTCGATTACGCAAATAATTCCATTAAGCCAATCACTAAAAAAATTAATAAAAATAACAGCGTTTATTTTTATTATTATTATTATTATTATTACAATAAGGTACGGGTAGGGACCCTAAGATCCATAAGCCCTGAATTGCACAATGCAATGATTACAAAAATTAAAGTAATTAGAAAATTAAAAAAGAGGATAAAAATTGTCATCCTTTAATTTAAAAACAATAACATGGCTATGGTCACTATATTCATGGACACTGGATCCGTGGCTAATAAAAAACATGCAATGCGACACAGTGTTACTAATGAAGCTGCACAGTTTGCAATCTTAGGACATGTTACAATGAATCCTACTTCAAGTACTAGAAAATTAAAGGAATCTAGGAGTTTTCTTCTTCTTCTTCTAGCCGTTTTCTATCCTTTGTATATAGGCCTCCCTCATATTTTTCCAGTTTTCTCTGTTCTGTACCACTTTTTACCAGTTAAGTCCGGCTATTCTTTTGATGTCATCATACCATCTTTGCTGTGGTCTGCCGGTGCTTCTTTTCTCCCCCCAAGGTCTCTATCTTGTTGTTTTTCCGCTACAATTGGTAGTATTTCGGGCAACATGTCCGGCCCAATTCCATTTAAGACCACCTATTCGCCTCACTATATCTTCAAACCTGGTTCTATTTCTTATCCACTCATTGGTTTTATGATCTTTAAGCGTTATTCCTAGCATTTTTTGTTCTATTGCTCTTTGGTGTACTTTTAATATATTTAGGATTTTCTTTGTTGTTTTGCATCGAACCTACTGGGAAGTTAATAAAAGAATGCTTAGATGGCGTGGACACGTGGAGAGGATGGATAAATGAAGTTTGATGAAACAGATTTATAAGGCGAGTGTAAATGGACAAGTCGGTAGAGGTATACCTCGGCGAACATATCTCGATCAGATCGAAATTGTTTTAAAGAAAGGCCAAGTTAAGAATACCAACAACCGACGAGCATGTATAAGAGCGCTGATTAAAGTAGAAGAATCGCAAGATGTGTGTTAGAACCGTAGCAAGTTAAAGTAATTGGTTTCTGCCTACCTCTACGGGAAAATGGCGTGACCATGTATGTATATTTAAAACAAAATAGAAGATGTATAACTGTTCTTGCAGCAGTCAATATACAAACCATTTTTAAAGAGTACATAACTGCTCATGCGCATTTACAATAGTACGACAACTATCTTTAAACTATCTGAAACTACTGCAGAAATAAACCTGATATTTATTCGATATTCGTTTTTTTTTATGTTCTGGTTCCCACGAAAGAGGAATATCCTGTAATGCTCAGAGAACATCGTGAAAACCAAGTGAAAAAAGGTAGAAATTGGTGTTCTTCTTAAATTACTTGAGGTTGTATGTCTCAGGGAACACCTCTCTAGGCAATGTGTCCCAAAGCCTCGCTGTTCGTTGGATAAACGAAACTTTGGAAAGAGATGTTCTACAGGTGTTCAAAGTGGTCACGAAGGGGTGTGAAGTCTGAACTTGACGGGTTAATCTCGAAGAAACAGCTAAAGGAGGAACGATTGTTGATATTTCAGAAGAGCAAGGCCCATGAAAATATCTACAAAATGCAATAATACATTATTTCAAAATTGTTTAATTTGCGTTAATCGCGATAAAAAGGACAAAGTTTCTTCATTCGTACGGTGTGGCTGCGCGTCTTAGTTTCGTTAAAATTAATTGCTCGTTGTTTGCTTGCGTATCTTATTCGTTCGACGAATCTAAAATATAAAATTTCAAAAGGAAACACGATCCCATCGCCTTCCCTACGGTTACGATTCTAATAATTCTCATTAAAATCGGTCGGATAACATCTCGCTTTTAGGCCTCACATCATCTTCACATAAAAATAAGTTTTCGATTAGGGGAAACAGATGGCGGTTACATCAGCTCTAACATATTTTAAACATCAATGTTATCGTTTACAATGGCGGGGTATTTGGCGGGAAATTTTTTTCGCATGTTGCTTAGACGTTCGAGGAGAACATTTTGAAATTTTCCTGCATTAGGATTGTTTTTATTCTTGTTGAAGTGAACCGTTGTGATTTAAAACTCGATGAAACGAAAAAACGACATTAAAAAGAGACAAACACATAAATATATGAGATTAAGCCTGCGAGAGAATGAGAGAATAAATACATTTTACAGCGTTTCATACTATTTGGTTTCCTCTTTGTGCGCTGATTCGTAGCCTTCCCAGTCTTGTCTACTAAGTATTGTTGATATGTGTTTATTGCCAAGCCAAACCGAGAGCCATGCGAGTACAATAATGCTCTACATAATTCAAGAACGACTAACGCCATATCTACCTCCAAAAATTTCTCAAGATCAAGACGGTTTAATCCCCGGTAAAGGAACCTGAAATGAACTTGTTAATATTAGACAAATAATTAAAAAATATTGACGTAATTATTGAAAATCAACCTCTCAAAGTGGTGAACGAATATAACTATCTCGGCCATATCATTAAGCTCGGCAAAGAAAATCAAACTGCTAAAATAAATCGTCGAACAGGTCCTTTACCTGGGCAGCTTTCTCTAGATTGGCTTATATTCTTAAAAATCCGGAAATCCCGATTAGTTTGAAACGTAAGATCTACAACACATGCATTCTGCCAGTAGCGACCTACGGTTTAGAGACAATCACTATGACACATGCAATTGCTAACAAGTTGAGGATCTGCCAACGCGCCATGAAGGCAAGAGCCTAAGAGATCGGGTGCGAAATAAAGACATTCGACAAAGAACAAAAGTCGATGATGTTGTGGTAAGGGCGACAAGGTTAAAGAAACGCTGGGCAGGTCATGTGGCCAGAGATAATAACAAATGAACCAAAATACTCATGGAATGGAGGCCGCGAGAGTCAAAAGGAAACATCGAAAGACCACAAGCAAAGTGGCGTAATGACATTCAGAAGATTGCTGGAAGAAACTGGATCCTGGCGGCCCAAGACAGGAACCGATGGAGAATGATGGAGTAGGTCTTTATCCAGCAGTGGACAGAGACAGGCTAGAAAGAAAGAAAGAAAGAAAGAAAGAAAGAAAGAAAGAAAGAAAGAAAGAAAGAAAGAAAGAAAGAAAGAAAGAAAGAAAGAAAGAAAGAAATATGCCATGAATTTAATGTACCAGCGATCTTCTGTTTTCTAGACTATTTAAAGGCATTCGATACCGTCAAATGGGACCATCTATGGATGATTTTAAGGGAAATGGCAGTACCGCGACACTTAATATATTTAATAAAGACCTTGTATTATTCTAACAGTGCCTTCGTTCGTATAAACAACGGAACATCACAGAGCTTCACCATCAGTAAAGGTGTACGACAGGGCTGCGTTCTCTCTCCTATTCTGTTTAACATCTACGGAGAATGGATTATCCGCAAAGCAACTGAGAACTGTAACGGAGGTATATCGATAGGTGGACAGAAGATCTCGAATCTAAGAGATGCCGACGACACAACAGTTCTGACTAGTTCAAAGGAATATATGACGGAAATCTTACAGCGGATTAAAATATACAGTAAAGAAGCTGGTCTTAAACTTAATCGGTCAAAGAGCTGTATTTTGGTAGTAGTTAGAGCAAACACCCTACCGCAACATTTTGAAAATATTCTGGACATACCAAGAAGAGCTGAAGTTATTTACCTCGGGGCACGTATTTCGAACACCAGTAACTGCAAAGGAGAGGTGAAAAGAAGAATAGGGAAGGCAAAATCGGCATTATTTTAACTGACCAAAATTTGGAAACATCACCATATCACAAAACAAACAAAGAAAAGGTTGATGGGCTGCCTAGTTTTTCCTATTGCTACATAAGGCTCTGAATCCTGGACACTTATTGCAGCGTATAGCAGAAGAATTGAAGCTTTTGAGATGATTCGCTACCGACTCATGTTAACAATTCCTTGGACTGCACGGAGAACCAACCTATTCATTTTAAGAAAATTAAATATTGATACCAACCAGCGGCTACTTCTGACAATTTAACATCATATACTACGCTTCGTTGGTCATGTAATCAGACGAAGCGGGATGGAAAAACTGTTCATTAAAGGCAAAGTCGATGGTAAAAGAAAAAGGGGTCGGTCACCGTGAGATTCATAGATCAAATAAAAAGTGTCACTAATCTATCTATGAGCGAGGTGATAAGAACAGCAGAAGACAGGGAAACATGGCGGGCGGTTATCAACTCTGAGTAACATGAGGGATCACGATACTCGGAATCGACTTAGAAGAAGAAGAAGAAACCGAGAGAGCAAGCATCGTATAGTGAGTTTGTATATTCATCTCATTCTCTCGGAAGTTTATTTCACAACTTATGCCCACATAGCATTGCAACTGGTATGGGAAAATGGGGAATGTGTTACGAGACAGCCATGCAAGCGATAGCACCAGCAATGCGTTATTACAGGCAACTGTAATAAGCTAATAGAGAGGGAAAATGTCATTTCTCTTTTCAATTGTGAAAACTGGTGATCACAATCAGATTTCGGTTTCGGTTTCACATTGAACACTTGTTAAGTTAAACATCTTGTTTGTTTATAAATTGTAATTTAATGATAAAGATGTTTTTAATATTTGTAAAAATAATTTGTAGTTTACATTTTAAAGGGTGGCTGTATCTTCAAACCTAAAATATTTACCAAGAAATACAAAGAGACAAACAATTTTAAGAATAGACATTTGATTCCAATGTCATTACATATTTTGTTGAATTATAACCCTATAAAAATTGGTGGTAATGGGGTTGTTGATCCCCTTTGAAAATAATGTAATGCAACTATTTATTATTAAATTTATTGGTTATCGTATACTAGTATTTCGTATACATTTTTATAAATTAACGTTAAAGCGTTTTAAAGCAATGCAAAAAAAATAATTTAAATTTTTAACTAAATCACCCTGTAACTTTTTTTGTGTGCACTTTTGTATATAGGTAAGTAAGGTTCAATGAACCTATTTTGTCCCCAGAATATGTGATATAATTTACGACCAATTTTTTTGGGACACCCTGTATATTATATCAAGTAACATTTAGGTACATACTTTTTGTTTTACTTATATTATGTAACAATATATAGGTTAAATTGTAATAACAAATAATACATAAATTAAATATTTAATAAATATTAGTATTTTCTTGTTTTTCTTTCGGAATAAAATTATGTGTTAGGTACAATGGCCAAAGTAAAAAGAGTGAAAAGTGTACAAATAATTTGCATTTTCGCTTTCTCGTTGAGGGCCAGTTCTAAGTCATTTGGTGTAGGCATCAGTTTCCAAATAAAGTGATTGAATTCTTTACATAGTACTTCTGGATACTCCATATTGCAAAGCCACATACCGCTGACTTTTTCCATCTCGAAGTAATGCGACAATGGCAGCTGCTGTATCACGATTTACCATAATCGTAAAATTTAAAAAATAATATAAGATTTAAGGCGAGTTTATACAGCAAATAAATTATATATTATATAAAGTTGCGCCTGCAGGGTATGGAGTCAGTCTGAGTTGTAACTTGAAGGCAATACGTCGATACAAAGTTTATTAATAAATATTACAAAATGAAAAGTAAAACGTATCATTTTATTAATGACTAAAAGAAAGAATTTTTATTTTGTATAATAAAGGATAAGTGCATTTGTCTCATTTGCCGTGCGTCAGTTACTTAGAGAGGCTTCATACAACGGTTAATAAAAACTATGAAAAGGATTTTCCCTCACAGAGTGATTTAAAAAAACGAAAAGTATGTCATTTGATAACTTGTTTGAAAAAAAACAAACCATATTCACAAGACCAGCCAAACAATCAAAAGCTGCAACGATAGCATCATTTAAAATATCTTATATATTGGCGAAACACAAGAAACCATTTAAAGATGGATCGATTATAAAGGAAGCATTTATTGAAGCGGGCGACACATTATTTGGATATTTTAAAAATAAAACGGAGATTATGTCTGCTATTAAAGAACTTCAGCTATCTCGTGACTTGAAAAACATCTAAAGATGTTATTTAACTGAGCTTAACTAGCTTAATATTACTTGTAGATTAATGTACTGATGATGATCCTGTAGATAGGATTGAAAACGCGTTATGCTTAAAAAATTTACAACTATTTTTATTTCTGTGATCTTCAGCTATCTCGTCCAACTGTCACAAGGCGTGTTGAAGTCATATGTCAGGAAATCGCAGATAAACATGATATTATGGAAAGTACATACTTTAAAGAAGTTCGAAAAGACAGCTGGCAAATACAACATGAAGATATCGGTAGCAAAATCAAAAGTGCTAACCATCACAAAAGAGCCCAGAAGATGTAAATTGGCTATATACAATAAACCAGTAGAACAGGTTATGAGTTTCAAATATCTCGGCGTCAACATCACGAGCAGCAGAGACCTCCAAGAAGAAGTAAAGGCTCAAACAACCAAAGCAACTTTAATATCAGGATTCCTTAGAGGTATAATATGGCGAAACAAGCACATGTCCATTGAAAGCAAAGTCCGCATATATAAGACCTGTGTGAGACCTGTTATGACCTACGCTGTAGAAACAAGAGCCGAAAACTCCACAAGAAAAAGGATTATCCGTACAGCAGAGATAAGGTCTCTAAGATCCATAGCAAGCTACACACTAAGGGACCACAAAAGAAAAGAAGACATCCGAGAACTTTGTCCAAGACATAGTTAGATGGTCACGAAACAGACGTCGCGAATGGAGAGATCATGTTGAACGGATAGACGACAACAGATTGCCGAAGATTGCAAGGAATGATCTCTCAAGATCCAGCAGACCACCTGGACGTCCACCCATACGTTGGTATGAAAGCTGGAATTCATCATCCCAGCTACAACTCTAAGAAATTAGAGAACAAGGCAGATGCCTAACAAAAAGAAAGAAGAAGAAGACTTTAGAATAATTTTTATCCAGAAAAATACCGTTTAAAAAAAATAAAAATAATCGATCGGCGTACGCCGCTGGGCAGTTCTCATCGTCGAATGTTTATTTCAAACACCGATAAAAACGACTGGTAAATGGTAAGCCAGTGATTGAATCGCAGCGGGGCCGTTCTTTTCTTCTATATCGATATCAAATTGAATTTGATTCGAGTATTTTCGATCCCGCTGAGTTTTCCCACCTTGTTTTCATACCTTTTAGCTCGCACTTCGACTCTTATCGACAATCACATCGGATCGCCAACAATGAAACGGCGCAATTGATTATATTAGTGGTATCGAAAATGTATACGCAACTGCTACAGATGACCGACCGGCTATTAGTTAGTCGTAATGATGCGTCGTTTTGGCACCGAATTTATCAACAAATGATCCGTAAAGAGTGCTCCAAAGAATGGTACAAAAAAAATTTTTAAATAAAATAATTACGAACTGATAACACCGGTAAAAACAACAAAAATAAGACAGTAATTGTAACAGAAAGTTTTCCAATACTAAATTTTCATTGAGGTTCGGGAGTCAAAAAATGCTGCCAAGTTTTTAAAAAACATATATAAACCTTTAACTTGGTTGTTATAGTTCTTTAAAAAAAGTTAATAGAAAAGTTAAATTTTTCTTTCGCTTCTTTAACATGGGTTCTTAAGAGAAATCATGAGATTTTGATATTAAAATAAATAAAAACATTGTAAAAAATGCAAAATTCGATGAAAAAAATAGGAATGTAGGAAATTTAGTAACGAAGAGTTTGGATGTTTAAAAAGTATTATCGACTGTCTAGTTTTTAGAATATTTTATTTTTAACGCTGAAAAAATTTGATTTTTTGCGTAAGTGAACGTAAGCGTCAAAGAAGAATGCAAAGGCGCATTTGAGCAGACGACTCAAGTCTCAAGTCACCCAATGTAAATAGGGAAGAATCGCGGAGTGGGCGACATCTATTATTAATCGTATGAACTTCTCGAGATGTGAATAACAAACTAAACTGTTTATATGGGTGAAAAGTGAACTTTATATATTATTTTGAGCAATTTAAGCATTAAAAGTGTTATATTTGAACGATATTTTGTAAAAAATTGGTGTTAATAAACTACAAAATCCAAAAATACAAAGGATTAAAAAGGGTTATATGAAGATAGAATCACGAATAATTTATGCTCTGTTCCATAATGCTCTACACATGGCAATTCGATTATATCTGCATAAATTTCCTTTAAATCATAAGGCAGCTAAAAAATGAAAAAAGATCTCAAAAATAGGAAAACCAATCTTAAAGTTTATGTTGATAATTTGTTCAGTGGTAAGTTTGATATCCTCCTAAACCTGCTTTACAGGAACATTCACAAACCCATGTCTTATCCAGCTTAATGATGATTTCATGTGCGGGATTGTAGAATTGTAGAGGATCTCATGCATAAGCTTTTTGAAAAAATTTTTCATTGAGACCGTCAGTTCCACATAAAAAACAGCCTTAAAAACCTCTTCACCTTCCCTAATTGGTCGAACACGTTCACCCACATAATACAATAATTGATATTTCGACTTTCATAGGCATTGCCACAAGAATTCCAGGAACAGCAAAACTGAAAAACTTCGAAAACAAACCAAAATTGATACCTGAACACACCTTTACACACCTCTTTATTGGAATTTAACAAGAATCCAGCGACAATAAAACTAAAACGTCGAAAACAAACCTTAAATCCTGCTTCCACCCAATGGTTTAACACAAAAAATCAACTTATTTCTCTGAGACACACATCTATGTGACTACCACAAACTTACTAAATGAGAAGAAAGTTATAAAGGTTATATACGAGTGTGTAGTGTCTGGAACAGAGTGTCATAGAATATCAAACAACAGATGGCTTTGTGGTGGAAATGATCCACTAAGTACCAGTAATCCAATGTTAACCATGTAACCCTATATTTTTTATTTGAAGTTGGCAGCGCTGATTATTAAACATGTTCAGCATGTTCGCGTCCCGCTTTACTGCCACTGCCAATCAACATTAATTGTAGAATTAAAATATTTTAAAAAGCTTTATTTTGAAGTTCTGTGCATTATTAAATCAACGTAGTTAGAATCTGTACGTTATAGCATTTTTTGTGTGAGTTAAAACTATTATACGAGGGCAGTTTGATAAGTCGGTGACTTTTTGAATTTCCCGCGCAGTTACTCCAAATGCAACAGTGCTGCCGTCAACTATAATCTATCAGTGGGCAACTTTCTAATTTTGAGCAAGCTACGTCGTGCAGTTGGTGTTTGATAGCCGTTCAAAGCAGATTAAGCTGATTAAGCATTACTTTTTACGTAAAAAATCCATCACTGAAACTAAGGAAAGACTTGATAAATACTACGGGGACTCGGCACCATCAATTCCAATGGTTAAGAAGTGGTTTACAGAGTTCCGTTGTGGTCGTACCAGCACTAGTGACGCCGAACGTCCAGGTCGTCCAAAAGAAGTGATCACGCCGGAAATCGTCGATAAAATCCATGAAATGATATTGGATGATCGGAGAATGAAAGTGCGTGAGTTGGCTCATGCTGTAGGTGTATCTCAACTGAACGGGTACATCATATTTTACACGAATATTTGGACATGAAAAAAATCTCTGCGAGATGGGTGCCGCGATTGCTCACACTCGACCATAAGCGCAATCGTGTGACCACTTCAAAAGAGTGTTTAGCGATGTTGAGCCGTAATCCGGACGAATTTTTGCGCCGTTTTGTTACTGTGGATGAAACATGGATCCATCACAACACGCCAGAGACCAGAGAACAATCGAAACAGTGGGTTGCTCGTGGTGAACGTGGACCAAAGAAGGCGAAACAGAGTCTGTCAGCCAACAAGGTCATGGCCACAGTTTTTTGGGATGTACGCGGTGTCATTCACATCGATTACCTCAAGAAACGTAAAACGATCACCGGCGAATATTATTCAAAGCTTTTGAACAGGTTCGACGTTGATTTGAAGCAAAAACGGCCGCATTTGGCTAAGAAGAAGAAAGTGCTGTTCCATCAAGACAATGCACGTGTGCACACTTGTCTAATCACGATGGCCAAAATCCACGAATTGTGATACGAACTGCTACCCCATCCAGCATATTCTCCAGATTTAGCCCCCTGCGACTATTTTCTGTTTCCAAACCTAAAGAAATGGCTGGGCGGTAAGAGATTTGAGTCGAATGAAGGAGTCATTACCGAAACAAACGCGTATTTTGAGAGCTTTGAAAAAACCTATTATTTGGAGGGAATAAAAAAAATAGAAAAACGCTGGACTATATGTATCGAGCTAAAAGGTGATTATGTAGAAAAATAAAATGTTTATTTGCGGAAAAAATTTGTTTTATTCAAAAAGTCACTGACTTATCAAACCGCCCTCGTATGTTGGCATTTAAATTCACTTTTGCCGAAAGATTTTGGAGAGTCAACTCTTTGTTGAGAGTGGCAATAGTTGTAATCAAAATTATTCTGTTTGGTTTAATTATTACGAGAGTGTTGTGGCACGAAAACAAATGAATGGGGCACTGTATAACTTTATGAACAGCAAGAAAGTGTCAAAAAAGGCAATAGTATAGATAAATTAATCTTAATAATTCGTTATAAATTACTGCATTAGGATATTATTTAAATATAAAACCGATTGTTGATTTTCTATAAATAAAAACGCTTTTCAAAAATGTGGAAAACATGTGACCATTTCATAAGTGAATTTTACAAACATGTTAGCGTTTGTTTTTAACACGTACTATTCCTAATGTTTATAAAATCGAAAAAGTAATAAATTTTAAATAAGATAATGATGATAATGATAAATGAAAAATAAGTGCGTATCATTTATTCAAATTAATCGGTGTAATAAAAACAGCACGTGTTTTCTTCGAAACTACAAAACAAAATTTAATTTTGGAATCTTTAATAACATCGATAGGAATAACAATAGCATCATCGAATGCTTCTTTCAACACATTTACTGCCAATTTTATTTGTACCTATTTATGTATGCACCATTACGAATCTAAACGTCTGCAAAAAACACATTTAATTTATCGGGAATTCATTGTTTCTTAGGTAATAATAAAATTTTCAAAGGTAGATAGTGAAGAGTATAGTCAATTGTACCAGGTGTGAAATAGCGTACTTACAAGCTTAGCAGTTTACCTGTTAAAATTACTATTAGTACTATCTAGTAACACAATACAATATAGAATAGAAAGCCTCTGTTTTGTTTTAACTTCAGTGCTAATAGGGAAAATTCACGAATTGGGCGACATCTATTATTAACCGTATGAACTTTTCGAGGTGTGAACAGCAAACTAAACTCCATTTGTTAATATGGGTGAAAAGTGAACTTTATATATTATTTTAAGCAATTTAAGCATTAAAAAAGTTATATTTGAACGATATTTTGTAAAAAATTGGTGTTAATAAACCACAAAATCCAAATCTCAAAGTTTGTTTTTTTGCAGCAAACACTTTGTAAAAGATGATTTTTTCAGCGGTAAGTTTGATATCCTCCCAAACCTGCTTTACAGGAACGTTCACAAACCCATGTCACATCTAGCTTAATGATGATTTCATGTGGGGTATTGTAAAATTGTAGGATCTCATGCATGGCCTTTTTGTAATTTTTTCATTGAGACCGTCATTTCCACATAAAATGATTTGGCCAGCCTTAAAAACCTCTTCACCTTCCTTAACTGGTCGAACACGTTAACCCACATAATACAATATGTCCGAAATTGTTATTTCGACTTTCATAGGCATTACAACAAGAATTCCAGTGACAACAGAACTGAAAAACTTCGAAAACAAACCAAAATTGATACCTGGACACACCTAGTCTTCATTGGCATTTAACAAGAGTTCAGTGACAATAAAACTAAAACGTCGAAAACAAACGAAATGTTTCGCCCATTCCACAAGAAAAATTAAAATAGGTGATGTAGTTTTAATCGTGGACTCAGAATTCTGCCGAAACGTATGGCCTAAAGGACTTGTCACGGCAATATATCCAGTCACTGACGACCAAATTCGAAACGTTAATGTTAACACAAGCATGGGTATATTTAGATGACCGGTGGCGAAATTATGTCTACTATATGTTCACAAAAAGGTGTAATGAATATGAGTTCATTACTGGGAGGGAGTGTTCCTGAATATGTTCATTATTTATATTGATGTTAATCCCTTTGTATATTTGTCAGTAGTTGGCAGTAATAAAAGTCAAAAAAAGTGTCGTGTCTTGTCGCTGATAATTATATTAAAAAAAAGGTCAAAAATTCAAGTATTCATTGCCGACAAGCATTAGAGAAGAATACAATAGGCATTGCAACAAGAATTCCAGGGACAATAAAACTGAAAAACTTCGAAAACAAACCAAAATTGATACCTGGACACATCTGTTCTTCATTGGCATTTAATAAGAATTCAGCGACAATAAAACTAAAACGTCGAAAACAAACCTTAAGTACTGCTTCAACACAAAAAATCAACTCAAATCTCCGATATAACTAAAATTCCCTTCAATAAAAATTTTGTTTTCACAAGTGATCAAATGACAGAATATTTGTTGTTCACACCTCGATCAGATATTTTGTCATTGACTGCGCCATCTCGCGTTACGTGATTTTTCCCTATATGGTATCTCATTGTTTTTGACCGTGTAATTTAATAGTTAAATAGTTATCTTTTTACATCTTATAAATATAGGAATATTTCTACTTATTTATAAGTAAGTTTTATAAATGTTATATATTTCATGTTTGTTTACCAATATTAATAATTTTAGTTTATCACAACTTAAAATCATAACGGCGGAAAGTGTCAGTTGTACCGGTGGTCTAAAGTGTCGATTATAACATGATTACAAAGAAAAAAAATAAAGGTAAAGAAGAAGATAGTGACGATAATAAACTTTGTTTGGTGTGCTTGAAACAGTATTCTTTAAGCAAAGAAAACTTGATTCAACGTTCTACGTGCAAATATTGGGCACATAAAAGCTGTACCCAATGCAAACGTATGAACTATACAGAGTGGACCATAAGTATGAAAATGGACAATTTTCTCGTAAATTGCTAGTCCGAATTGTACAAAATTTGGGATAATCTCATTTTAAGATACGGAGATTCTAGATTTACCTTTGCAATGTTGTCAGATTTGCCGTTTCTCTGATATTATTAGTCATTTTGGTTTTTTTAAATACATTACCCTGTATAATCAGTCATTATTGGAATGTCTTCTTCATTACGAGTTCATCCATATGTAACACTTATGATTTCATGTAGTCTAGAAGGTGTTACATAAATAAAACAGAAGTGTGACAACGCCTAATTGTCTCAATAATTTTTTTAATACAACTACATTAAAACGTAACAATTGAAAGATTACAACATATTTAACATAATGATTACTTAATCTTTTTCTTTTTCTTCTTCTTCTTCTACTTGTTAGAGATCTAGATGATCTGTTGATTCCGGATTTGCCTCTGTAATATTTCCCGAGTTGTGGACTGCCAGCTGTCTCTCCATCTCTTTGGTGGTCTTCCGGGTGGACGGATCGCTGCTGGTTTTCCCTCCTGTACAATTCGTGGTAGTCTATCGTCGGTCATTCTCTTCACGTGGTTATACCATTCTCTTCTCCTCTGCCTTCCCCATCTCACCACATCCTGTACGTCGCATTGTGCTCTAATGTCAGTGTTTCTTACGTGATCTCTTCTTGTTTTCCCGGCTATTGTTCTCAGTACTGACATTTGGGCGACTCGTAGCATCCTTTTTCTTCAACCTCACATGCTTCAGTCAAATTTCTCGATCAATTTATTAACGAACTCCTTTTTTATACATTCTTCTTGCAAATTCTCGACTTTTATACGCTCTAGAACAATATTTGATTCCTGCACACGATGGCGCCACCGTTTAAAGAGAAATATGCAGAAATCAGCGGCATTTATAGAGATCTCAATATTCTTGGCTAACACGAAGCCATATCCACACTAATCAAGAAGCTCTACAACTGCTTGACAACCAAGCATTTGTTTCGAAAAGTAAAGGAAATCAAAACCTTCGAACAAGTGTACTTACTGCTGAAGTGTAAAAGCAGTGCAAAAGACACGCGTTTGGAAGTTTATAGTTTATACCACAAGAAAGCGCTCCTTATAAGTACAATAATCAATATATTGCACAATGTATTGCTTGATCGACTCTTACGATTCAATATTGTTGCACAATAAGATCACGGCCGTTATATTATTAGTTATTGTAACGGGATAATTTCGCCCTTAAAGTTACGTTGGTTATGGACTGATAAGCTTGATAGGCTATCGGCTAATCTAAGCCGAGACACGGGGGTGGTTCGTGATCTTAGAACAAAGCAATTAAGATAAAAATTTGGGCCTCAGGATTTAATTTCTACTCTCTACCCGTAAGCCTCTTGGCATCGTATTTTTTCTCGAAGAAAAATTAAATATAAACAAAGAGGAAAAAAGGTACCCTGCGTTAAAACAAATATTTATTAATTTTTTAAAATAGGGAAGATAAAGGTTTGACAAAATAGTATATTTTTTTATTTATTATACAGGGTGGTTCTCGACTAGCGCGTCGGACTGTAGCTCCCAAACTAATAACTTTTTTGGAAATCTGTTTCCACAGTAAGGTGTATGTGAATAAAGGCCACAATCTAAAATTATTTTTATTTATACCGGTTGTCCCAAAAAAGTGCCAAGTATCATAGTTGTATTTTTGTTAAAAGAAAAACCCTATATTTTATTGTATATTTAAATTCTGCACCAAAATCAAAGGGAACTTTCATAGAGGTTTACTATATCTGGGTCTTACCGTTTTCGAAATATATCAGGATGAAAATGTAAGGTGTTTCTGAAATGGACAGAACTGGCAAACTATTGAAAAAATTTATTGGTATATCTTGGGCTACTTATTTCCAGGATTATTATTTTGAAATAATGTACAATGTGTTTCCACGGATGAACTTTATTTGTCGTTACTTCAAATGTCTATAACTTTAATATTTCAAATGAAACGCCTTGTTTATTTTCAGATTTAAAAACATGTTTTTCATTTACTTATTAAACTATATTAGGTTTTCCTATAACCATCTCTTATGGTTTCAGAGAAATTTGAAAGTTTGTTTAATATGATATGAATATGATAATAAAATTATTTAAAAGTGGTTGGATTTAGTTATAGTGAACACCGATACCAAACGAATTGGCTTAAAAAAATACAGCGGAAAATGTAATAAAATACAGGGTGTTCCATTAAAAGTAAGCAACTTATAAATGATTTAAATTGTGCATGTATGCGGCTAAGTTTTAAACACCCTGTATGAAATATTAATAAGTTGGACATATGAAGTTAACGGGCAAGCGCTTGTTGTTTATTGATTACAATTTCACGTCACTAGCTTAGTTATTAATGAAGATATCGTTAATCAATGTGAACAAAGATTTTTCAAAATTTTGATAAAAATAACAAAGTTGACGTCCACTTCCGGTATAACCGGAAGTGACAAATTTAGGACAACATTATATTTGAATTCAGCGTTATCCAAAATCTACAACTTGGTAATTTCAGATTTGTGAGCGATGATGTGCCTATAATTAATCCAAATCAAACTATATCCAGAGATTTTCAAATACCCTCTCTCCGTAAAGGAAGAAATCACCAACTTTGCAAAAAAAACTCCACCAGGATCGAGCAACACCCAAATGATCTTGCAAAAAACTTAGAAGAATACTGAAAAAAACAACTCCACACGACCTGTTTAACAGATTCTAATAGCAGAATCCTCCATCTCGGCAGCCAGAACTTGTCCGAGTTGGTATTAGTATTAGCACTGTTTATGTAGCGGAGTGCTACTTAGCAACTTTCCTCCACATCAACAATAATATAATCACAAACATTTACTTATTGTAATTTGCTCTATTTGCCATACAAGTTTTCATTCAACGGTGCAGAGATGTTAACTGTGATAAATACATATGCTTTATTGACTATCAGAAGGCAGATAATCTAAAAGACCTTCAATATCTCATGACGCGAATAACTAAAACTAGCCACCAATATGGGCTTGATCTTAACATCAATAAAACCAAATATACGGTTATTAGCAAATCCCCTATCAATAATGTACAACTGACAGTTAATAATGAAAACATTAAAAGAACGCAACAATATGAATACCTAGGAACCATGATAAATGAGCAGTGGGATCAAAACAAGAAATTCGCTGCCGTATAGAGAAAGCGAGAACAATATTTCTAAAAATGGCATCACTCTTCAAAAACAAAAATTTACAAATAAACACCAAAATAAGGCTTCTTCAATGCTACGAGTACGTCTTCTCTGTGTTGCTGTAAAGAGTAGAAGCATGGACGTTGACAGAGGCTACCACAAAAAAACTGCAATCCTTTGAAATGTGGCTGTACCGCAGAATTCTGAAGATTCTATGGACAGACCATGTGACCAACCAATCAGTGCCACCAAAAATGAACAAGAAGTTAGAAGTCATGGATATTGTAAAGACCAGAAAACTAAAATATCTTAATTACATTATGACTAACGAACGTCGATACGGAATTCTACAACGGATTCTCCAAGGCAAGATATTGGGAAAGAGAAGACCGGGAAGAAGACGTATCTCGTGGCTGAAGAACCTGCGAACGTTGTTCTCTACTACCACGACCGGGCTATTCCGTGCCGCAGCAAACAAGATAACGATAGCCAGAATGATTGCCAACATTCGGACCGAATAGGCAGTTTAAGAAGAACTTGTTTTACAGAGTGTAAATAATATTGGAAAAAAATAAATTAATAAATAAAAAGACAATAGCGGAAAGTTTTGTCGAGTGGGGTTTTTGAAATTCGAAACCGTTAGTTGCAAAAAGATATACGGTAGTTAAAAATTTAATTAAAACGTAAAATAAGATAAATCGTTCGATGTAAAATTCAGGTACAAAGAGTATCTGAAGTGTAGAATATTCTAACGGTCCGTAGTCGTCATCGTCATTCCACCGCCCTCCCCAATAGCTTATCAGGTTGTGCTTGGATTGGCTGATGCGCTGATGTATTTCCTCAGATTTATTAAAATAAATTGAAAGCAGAAGCAGCGGCCCGGTTATATTCTATGCAGATAAGTAGAAGCGATTGCGTCCAGAGTCTCATTTCCTGCCCGAAGGCCGTCGCTGCTTCGGTTCTGGATTCCCTGCAGCTCAAACTCTCCGAATCTAGTGTGTGTATGTGAATATAGAGAAGCCGTATCGGCTCCTGTATATCGGCGGGACATTACTCAACGGTCGATTCGCATTAAATCAAACCCGTGTGCACCATGTTTACATCGTTTACTTTCCAACAGATATACACTCGTATGTATGTATACCCACTCTCAGACGCTCAATACAAATCGACCATCGATATCTCTACTTACGGTATTTTCATTTCTCTATTTCGCTGGACCTCCACCGACGTATGCGACAAACGAACACATTCATATACGAACTGAACAGTTTTTATCTCACCCAACAAATTGCGATTCCACTTGCAACCTTCTAAAACTCTTCAAAAACGATAAAACGCTGCAAAACAAACTTGGAATTTAATATCACATTTCCATCAAGCCATATCTATAAGACATTCCAAAACTCTATAAATTATAATCTTGTGACTATAATCTTTGGTAGAGTTATGATTTCTAGCATTTTTTGTTACGTTTATTTTACAAAAATAATGGAATACATACATATTAATAGCCTTTTTCCCGTAGGGGTAAGCAGAGACCAATTCCTTCCACTTCCGCTACGGTTCTTACACACATCTTTTGCTTCCTCTACTTTCATCAGTGCTCTCATACATGCTCGTCGGTTGTTGGTACTCTTGACAGCTGGCCTTTCTTCAAAACAATGTTGATCTGATCGAG
This sequence comes from Agelastica alni, assembly GCA_950111635.1. Classification (NCBI taxonomy): domain Eukaryota; kingdom Metazoa; phylum Arthropoda; class Insecta; order Coleoptera; family Chrysomelidae; genus Agelastica; species Agelastica alni. The sequence goes on along the minus strand of OX467713.1, from coordinate 27,603,563 downwards.
ATATGTTCGCCGACTCTACCGAATTGTCCATTCATACTCGCCTTATAAATTTATTTCGTCAATCTTCCTTCATCCATCCTATCTACGCGTCCAAACCATCTAAGCATTCCTGAAAGATTGTAGATGAAGATAAAGGCTACGCAGCCTCCCAAGTACTTTGACCTTTCAGATCTTTTGTGCACAACCCTTAATCTATTCAAGGCGAGACTTCGTACAGAGTTTATCAATTTCCTGGGAGCTAAGTTCCTGACATCGGTGGGCTTTAGGAAGGCCCCTTTTAGAAACTTAAGAGCCTCTTGCAGTAAAGCGCCGGGCATTCGCAAATCAAATGTTCCGCAGTTTCAGCGAAGTTCTCGCAGTAACGGCAACTATCACTCTCTGTTTTGCCCATCTTTTTCAGGTGATACCTAAAAGGAGAAGTGTCCACTCTTTGGAAAATGGGATTTAAACAAACAATAACACAATGACTTTATTGTATCATCAGATAAAAAAAAATTTAAAAGATGCAATGTACTTTATTGATTAATTAAAAACAGTTTAAAAAAGAAAAGTTGAATTTACTCCACTGTAGGTTGTTTTTTACTGGCAGCAAAACATACACTTTTACTGTTTAAAATACAAATAATATAAATATAACTTTAAATCTACGTGATATGCCACAAGTAAAATTTTATAGCGTGCTTGGAACTACTAGATCTTCCGTTTAAAAACGAAACTAAATTTAAAAATAGTACACGTAATATCACTTATTACTAAAGTTTGGATTATCAAAAATCGTACAATAAAATGCAGGGTCTAATTAGGGGGTTAAACATTTCATGTAAGTAAATACATGGAGGTTAATACGTGGGGAACTAACAATCTTGTTCAGTTCAACGCCCAGAAAACACAAAGCGCCACGTTTTCCAAGAAAGTGAATTACTCAAATCATTACATCACAATGTCCGGAAATACCCTTGAATCAAGTCTCTCCATCTCGATTTTGGGAGTCACGGTGTCCAATAATATGTCTTGCCATGACCATATTGCTAACGTCGTAAAGTCAGCAAGCCAGAGGCTAGGTTTTCTGTAAAAAGCTAGAAAGTTTTTTACTCCTGATCAACTGTTGACGACGTACAAGGCTCAAATCCGACCTCTACTGGAGTATTGCTCGCACATTTGGGGTTCAGCACTAATGCATTCTCTTCGTCTTCTAGATTCCATTAAGAAAAGGCCATTCGGTTGACAAACAGCTCAACTCTCACAGATACCCTTCACCCTCTAGAACATAGAAGAAGAGTTGCAGACCAGTCATTACTCTACAGATATTTCCATGGCAAAGAAATAAAAACTCTTGTACCACCATTGGCCACATGCAGCCGAAGAACTCGGCACGCTGATCAGTCTTACCAATTTACTCTCAAGATTGACACTACAAGGACCAATCTCCATCAAGAATCCTTCTTTTACAGGGCTGCTACGGAATAAAACAAGCTTCCAAAATTAGTTTTTCCAGAGAACTATGACCTGAAACTTTTCAAAAAGCGGGTCCACAATCATCTCCTTTCTGTAATCCCTCCCCCTTTTAATAGTTGCAGTGCGGGTCGTCCGCGGCCCACACGATAGGTCCACCCTTTTTGCGACTATTTTTAGTAAAAAAAAAAGTTTCACATCAAAAAGTTCCACATATGGTACCGTCACGTTTTATATACATTTAAAAAAAATAATTATTTTTGAAACGTCGTTTCTTAACTTATTATTAAGAGTTTATTTTGACGGAAAAATAGCGAAATGTTCCCTGTAGAAAATGGACTTAAACAAGGAGACGCGCTGTCCCCAGTCCTATTTAACTTGGCCAATAACGAACCTTCTCAACTATATGACTCCCCAGACATAGTACAAGAAATAAAATCCAACCGACTAAGATGGATCGGCCACGTCCAGCGTAGTAACAACAAAAGGCTTGTAAAGAACATATGGTAGAAAGACCCAACAGGAAAGAGAGCCCTGGGAAGACCTAAGCTGAGATTTAGAGACAACGTCTGCAAAAAATTGCAAATAATGGGAATTGACAACTGGGAAAGTGTTACCCTAGACCGCACTCGATGGAGAGAGGTGGTTCAAGCAGCCAATACCCACCCAGGGTTGTAGTGCTACAGTGTTGTTGTAACATCCATCTGGCGCATCTTTCGTGAACATAAACTCTTATTTTTAATTTGTTGCTTTTACACAGTGTCACATTTTAAATGTATTCTGGGATGAAAATTTCAATGGATTATTGTGCAAGAAACAAACGACAAAACTTTTATCACATATAACACTCAGTTGACTGGATGGATTTTCTATTTTTATGTGTCAAAGTCAACGCTTACATCTCAAAATATTTGTGCGCAAAAAATCGAGTCCATTCCTGCGTATTCACGTAAATAATAACAAGTTTTGTATTGCACAATGGGTATGTGTAAAGTACAACATAAATATTTTACCGAATACACACCAGCGCCTTGCATTCGAATACAAATGTACGGTATATAAATGAATTAAAAACTAAAAAATAAAAAAAAAAATGAAAAGTTGCGTGTCAGTTCCGAGTATTAACATAAATTTGATAAGCGATATGTGATAAAGTCCTATAAGTGTATCGCAATCAGGAGTAAGTATCTCTAGGTAGGTAAGTTTTTTCCAAACGTAAAAGCAAAATGGACGACGAGTCTGGCTTTAGAGATATGAGCCGATAATGGCAAGGACAGTCCGGCATTTAATCTTTCGTTTTAATGGTATAAATTATTCATTTTGATAAGTAAATAGGTAAAACTCATTCCATAATCACTTCCACTGATAAATCTCCTACAGGGTGTATTACATCTACAAATACCTCGGCGCGACAAAACAAAAACAAATATTTCTTCTTCTTACTTTGTAAACTTTAACATAAAGTTCCTTATCTTTATAATTAGGAAGGCTCTAATTAATCATGCTTTCACAAAAGTTATTTATATTTAATATTGAAATAAAATAGCTCAGTACTCAGAATAGTTATTTTTCTAACAGGTGCGGAAAGTGATACTTTCCCGCACGCGACTGCCGTTAACCCGAACGACGCGAAGCGGAGTTCGGGCAAGCAATCAAGGGCGGGAAAGACACTTTACACATGAGTTGGGAACATTATTTTTTCTACGACCACATACAAATTTGAAAAGCATATTAAAAATGTTTCATGACCAGGATTGCGGAGTTAAGATTAACTGATTAATATGTGATGATCTCCAGGACCTTTTACGTCTTTTAGACTTGGTCAACGTGATGGGACAAGAAATGGGTCTAAACATAAATGTCACTAAAACTAAGTTATGATTTTCAGCCGCAAGCCGTATAATTGATGGAATGGATCAACTGAAAGTAACTGTGGGTGTCCAGAAATAAGAAAGATAACTTGAGGAACAAGCAATTGTTTGTTGCCTCTTGGATGACCATGAAATTGCACCCCCTTGCATCATAAAAACGTAGCCAGAACATGAACGTCTTTCGTCGTTATCACTGGCCCAATCAGCGTCACAAAAACCTATTATTTGATGAGAGCCGCTTTGCTTGAACTCCACTTTAACATCTATCGTGCCCTTGAGATAGCGCATTAGTCTTTTGACTGCAGTCCAGTGGACTCTACTTGGGTTATTATTGTATTTGCTGAGAGTATTCACAGCATAGGCAATATCTGGTCGTGTACCTTAAGAGATATACAAGATACTATTACTTGTTGATAAGGTACTTTTTGCATATACTCTGCATCTTCGTCATCTTGTGGACACATTGCCTTCGTCAATTTCTGGTTGAGATCCATCGGTGTACTGATAGGTTTACAATCAGCCATACCATATTTGATCAGTAGCTCATTGATGTGCTTCTTCTGACTCAGAAAAATTTGACCTGTAGTACGATTTCTTGATATTTCCAAACCAACACAACTATTTGTTTCTCCCAAATCTTTCATTTTGAAGTTTTTATGTAACTCATTTTTCAAATAGTTCATCTCCCCATTTTTTGAAAATATGAGCAAATCGTTCAACCGTTGAACCATATAAACCCGCTAACAAAAGACTACCAATCCACTCATCACTGACTATAAAACCAACACCTGATAGTTTGTGAGCGGTTATAATGATTGTATTCACGTATTCCTCCACTGAATTGCAATTTTCGAGACGTGTGGTTATCAATGTTCTGAGGAGACCAACCCTCCTAGTCAAACCAGAATCTTCGAAAACTTCTCTCAACTTGTCCCATACCTCCTTAGCTGTCTTTGCGCTTTGGACGTGTATGTAATTGATCGGATCGATGAGTAGAATAATCTTAGACTTAGCTTTTGTGATTTTCTTCTCATCCACTTCAATACCAGTTACACAATCCCAGAGCTCTTCATGTTCTAAATATGTTTGAACAGCAAATTGCCATGTATTATAATTTTCGCGACCCTTGAGCCTTTCTATCGACAGCGAACTCCCAAATCCACTTGATGAAATCATTTGTAGAAAAAGCTTGTTTTTTTTGAAAATTACCTTCAGGCTGACTTGACAACTTGTCAAAAAATATTTGGAACTTTTTATGAAATGCTTATTTCACCTACAGTCCGGAAACTTTTATAAACTTATTGTTCAGCACGTTCTGGGCCCATAACCTGATGGAATGGATCAACTGAAAGTAACTGTGGGTGTCCAGAAATAAGAAAGATAACTTGAGGAACAGTTTGACAAGTATCTGATTTTTATTGACAACAACATAACAACATCAATATAATATAAATATATATACAGGGTGTTCTTCATTCTAATAATAATGATGCTGCGCTGCAAATGAATGGTCAAAACATTGAAAGGGTTTCATGTTTCAAATATCTTGGTTGTTATATTACAGAGCATCTCGATCCGGATAAAGAAGTCAAGTGCAGGATCGAGTCAGCTTGCGCAGCCTTTCAAAAAATAAGATCGCTCTTCTGCGATAATAATCTAAATTTAAAGCTCCGCCAGAGAATGATCAAATGCTACATATGGTCTGTATTGTTGTATGGGGCAGAGATTTGGACCTTAAAAGCATTTGAAATGTGGCTACATAGACGTATGCTCCGAATCCCATGGCTATCCAATCAGACAAATGAAGCGGTTTTAAATAGAGCAAACGCCATCCGCGAACTACTAATAACAGTTAAATGCCGAAAGCTGTCCTATCTAGGTCAAATACTCAGGGGTGATCGTTACCGTATCCTTCAACTTATAATAAAGGGCAAAATAGAAGGCCGTAGAGGAGTCGGTAGAAGACAAGCATCGTGGTTAAGGAATCTTAGAAAGTGAACCGGAATTCGAAGCGCAGAACAACTCTTTAGAATCGCCGATGACAGAGCACAGCTCGCCATTGTGATTGCCACCATCAGGAGGACCAGTTATGGCACCAAAGGAGGAGTTAAAAAATGTACATTTTTATTTTACTGTCGTTGCTTGTAAGCTTGTATGCTTGTTGTCCCATATGACGTCTCTTAAACCACATGATGTTAACGAGACTTTGTTGACCTGGGATTTTAGATCTTTAATTGGTTCGTTGCAGCTGGAGATATCCGCTTCAAGGTATCCAAAAGTTGTGACTTCCACGACAATTTCATTATTTATAACCGACTTACATCTTGTGTTGGTTCCCTGGCAAATGTCATATATTTTTTCTTGGAAATTGATATTTGCATATTAAATTATGTGCTGACCTAATTAAATCTGTGAAGTTGTCTTTGCAGACTGTCCTCCGTTTCTGCCAATATTGTCGCGTCATCAGCGTAGCATATTATGCTAATGGGTTTATGTTTATCCTATACCCCATTCTTAAGCCACTAACCTCTTCAATGATCTCAGGTTAAATAGAAATGGGCTTAAGCTATCCCCTTGTCTTATACCCTCTGATATCCGTATATTATTTGTTGTTTCATGATCAACTTTAATTCGGGTTGAATTGCCTGTGTTTGGACATGTTTTTATAATTCTTGCCGGGGTTCGTTTTTTCTTTAAAATGTTTATAATGTCTTCCAGTCGGACACGGTCAAATGCTTTTGTTACATCGATAAAACATGCAAAAGCGAGGGTGTCTAATTCCATTGCTTTTTCTTTTATTTGTCGTATGATAAATAGGGCGTCAGTTGTAAACCTATTTCTCCGACATCCTTGCTTTTCGTTTTTGATTTCGATATGTCGTTCAAGGTTATCTTTAATAAGGCAGGTGGGAGCATAGAAGAGTTATACCCCTATAATCCCATCGTCGGGGATTGTTTGTGAGCTTAATATTTCATTGAAGAGTTACGTTAGGTTTTTTGTGAGTTTATTTTACCACCATACTTTAGAAGTTCGTTGGGTATATTATCCACACCCGGTGCTTTTTTATTTTTAAGCTTTTTTGTTTTGTTTTTTACTTCGTCCGTGAATGATATTGGGACCTTCTTTTACCTCCTCAGCTCTCATCTTTGTGTCTTAGTTGTTATCGTAAAGGTCATTAAAATATCTGTTCCAGTCGTGCAGTGACACGATTTTTGTTTGAATGTATTCGTTCACAGGCTTTTTTCGATTTTCAAGCATCTTACTTTGCTTACACAAAAATCTCAACAAAATTAAAAGTGACATGACATATTTTTTATTTATTTAAAATACTTATAATGAAAGTTAACAAACCGTAAATTATTCATTACGATAAACAATTCAGCAAAAGTTATTTTTTAATAATTTTCAACGATAAATCTGCTTCAGGACCTACCTAAGTAACGCAATAAATAGCAGTTTAATAAATGATAATAAATTATAAGGTATTTGAATAAAGTGTTTATTATGCCTGTGCGTTGCCGAAGGCCATTGATGCACTTCACTAATTTTCTTTACTCTTGGACAAACGCATCTACACTAAGAAAAATACAGCACTTCGGCTAAATCATGTGCAAAAACTAGTATATGTTTACTACAACTATCAAAAACATGCACAATAAGTAAATGTTTTTGTCGATAGAGGGCGAGCTGCGAAAAGGAAAGGTGGTGGCGGCTTCTGGACGTAGTGCCGTCAGCCTCCTATCCCGTCCGCTTCGATAAGATGTTGTTTTTCTTCGATATTAGGGTCGCTGATTCGATTGTTGTCTAGGGTAATGTTGTCTGGTAATCTTGATTAGTAGACGTGAATTTGTTTTTAATAAAATAAAACACCATACAATTGCCATTTATAGTATATTATTTAGCAGGATACATTGAGACGCCATTTTGTCTCTATCGAAACATGATTAATTATAATTTCAGGTCTGGTATCATCAGAATTCTTTCACTTGTTGTCGCCTTGATTTAATGTAACCCATAATCGGATTCACATGTAACTGTTTAAAGGCGGTTAAAATGAAATAATGTGCTACATTTTAACACGTGGTGTTCCAACGCAGTGCTCTTGGCGAGAGCTGTATATCGCTCAGGGGTTGGGATTCAAGAAAGAGTGGAAGTGTCGCGGCTTCGCCCTTCTTTTTGCGCTCAAAGTCTGCGCTCTTATTGGTCCGCGTGTAATGATATTTTGCACACGGCGTTTATAGCTGTTTGTTACGAATTAAAAAAAAAATATCTATATAAACTAAAACTTATAAAAATGATTACTGATATGCTCAGGGGTAACGTATTTTTACCTCCTATTCGAAAAATCCGATTCTTATCTATTAGAAACCAATTAATAAAAAAAACTAAAATGTGTACAGGTTTATTTAAAATAAAAATGGAAAAAATTTAGACAATTTTTAACTACATATGAAAAGAAATAATTTTGACATTAACAATTTAAGCGAAATCAAAATAAAATTAAATTAAATCAGGAGCAGAAAAATTTGGAAATAAATCCAGTGCAAAAAAAAAATATTAATTTATAATTTTCTAAAACCAAAACCTGTCTAAAAGATCCGGCGAACAGACGACGAAAAACATCCTAGTACAGGGACAGCGTGTATGCAGTCTCAACTCAACCAAAAAATTATGCACCGTTGTTATCCACCTTAAGGATAATCGCGGAGTTCATCACATTCAATTTCAATGAAAGGGCCTCATCCTGTGGGAACTGCCTTTTTGATCACGGTTAACCCCTACGCCAGGTATCCCTCGAAACAGCAAGAAAAGAAGGAGAAAAATAAAAGAGGAAGGAAGAAGAGAAGAAGGCCAACCATATTAAATACGCCTTCCCCTCGAAACGGCAAGTCAGTGGATGGAGAATTTAATCTGATCAACCCTCCGAACTAATGCCAAGAAGCCAACTAACTCAAGACTCAACTTCGCCTTTCGAACCAACCTCGGTCGGTCAAAAGACTCCCACCCATTAAATATGTATAGATTGTGACCAGTTTCGGCCTTTGAATTTCGAGTAGGAAAATTTAACGTTACATGTTTTCTATATAGTTGTTTTCTATTAGCACGTGACTAGCAGATGATAGCTTGTCGGCTTCTGAGCCGTCCTAATGGGGTTTAAATCAAGGAATTGATTGGAGAAAAATTTTACTTTTGAAATCACGAAATTTCAACAGTTTTCTTAAAATAAACTGTTCTTAATAATACAAAGGAAACTAGAAAAGTTTTGCAATACAATTTAATTTTTTTAAAAAAATTTTCACCAGAGGCAATAAATCTCTTCATCCTCCGAAACTAACCACAACTTAAACCTCAAATGCCACGTCTCGCTAGGGAGTATGACGCACTCGTTATCTTCGTTTCAGCTTAATTTTCGCATGGGGAAACATCGCAAAGTCGCAGGGTGGAAGATCTGAACTGTAAAGGCCCAATTACTCCTACCGAGTACTTCGATACGGCGAGTAGGTGGTCATGGCGAAACAGTTATCAGGTGTGTTTCGCGATGTTAACATATCCCCGCGAAGTAATAAAAGAAATATGAAAAAAGTTTTTAAACGCTACTGTAATTTGCTTTTACCTGCGTTATTGGAAGAAATTGAACAGGAGACATGACTCTTCTTGGTTGAAGGTCGATCGCAAATTCTTTATTTTATTTTTCACTTCTACCACACCGAAGTCAGGTAAAATCATTGCTTTAACAAACTTTAGATAAGCAGCAAAAACAGAATGTAAAAACTACCGAGGCATTAGTGTTACTGCTACCACATTGGAAGGCTGCACGCGCGGCTAATCAAAGAACGACTAAATGGGGTAGAAATAGGCGAAGAACAAAGCGGATTCACGGCTGGACGATCATGTGTCGACAACATATTTACCATTAGGCAGACTATAGAAAAAAGAAGAGTACGGAACCAAGAAACACATCTAATATTTATTGACCTAGAAAAAGCATATGGCACAGTTCCCCTCAAAAAACTTTACCGAGGTTCTAGAAAAGAGTAACATACATGGAAAATATGTTGGGACTGGATATAAATGGAAATTTTCTGCACACTTTACTTTTCGCAGGTGACCAAATCGTAATAGCTAACGACACATATGATATATAGAGTACATGATGCGGAAAATATATGAAACCTATAAAGATGCAGGCTTAAAAATAAACTTCTCTAAAACTAAGTATCTGTCAATTGATTACCCTCGGCTTGATCTAGAAATAGAGGGAAATATGATTCAATCTTGTCAAAACTACACCTATTTAGAAGTAAAAATAACAAAAGAAGGATCCAGCAAAAAAGAAATAACCCATCGCATTAATCAGGGAAAACTAGCAATAAATAAACTAAACTCTCTCCTGTGGTCAAAAAATATCTAAAAACAAATAAAAAAAAGAATACATGAAACTATTGTACAAAGTATACTATTATACGGCTCAGAGGCATGGGAGGTAACAAAAAGAGATAGGCAAAAGTTAGAAGCGGCCGAAATGGACTTTTTACGAAGGAGTTGTAGGGTATCAAGGTTGCAAAGAGTCACAAACAATAAAATAAGCCAGAGAACGGCAGCAGAAACATCTATAACGGAGGAAATTGAGAGACAAATACTTAAATGGTATGGACACGTAAGACGTATGTAAAATGATCGATGGGCCAAAAATATATTAGAATGGCAACCAAAATTTAGGCAAAAGCGTGGAAGACCACCAGAAGAGTGGTTAAAACAAACAAGAAAGGACATGGAGGGGAGAGGATTAGAAGAGAAAAATTGGCAGGATAGAAAGGCATGGAGAAGAGGATGCGAGAAACGGCCAACAATGCTGTAAAAAACTCGCTTATACATATATATATATAGATAAGCAGCATCCCGCCAGTATTTGTCTCTATAAGTAGCTGATTTGATATCTAACAAACACTCGTGAGTTTTGTACTGTCGTATAAATTTTACTGGGGTTTTACTTGACCACTTGGACATATTCAAGGTGAACGTTGCAATAGAAGACTCGCCAGCCGCAAACGTGATTATACTGGCCTAGTAGGAAGGCGAGCGTCGAACGACCGAGTGGATGAGTGGTGGGGGGTCACTACTCGGCCGAGCACTTGGTAGGTGTAATTGGGACATAAGGAGGGAGCTCAAGCAGTCTCAGTCCTGTAGTGGTCAAATATTCGGTGCAGGCTTTCGCGCGGTGAGCTAAAGCGTTGTCATGATGAAAGAACCAGGTGTCCAATCTTGAATTTGGTCGGAAGTTCTTTAGAGAGTCAATGACTTTAGGAGGGCACTGTTCAGTGTACCACTTATTTGTGACTGTTTTTTTCGTCTCTAATACGACACGCTCCACAATTTTACTCGATTTAAAAAGCTCTCCGCTATCATTTCCTATTTACTGAACGGGATTTTCTGACTGCTGCGGGTGTATCCTCGTTATGAAAGACCCAAACTTTGTTTTGAGACTCGATCTGCACTTCAAAATAGTACAGCAAAGTCTCGTCACCTGTCGCGATGTTGTTCAGATACCGAGATTGTCCCCTATCAATCATCAAACATTATCAACGTCTGGTCATCTGGTCTTCAGTCAGACTATGCGGCACCCAGAGAGAACAAACTTTCGTCGCGTGCAAATGATCGCTCAGAATCGAACGAATTGCTGGTGCATTTAGGCCTAAGTTTTCCTCGATCTGGTGATAAGTCACTCGCCTGTCTTCGTCAAGAATTTTTCTCGAAGCAGTAACGTCTTCCTCCGTAACGGACGTTGGTGGCCTTCCCTGTCCTCTTAGCTTTCTCCAGACTGAAATTTTCTCTTTGGAATTCTCTGTACCACCTGAATATAGTCGTACGATGGTAGACAATCATCACCTAGTACAAGAGTCATTTTTTCTAAACACTGGTCTATGTTTAAACCACTAGCGCAAAACGACCAGAATATCATTTCGTGACCAAAATGACAAATCACGCATCACGTATTTTTTGTAACCAATAATGCCGATTTATATTATTTGATTCTTGGAAATCATATCAAGGTCAAGACGACCAATTCTCAAAGCTAATGTGCAAGTATGAAGGCGTCTGAACGTGCACCAACAATAAGTACTAAAACACACGGAGCGGTTTCTGGCGAGTCGGCGCCGACTCGGCAGAGAAGCGGCTCAAAACACACGAGGCGTCACCGCAGCTTACGACCGACACGTTTTTATCGAGACATCTTTCGCAGTTGTGTCGGAGTGGTTCGCATCGTTGGCATAAAGTATGACTTCTTCTGACAGTGATGATGGATTTGCTTTTTCTAATAACTGCAGGCTTATTATATAACAAAATTAAGAAAAAAAAGAAACGCAAATATTGGATACATCCCATAATAAATGAGAGGAAAAATAGAGGATTTTTTTACACACTATATGACAAACTTAACGGAGATCCAGATAAATTCTTTAATTTTACCAGAATGTCAAGAACGTTTCTTTTTTATTTTGTTGGAAAAATCCTCTGAACGCATATCCCAAATCGCTGGTCTAATATGAATCTCATTGATTAATTTCTCATCGTCCAAAGTTTCCATACTGGTCTGACAACGCCGAGTCACTTATTAATAACAAAAACCGCCACAAAACCGCTTACGTGTGTTTAGTCCCATAAGCAAACATGTACTGATTTGCCGACTACAGTCGTAAAACCGCGCGCGGTGCATGATGTCCAGCAGGGTAGGCGCTGCCACCGCCATCACGAACCGCGCGTTGACGCACCGTCTGTTTCATTCAATAGAACTGCCATAAAGGATGCACCGCTTCGGCAGCAGAGTCGGCTGCCGACTCGCCAGAAACCGCTCCGTGTGTTTTAGTACTAAGACTCCAGCCCACGTGGTTGCGCCACATCGAAAAACTTTCCTTATTTCCCTTTGAACCTTTTAAAATTTTTTAGTTAAATTAAACAAATATTTTGTATAAACCTTATTATAATTAATGAACCCATGCTGGGTGTTCGAAATTTTTTGGAATTCAGTATATTTACAAACAAATGGTTTAGCATTATTACGTTTTTCTAATATCTTTTGTTCTCCCTTTACTTGGTTTTATTCGTATGATTTAAAAATGGTTTTATTTCAATTAGTATAAATAATGTATAATCATAAAAAAAAATTTTACGGGTTGCACTCTGGGAGTGCCGGCAGAAGTGAAAACTTAAGTATTAACGTTGCGCGCCCTGCGCCGCCTAAACGAAACAGCCGGCGCAGGCATACATTTTCGCCGCGCCGTAGAAAGAGAGGGGGATACTCCCTCTCCTACGCCACGCCAGCTGTCTACTCTCCATCCGTCTTACGAATTTTCGATCAGGCCACGTGTCCTGACGCGAGTTTAACATTTTTTACCCATTACAAAAAAAGTTCACAGCGTGCCATAAGAAGTTATCACTTCAAAAAAATTTATTGGAGCAAGCACAATTTTTACGATTTACTCAAAATAATTTAGTATTTAGTAAATAATATCATATAGTAGTAATCGAACATCTCAACGATATCTTCAAATAGACTACAATTTATTTTATAATCATTAAAAGATAAATTTGCCGAAGGGTGTTAACATACAACACAATAAATATTAGATTAATAAACAGCTATAAATCGTAAAGCCGTTGGGTTCTTGTTATTTGAATAAATAATTTATTATTCCAACACTGCCAAAGGACATTAAGTGAAATTTTGCATCTGGTTCAGCTCCATTGCCGTTGGAACTATGCAGAACTACAAGGAGAAAAATTGAAAATAACCAAATTTATATGATATAACAACTCTTTCTTTACTTACATACATATAGTCACGCATTTTTCCCATTGTTGTAGACAAAGACCAATTCTTTCCACTTGCTACGTTTCTTACACACGTCTTTCGCTTCTTCTACTTTCATCAGCGCTCTCATACTTGCTTGTCGGTTGTTGGAACTCTTGACCTGACCTTTCTTCAAAACAATGTCGATCTGATCAAGATTCACATTCACAATCACCATATATCTGTTTCGTCAATATTCTTTTATTTATCCTCTCTACCCGTCCAAACCATCTAAGCATTCCTTCTACCTTTGTTATCATCTTTCACACCACAGCGTTCCCTTATCTCGCTATTCCTCACTTTATCCATTAAAGTCACTTCAGCTATTCTTCTTAGTCTACTTATCTCCAACAAAAATGTATGTGAATTCTCAACTGTGAAGCAAAATAAAATTCAAAGTCTTACTTAGCTTCACCTCTTCCACGAGACATCTCTTTCAATTGGCTGACGACAATCGTCTTCGTGGACGATATTGTAATGTCGAACAACATCAATCTCTTTAAAGCACGTCTGGACAGACAGGAGTATTTAACGCTGATCAAAATGCGAAAGGAGGCTATTGTTATTTGACGATCAGTTGAACGACATACAGTGAAGTATCTAGCGGTAGTTTAAACTATATTTTTTGCCAGAGTATCAGTTATGTAAATAATTGTATAGCAATAAGCGGTGGAAAATTGTGAAACAGTTGCATTTCTGCAGAGGAGTTGCAGGCGATGGTTAATGTTATGCATAAAGCCATGAAAATCAAAGGAATGAAAATAAATGTGAGCAAAACGAAAGTAATGGTTTTTGAAAGAGAAGAAAGCATAACAAACTGTGGAGTTTCGATTGAGAAAGAAAGAGAACAGGTAAATGAATTTGTATACCTGGGTTTAAAATTCACGAAAAATGGAAAGTAAGACAGTGATATTAAGCGAAGGGTGTTGGCAGGAAAACAAATGAATGGCTTTATAAAGCTTTATAAAGCATAGCTTTATAAATAGCCAGAAAGTGTCAAAAATGGCACGTCTGGCGGTGCATAGAGTTGTGTTGGTTCCTACACCTATGTATGGTAGTGAATGTTGGGTTTGGCAGAAAAAGCATGAAAATAGGATTAATAAGGTTTAATAGGACACGTAGAAAGGATGTATAAAGGAAGATTAACGAAACAAATTTATAAGGCGAGTGTGAATGGACAAGTCGGTAGAGGTGGAACATATCTCGATCAGATCAACATTGTTTTGAAGAAAGGCCAGGTCAAGAGTACCAACAACCGACGAGCATGTATGAGAGCACTGATGAAAGTACAGGAAGCAAAAGATGTGTGTAACAACCGTAGCGGAAGTGGAAGAAAGTGATCTTTGCCTACCTCTATGGGAAAAAGGCGTGACTTTATGTATTTATGTATGTAATAAGTAAGTACAGTCCAACAGAAGTAGCTTGGCGGGCGAAGGCTGTGTTTTAAATCATTTCTCTCGCAACGTTTTCACTTCCAAAGTACAATCCGAGACATAAATTTTAGTGGTTTTTGATATTTTATTACTGAAAATTTCGTCGTCGCCGATTGGATCGTTATTCGAAGGCTTTCGTTGTGCACAGATTTTGTCATCTCTCGCCCGCCAAGCTACTTCTGTTGCACCGTAATTAGAACCAAACATCGATGCCAAAGTGGAGATTGACATTTAAGTTTAATTCCTTAAATTTACGAATCAAATTGTAAGACAAAAATTTTTAAAGAACAACCCTGTACTTTTATTTTATAATTACGTATCAATAATAATAATAATTTAGCTTTATTGCTGTATTACGTTCTCACTACCACCATAAACCTGATTTACCATAATAAACGAGGTGTTTGATACCGGTAGCTAATTAAGATCGTTCTTTGTATAAAAAATAAGTAATGAATAAGCAATAATAGGCCAGTTTGCTGCATTGCGAAAAGAATTTTAAAATGTTTTTTGTGTAAATAGAATATTATGGCCCACCTCGGGGAATAATTTTTTTAAATATTTTAAAATTGCAGTCAGCTATTTATACGAGGATATACCGTAGCTTATCGTGCACATGTGAGCATGCGCAGTAGAGAGACAGTAGTACTAGGGGCGGCCCCAGACAAATTTTTTAAACAGATTTACTCCGCAAATCTCGAATCGACATTTTTCAAGAAATTGTCCCCATAGTTGTGAATTGCTCTGTATATGGCTATTAGATATCTGGTACTATCTCGAAAAATATTAAAATTTAGATGAGCAAATCTTTTGATATAATTGGATTTTTTTTTAAAATTAGCATTATTTTGTCAGAGGTCAAAAAAACAGCTAAGTGAAAACATAAATTAATAATACCTATATATTTTCAGTCTGGAGTTTGGAAAAACTATAAAAACGAATTTTTCCATATATTTTCACAATTGTTTTTAACATCTTCATTTTATGATTCATTTCGAATATGGAGGTATCAAATATATGCTCACCTAATGTAGAAAATAATTTATCATCACTGAAGAGGGATCCTGAAATGTTGGTGATGAAAACTTTCATGAAATTTTTTTCTCGGGGCATACAATTAATATTAAGGGACATCATTTGTTTGATTTTTTTTTTCAATAAATGAACAACATTTCACAACATCTGCAGATAGCCTAATCAATCCCGTACAAGAGTCGACTCTATTTTTTTTTTGTTTAATAATTTAAAATAATTAAGATCTCAGCAAGCTTTCCTCTCTTTTTTTAATACAGAAATGCACACACTACACACTTGATCACATTCTTGATAGAGTTGGTAAGAATTTGGTCTTCTTCTTATGGTGCCGTCTCTACACGGAGGTTGGCTATCACTGTGGCTGTTTTTACTTTCTACGCTGCGACTGTGAAAATCTGGAGGGATGTGCATCCAAACCACTCTCTTATATTTTTCAGCCAGGATATACGTCTTCTTTCCACCGATCTCTTTCCTGCAATCTTGACTTCCATTATCAGTCGTAGTATACTGTATTTCTCTCCACGCATAAATTGACCGAGATATTCTAGTTTTCTGGCTTTAATCAAGTTCTCTTTCCCTTTCTACTCGGCGTAGAACATCCTCATTGGTAATCTTTTTTATCCACGATATTTTAAGTACACGCCGGAATATCCACATTTCAAATGCTTGGATCTTTTTCATTGTGGCTTTGTTGCTCGTCCATGATTCTAGTCCGTATAAAAGCACTGGAATTACATTACATTTAACCATTCTCAGACGTAGTTGAAGGTTTAAGTGTGGGTTAATAAATAGTTTGTTTTCTTTCTTTATAGGTGGTTTGTAGGATTTGCCCAGTGAATTTATGGAATTCAGCAAATTAAATAATCTATTATTCTAATAAAAGCCACCAGATTCTCCGATAAATCTCTAAATCAATAGCTAATTTAAATATTTCCGAACAAAGTGGTACGTACCATGACAAACGCGTCTTGGTGCGTACGAAACAGTGACCTACATAGAGACCTCGTTATCCAAATATTTAAGGATTAATTTGAAAGGTTTGCTGGCAAACATGAAGCCAGGCTCACCTCCATTAAAATGTAGAAGTTCTGGACAATCAGCCTTTAGTTCGAAGACTGAAGAGGACCGAGCGATTCGAGCTCGTGTAAAGTTAGGTGTTTAAAAGCAGAGTTTCTTAGAAATACCTAAAGGACATCGTGGGATGCAATTTAGTAGTATATAAATGTTAAGTTTCAAAATTTTACCAGACGTAAATTGATGGTTGATCAATAGGGGTCAGTTTTGATATATAAAACTCCAAATGCCGTCAAAAAAATTTACATTAAAATATTTAATTCGTGCAATTTCAAAACAAAAATTAAAGTTTTCTGTAACTGCGACAAGATAATGGCCTACAGCGATGAAGAGAAAGAATGAACAAACTAATATTCTACGCGAGCTTGAGACACAAATACATAAATGAAATAATTGGTGTGAACTAACCGGAGAAATAAATGATTACTGTATTTAAAATTAGACTACAAGTGTTAACATTAAACAAATAATGATCCGGTAGGAATTTCTAGGTAAATCTGTCTTCGATGATTAGGTCGTTGGCAGAAGAATATGCTAATGAAGCTTTAGAAATCGTGTAATTAACTTCCGTGTTGAAGAATTATAGAAAATTTACGTTGGTCTCTGTCGCAAAAATTAACATAATATGTCTTTTCAAGAGGTCTAACGTGACATCAAAGCTTGATATTGGTAGTACAACAAATGACATCTTTCATAAGGTTGTATGTTTGGTTAACGATTTTGGTTTTTTGTGCGTTATTGGGCTTTTTTTTAGTTTAGAGAGACCATTTTAACGTTTATTAAGATTTAAGGAACAATATTATGTTGTTGCTGGTGATTTTTAAACACTAAACATTAATATTCTTGGTAATTCGAGAGATTTTGATACTGATTATATACTTGGGTAAGATTGATGTTTTCATCTGTTTTTTTGTCCTCCATTTTTAATTTTAGTACCTGTGCATTGATCAAATATTAATCTATTGTTTTTATAAAAAGCAGCGTTTTATAAGGTTGCCATTTTTTAATCAAAATGGAGAGAAATTTAGGTGACTATGCAGCTGGACATGATGGAGTACATAAAATACTGTAACGGATTGTGGTCAACAATTACTTGCCTTAAAGCGACGGCGAGTTGCTTGATGCTTGATTTTATTTTGGTAACATCAAACGCCCGACATTGTAGCGAATGATTTATAGACGAGGGCGATTATTGAAAACCCGCGATGTATCTAGAAATGTTCTCAAATCGCGAATATTTACAGAAATATTGTTTGGATATAGTTTTGAAAGGATTGTTTAAGAAGTTTAAGGGAAAGTATAAAGTTTTGTGAATATCTAAGTGATTTAATAAATAATAATAATATTGTATTGGATTGGAGTAAATTGTTTAGTTTTTGTACCGAGTGTTTTAAATTATCAAATCCAACACTAAATAAACCTTAAAAAACACCTATTTTAGGCGGTGATCGTTACACAGTCAAATTTTAGGAATACATTTTTCTTTCACATTTTACCCTGAAATTTTCATCTGGTAGATAGGTACATACAACGAGCTGCTTCTTCATTTAAGAGTCTGTTAATAAAGTTATTTAATAATAACATCCCTTTTCAAGCACCAGTACTTGTCTAAAGTAACCAATTCCCAATTTTTTAGTTAAATTTTGATAATTTAGCTATTTTCTATATTTTTTTACAATTTTTTTCTTTTTGTTTTTGTACGAGTGGATGTTTTAACTGGTTCAGCAATTTCTTTTTAAGTATTATAATTTCTCGTTTTAAGAAAGGCCAGGTTAAGAGTATCAGCAACCGACGAGCATGTATGACAGCTCTTATGAAAGTAGAAGAAGCAAAAGACGAATGTAAAAACCGTAGCAGGTGGAAAGAAGTGGGCTCTGCCTACCACTATAGAAAAAGGCGTGAATTTATGTATGTATTAAGTTTTGTAGATAATTTTCTATTTTTGTTACGATTATCTTCATTTCTTTCCTCTGATTCATAAAGTATTATCCTTGTGTTTGTGCGAGGAGTTAACCTTCTAACTGGATCAGCAATTTCTATTTTAATTTTAAATCATTACAAATAATAAACAAAACAACATATTTTGTTTTTCTAATAAAATAAAGTATTTTTGATATTTTCTATTCTTTATTACAAGAGTGAAAAATAAAACTGAGATGATATGGGATGTGCAAGTAGGATTTAGAAGAGGAAGGAGATGTATGGATCGTGTCTTTTCATTACGAGGTATAGTCGAAAATTTTTTGGCCAGAAGTCAGGTCTATTGCGCTTTTATAAACTTGGAAAAGGCCTATGACAGAGTGGTGAGGAGTGAATTGTCGACATTGTCTATGTAGGGGGTGAGCGGTAGTTTAATACGAGCACTGAAATCCCTTTACGAGGATTCCACTGCTTGTGTCAGGATAAACGGAGCTTGCACGGACTGGTTTAACATCGAAAAAGGTGTGAGACAGAGATGTTTGTATGACAGTGTAATTGAGCAGAGAAACAAATTAATGGGGCACTGCATCATAGCTTTATGAACAGCCAGAAAGTGTCAAAAAAAGGCACGTCTGACTGTGCATAGAGGGGTGTTGGTTCCTACACTTATGTATGGTAGTGAATGTTGGGTTTGGCAGAAGAAGCATGAACATAGGATTAATGCTGAGGAGATGAGTAGTCTGAGAAGTATAGCCGAAAGTAGAGGAAGCAAAAGATGTGTCTAAGAACCGTAGAAATTGGAAGGAAGTGGTCTCTGCCTACCCCTATGGTAAAAAGGTCTATATGTATGTATATAGTTTGATTAACTCAAAAAGCGTGTTTTTTAGTTTTTTTAAACTGTAATTTATTTTTCGCTTTTGTTTTACTCACCCTTTTGCCATTCATTACTCGGCATGTTTCTCACCAGTATATTGGATTAGGTGAATTATAATATGACATTGAAACTGGGCGAAACAAATTTATAAGGCGAGTGTGAATGGTCAAGTCAGCGAACATATCTCGATCATATCAACATTGTTTTGATGAATAGCCAGGTCAAGAGTACCGACAACCGACAATCATGTATGAGAACACCAATGAAAGTAGAGGAAGCAAAAGATGTGTGTAAGAAACGAAGCGGAAGTGGAAGGAAGTGGTCTCTGCCTACCCCTATGGGAAAAAGGCGTGACTATATGTATGCATGTATGTTTATTACCATTTTTTTTATTTCTTTCCTCTAATTCATAAAGTTTTGTCTTTAATATGTACAAATAGATATTTTTGATGGTTCAGCAGATCCTTCTTTATATTTTAACTTGTTGAAAGCATTACAAATAATAAAGTAACCGACATATCTTGTTTTTTTGATATAATAAAGTATTTTTGATAATTGAGCTATTTTTTATTCCTTATTACAATTTTCTTCCCTCTGATTCATAAATTTTTGTCTTTGTTTTTGTAGAAGTAGATTTTTTAACTGGTTCAGCCATTTTTTCTTTAGTATTTTTACTTCTTGAAACCATTTCTAATAATAAAGTAATCAACATATCTTGTTTATTTAATATAACAAAGTATTTTTAATACCTAATTGGCTATTTTCTTCCTTTTTGTTAGAATTTTCTTCATTTTTTTTCTGATCAATAAATTATTGCCTTTAATTATGTTCGAGTTAATCTTATAACTGGTTTAGCATCCCAGCGAGATGTTTAACAATAAGTAAAAAACAATTAAAGCTTGTATTCGAACAACTTCGAAATAGTTATTTTTTAATTTCGCTATCCGGATTCAAATCTCGACCGGGTGGGTGTGTGTACAAATCTAGATATTTCGTTTCGACGATTCCCGTGGTGTAAAATAGTTTTCAAAGCGTGACTTGAGCTTTCACAAGTGACTCTTATACAGAACATGCATCTCGGGTTTGTGTTTGTCTCTTTATCCATCTCTCGAAACAAATTCCACGAATCATGTACCGAAGGAGAAGGAAAAAAAAGAAGAGAGAAGGAATTAATACGGAGAAACCGATATTGAAATTAACAAAGTTCATTACGGAAAACTTCCAATTAAGTTGAACAGATAAGAGTCGGTAGATTAATCCTAGATGGAGACGCTCGACGTCTGAAACAACGTTATAAAACGCAGATAATCGAAAATAATTCCGTTTTAAATATTTGCAAATGATTTGACCAAATCTTAAAATATTTCTCACCGGTCAAATAAACTTGATTACAAAACAAAAATTCCGAAAAAAGGAGAGAAGACTATTCCTGCGAATTATCGCCCTATTCCATTGCTCTCACTCATATCTAAAGTTATGGAAAAAGCGATCAACATAAAACTCATCAAATATCTGAAGAAATTTAAGATAATTCATGACATGGAATAGCGGCAATTGTGGCGATTTACCGCCACAATTACCTGTAGGAAAAAACTACGTACTAGGTACTAAATTTATACCATTGACGAACTTAACTCGAATGAATGAAATTTTTACCGTTCGTGATTGTTTGCAGATAAGTTTCACATTTAAAATCTAATTTCTCGATAAGTTATGAGAGAAATTTTAAAATTTAAAGACTGCTGCATGAAGAATTGTAAGAGCTTTTGAAAGACATCTTATTCGATCCCCAATGCCATTAAAACATTTTTAGGTAATTCTTACCCTCGTTTGGGGTTAAAAGTAGTGGAGTCAAAAATACTGAAAAAGAGTGTCCCCCTTTAATCGAAAATCGACGGATCTGAGCGTTTTTTTATTTTGACGAGGTTTATGCAAATGGCTCTGTATCCTTTTCGGTTGGCCACCCTTTATTTGCTGTTTCACACTGTATGTATAGACAAAATTCGCTTGCATTGTTGGTGTTGATAAAATCTATATAATTGTATCTTAAATAACCCATTCAGTAAATTAATATTAGTTGATAACAATCGAATTATTTATTAATTAGGAAATGTTTCGTAATGAAATCGCATAATATTGTTGATTTCCTGCTTAAAAAACTTGATAATCAACATAAATATGTTAGAGGGAACAGTTAATTCAAAGTGCTTGGATTATCATTATCAAAACGTTTTGATAATAAAAAAAACAAAGTAGATAAAAACAATATAATCTGTAATTATAGCGGATGTTGATAGTTTTAGAATTTGATAAGGTCGAGAGGATAAGAACTTCCTTTAAAGATGTTGATAATAATGTCAAATATGAGTGTTTGCACGTAAAAAAATAACCCGGACCCATTTACTTTTCATAACTTCCATCTCTACCATTATACAACTCTAACAAACTCTAACAGAGTCTGTACAATTAGGATATTGATACGATTTTTAGTTCTTCCGTGGGTTTGGCGATTAAAACTCTCGGTCCAATAACAAAACAATGTTTATTTCAATACAATAAATTCTATTTTTATTAACCACTTAGATATTCACTTAGCTATACAACTTTTACAACTCTATATAACTATTTACATTTATTAATTCGTAAACACATAAGCCGATACTGTTCTTGTTATAATCGTTTCCCCTTTTATATTTCCGATATCACAGTTCCAGATCATTCTACCTGTTTCTCCATTATTCGATGTAGATTCGAGAGGTTGCGCGACTTTCGTAAGCCCCGTCGGCGGCTACAAAGGAAAGCGGTCGAATACGGACCCTCGACGCTATCGATTTCTCAGTTGCTGACAAGACCGGATTTGTAACAATATTTACGAAATAAAGGTTTAAAAAAACCTAAAAAACACGCTTTTAGCGTTAATCAAACTAAAAAGTAAAAAATAATTCTTAACATAAGAATAAAATTACTGACGTAAAAATTAATGTCAATGTTTTAAAAGCGTGGGGTGCTTTGTATGACATTTTTAAACTAACTCAGCGTTTCGGAATGAAACTAGTAAAAAATTAAAACGATTGATATCGAGCAGGTAATTATATAGTTGACTGAACGGCTGCGCCTCGTTAAAAAAATCAAATCTCGATCACCAAAGTAGCATTTTGCGCACTAGATACAAAAATAACTATTTATTCTATTTCATGTGAGATCGCTTCTTACATGTGGCAGTTGACGGTATTTCTTCTGATGCGTTAAAAACCAATGCCAGGGTCGCCTAGGGTTCCATCCCGTCCCCTACCCTATTTCTTTTACACATCAACGACCTTTTGAAAACCACCACGAACCCCATTTACAGTTTCGCAGACAACAGCACACTTGTCTCAACTTTCACATCATATCGATCACTTGGGAGGAACCAACAACCTTGTTCAGTTCAACGCCCAGAAAACACAAAGCGCCACGTTTTCCAAGAAAGTAAATTCCTTAAATCACAATGTCCGGAAATACCCTTGAATCACGGTGTCTATTAATATCTCTTGGCATGACCATGTTGCTAACATCGCAAAGTCAGCAATCCAGAAGCTAGGTTTTCTGTGGAAAGCTAGAAAGTTTTTTACTCCTGATCAACTGTTGACGACGTACAAGGCACAAATCCGACCTCTACTGTAGTATTGCTCGCACATTTGGGGTTCAGCACCAAGGCTAGATTCCATTCAGAAAGGGGCCATTCGGTTAATAAACAGCTCAACTTTCACAGATACCCTTCACCCACTAGAACATAGAAGAAGAGTTGCAGTCCAAACATAATTCTACAGATATTTCCATGGCAGATGCTTCAGAGAAATAAATACTCTTGTACCACCACTGGCCACATTCGGCCGAAGAACTCGGCACACTGATCAGTCTTACCCACTCTCAAGATTGACACTACAAGGACCAATCTCTATCAAGAATCCTTTTTTACAAGGCTGCTACAGAATGGAACAAGCTTCCAAAATCAGTTTTTCCAGAGAACTATGATCTGCAACTTTTCAAAAAGCGGGTCCACAATCATTTTCTTTCTATAATCCCTCCCCCTTCTAATTTTCGCAGTGCGAGCCGTCCGCGGCCCACACGATAGGTCTACCCTTTTTGCGACTTTTCAGTAAACAAAATTTAATATGAAAAATGTTAAATGTTATTGGGAAAACCTTTATCTACAAAATGATCATTATTTGTATATTATAAAAAAGCTATATTTAGTTAATTGAAGAGTACGCCTCTGATTCGCACTGTCAAACAAATGAAACAAGATAATAACAAGTAAAAACGTCACTAACTGTTATAATTGTGATGCAACGATTTCGCAAAACAATGACCACTTTTTTCCAACTTACCAAATTCCCAAGTTTGAGTAACCACTCGACGGTTGGATCGCGACTTATCGCCAAATCGATAATTCTCGACACAAAAACACATTTTTAGTGATAAAACATTGGATTTCTAAACAATGGGTCATAATGACACAGACTGATGCATACCGAGATAAAAATCTACGAAACCTTGAAAATACAATCTGATTTATACCTGAGTCGAGTTGAAAAAAAAAGGAATTTTCGTTTGGAAACGCAAACGTCGAACACACCGTGGACGGTTTTATCTGCACCTACGAACAACTATCCGTGTCGACATCCGGTATAACTCGGCATCCTTAAAAAACTTTATTTTTATTAACCATCAAATAGATCGATTGGAAATTAGGATATTAAAAGACAATTGTGCCAACGCTCTCCATAACTACGTTATTTTTTGGTTGTTTTTCTATGTAAGAAATAATATCTTATTTTACTCAAAAACTATATTTATCTTAAGGCAGCAGTAATGGGACTAATGGGTGCCTGTCGTGCGAACTAACTACATTCAATGAAAATTAAAGACTTTTAAGACCTTGGATCGGCTGCTCTAGTTACAATACCGAATACAAAGACAGAAATCACCAGAAAATTCCCAGTCATCGACCGTTTTCATTTGCTTTGTAAAAAGTATATAGAGCTCGAGCTCCGGCCAAATAATGTTTCAACTAATTCATTCTTCCTTAACGTTCAGAATGGTGAATGTACAGAATGGTAAATTTACCACATTCTTCCTCCATTTTAAGTTTCGCCATTGACTTAGTAATCAACGAGCAAGTTTAAAAAAAAAATAACGAACAAAATGTGTGCCACTTCTAAAGCACTAAATGGTTCTCCGCCACTGCTTTCAAATTTACAATAATACTTTAAACGTTTCTTTTAACCCCCGTCAAGTAACAGAATTTTAAGATTCACTGGCAAATAAAAGTTTAATTTATGCTAAACAAACTTATCTAGAACAGTCATTTATAACAAAAGTCTGTATATTGTTACGAGAATGGGCTGAGCCGGCTCTGTCTGTTTGCCTTTTTTAAAGCGACCCCTATCGACAATTTTGATAAACATCTAGACTG
Source organism: Agelastica alni (assembly GCA_950111635.1). Taxonomy (NCBI): domain Eukaryota; kingdom Metazoa; phylum Arthropoda; class Insecta; order Coleoptera; family Chrysomelidae; genus Agelastica; species Agelastica alni. The sequence goes on along the minus strand of OX467713.1, from coordinate 27,578,596 downwards.
TTCGATGAAATGCTTGGCAGTTCCAGAGGCGGAGACAAGAGTCTTTAACGCTGGTCGGGATGCGAGAGATGTTGTTGTTATTTGAGGAACATTTGTACGGGTTATACACTATAATATCCAGCAGTGTATTTTGTGATGCAATAAATAGATAGTAGTAAATTGTCAAACGTTGTTTTTAATACATATGCCCAAGTTTTATAACAATATGTTATCAGTCATTTCTACATAAAGATGATATTAAAAAAATTAATTCTTAACTAGAATGGAAATATATTTCAGATAAAATGTTCGCCCAACTGTTTACTTTTAAAATCCGCTTAAACAAATTAACACTTGCATCCTTTTAGATACCCACGGTATTCTAATGTACTTGATTACGTTTTAAATGAGTTTCCTATCAGATTTGTAAGTCACGATACAATATTTAAATTGGTCAATTAATGTTTATTTCTTTACACAAATATTACTTAAATTATTAATAGCCATGTTTATTTATACTATCATCAAGTAAGAAATACTTGGAATGGTTAGTCAACGTCTGATTCAATTTTTGATAAAACCATTATTAATTAACATAATCAAATGTATTAGATATAACAAGTATGTTATTACCTAAAGAAGATACACGTTTTTTTGTAACCAATTGTATGTTTTGAAATAGAAAGGTTTATATTGATTTTAAAATTAAAGTAAATGTCAAATGTAAGCTTTCATTCCGAGTTTCAACCATCATGCTGTAAGAAATACATTGTAACAAATAAAAGTTGAATTAAATAATTTTACATTACATTAAAATCTTGCGGTTGAGCCATTGGTATAGGCACCTATGTCACCTAGATCTTTTGATCCTCTGTGACTACCGCTGTGTCTTCAGCGCATCAGAATTCCAGTCCGCTGGTTTTGGAAAACCGCAGGAGTTCTGTTGGCCCTGTCTCATTTAGATCACTTGGATCCATTATCATGCGGTCTCAGAACACAGAATGTGTTTGCTGCTTTCTTCCTCTTCGCCGCATAGTCGGCAGTTTTTCTCAGCCGCCAACTTAAGTTTGAGGAGGTGCGCTCTTAGTGCGATGTGGCCGGTGAGCTGGCCAAGCGTACTGCTCAGCCTACTCCGGTTCATCGTCCAGAGTGTGTCTGCCCTCTTCTGGAGAGGTTTTTATCAGCTATCTTGATGTTCTGCAGCCAGTATTTGCATTCCACTGAGCGATATGTTCTTACTCAAGGATTAGTTTCAATTCATGTTTCGCTTTGGAAATTGGTAATTCGACCAACTGGCTTCTTGGTTCCACCAGGGTCTCATTTCTTGCCAGTTTATCAGCTACCTCCTTGCCATTTATCCCTGTATGCCTAGGAACCCATGTAATGTAAGAAAGACCTTATTTGCAGTCGCTAACTCAGTGAGTAGTGAATAGTTTTAATTGGTAATAAAACATTCTAGATAAACAAAGTAACCTTAACTTAACAAACAGAAAGGATAGGTTTACATTACTTTTTTATTTTTTTCTATTATTTTTTTTTTAATTATTTTTTTTATTAGAATTCCAAAAAAATTTATTAATGTCTTTGGCATTAACAGTTTTTATATGTTTTTTGAAAACAGTTTTTAAAAATGTGAGTTTATAGGTTTTGTATATTTATGGAAGGAAATACTGAAGATATACAGTTGCCTTAAACTCGATAACATTTACTTTTTTAAACAAAAGCTCATATTTTTAAAATGAAGAGCTTTAAAGATTTTTTTTGGAGTATTTTGACCTGTTCCCAATGGCTAGACATGGTTCCTCCCCGGCTGACAATGACGTATCTTAAGCCGCGTTTCCACCGAAACCGGCATAGTCGATCGGGGCCAATCGTCAAAGCTGATCTGCAAAGCATATCACCCTTTTACTGTTTCAACCAAATCAGAATTTTTTAGCCATTCGGCATCAAAACGTTTGATGACGACGACTCGATTCTTGCCTCTGCATCATTCATAATTATTGCAGTTCAAAAAAAGCGCCGTCGACGATCAAGATTTTGGAAATTTTCTTCTCAACTTTGGTCTTATCTGAATTCAAATCCTGAGCAATTTCCATCAAGGCGTCATGTCTCTTATTTTTATCTTTGTAACATGGGTTTTTGCAATTCCGCAGTACATTTCCAGAACGATACAGCTCTATCAAAAAAAAACCTGTTCGTTAGTCCAGTACATTATTCGAAAATTACCTATTTTCGTACATACATCCTTGACTTCCGCGAGAGAAGTGTAAGAAAATAATTTCACAGATTCTGCTTTGCGGATCGGCTATGCCGATTTAGGTGGAAACTCGCCTTTAGACGAGATTCAACAAGTGCGTGAATTTTCTAACAATGAAATGCGTGATATGATTTGTGTTTTTGCTCAGTCAAATAATAGTGGACTTGGTACAGCCAGAAGGTATTTAGAATCATACCCAAATCGAACACAACCCAATCACAAACTGTTTAGACGTATTTATACCCGCCTAGGTGAAACAGGATGTTTTCGTCCTAAAAGCTTAAATGGTGCTCCAAAAAATATCAACGTCGATGATGAAGAAGAGATTTTAGTTCGTATTTTGGAAAATCCAGATCTCACTACTCGTCGGTTAAGTGTGGCAACAAGAATAAGCCAATCGTCTATCTGGAGAATTTTAAAGAAAGAGAATCTCCATCCATATCACTAATTTTTTTTTTTTATGAAAATAGTCGCAAAAAGGGTAGACCTATCGTGTGGGCCGCACTGCGACTATTAGAAGGGAAAGGGATTATAGAAAGGAGATTGTGGACACGCTTTTTAAAAAGTTGCAGGTCATAGTTCTCTGGAAAAACTGATTTTGGAAGCTTATTCCATTCCGTAGCAGCCCTGTAAAAGAAGGATTCTTGATGGAGATTGGTCCTTGTAGTGTCAATCTTGAGAGTAAGTGGGTGAGACTGATCAGCGTGCCGAGTTCTTCGGCCGAATGTGGTCAATGGTGGTACAAGAGTTTTTATTTCTTTGGAGCATCTGCCATGGAAATATCTGTAGAGCAATGACTGGTCTGCAACTCTTCTTCTATGTTCTAGAGGATGAAGGGTATCTGTGCGCCTACAATTTGCTCAATTTATGCTAGATAAACAAAACAAAAACCAGGATTTTCTTAATTACCATCTTTTCACCGATGAGGCGACGTTTAATAGACGAGGTGTTTTTAATTGGAAAAACAATCCTTTGTGGGACTCCAAAAATCCACATGCTCTAAAGGAACGACATTTTCAGCATGAATTCAAGGTAAATATTTGGTGTGGTGTGATATCTGGTTTTTTGTTGGCCTATTTGATATTCCTTCTAATCTTAATGGGCCCCTCTATTTAAACTTCCTTGAACAATAGTTAAACACACTACTAGAAGATGTACCACTAGCCATAAGGAGGAACATGTGGTTTATGCAAGACGGGGCGCCGCCACATTTTTCTCTGCCAGTACGGCAACGCCTGAATGAATATTTTTCTTACCGGTGGATTGGGCGTGGCAGTGAATTTGTTTGGCCACCTAGAAGTCCGTATTTAAACCCTCTAGACTTCTCAATATAGTCACAAATGAAGGACATGGTTTACAAAGATACAATTAATTCCATCAAAGAATTACGACAAAAAATTCAAGAAGCTGCTAATATTATTAAAAATAATCGACGAATGTTATTTAATATTCAAAGATCTTTAAAAAGACGCCTTACAAAATGTATTGAAGTGGAAGGCGGGCATTTTGAGCATTTACTTTTAATTTTTCTTTTATTACTGTTACTGATTGTTATTTGTTGTCTTTACTATTGTTACCCCGCATAGTAGTAATTTAAAGAAATAAATTCATTTTACAATAAACAAAATTCATTGAATGTTTAAAACGCAAATAACTCAAAAACTAATATAGTTACATGAAATAAACAAGTAAGTAACCTTTTTTATTCAAAATTGAACTGCCTTTTAGATTTTCTAGTCATTTTAGCCAAAACTCATTAGGCAAAAAATATTTGTTGTAATTTACCTAAACAACAGGGTGTAACTAACGCCCTGTACGAAAAGTGCTAAATTCAGCATAAAACTCGTAAATTTCATGCCAAAGAGGCAATAAAGTTGCCAATTTTCAAGACGATGCTGCTGAAAATCACAAAATTATTAAGAAATTTCAAATTAAAATTCCAACTTTAAATACCCTGTGGATCTCCTAAACCTGCAACATTTGTATAAGACATGTTAAGTTTAATCGCCATATTTTGGTGTGTAGTATCCCAGTTCAAAGATTGCCCATTCTTAATGAATCACCCTGTATACACTTCTACACTTTACTGCACATATAAATGACCGTATTTATTAACAAACAGTAATTCCCCAAATATAAATATAATATAAATCGTTGATTATTAAAATATATTACCTTACTTAAGTGGACGTTTTGCTTATGGAACTTACCTGAAAAAAAACATTTATTAATAAAATGTATAAAAGTAATAATAAAATAAAACATTTGTTTACATGTGCGTCATGTACTGAACATACCATCGTAATGAGAAGAAACAAAAAATAAAATAAAAAATATATGAGTGGATTAGTTATTAATTAAGGGTTCTCTATATACAAGTTAAACAGCCGGTGTGGTCGTAAATGGGAAGCCTATCAAAAACATAAGATATGCGGACGACTCAGTCTTGCTTACAGAGAACATTGATGACTTACAAAGGGTTGTTCATAGGGTGCATACAACATGTTCCAAATGTGGCCTGAAAATGAACCTGAATGAAACGAACTTTTTGATATTTTCTAAAACGGTAAAAACAAACGTCCAGCTGACCATAAACAATCGAGTTATATAACGAGTTTTGGTTTCTATCGGAATGATATTATATAGCCGAGCAGCTAGATAAGAATTGGATCTCTGCGATTTCAGGACATACAAATTCATTTTATTAGGTGTTTCATATTTGCGTTACATTTTTTTTAATTCGTGTTGAGTTAAATGTTGTCTAGTTACGGTTTTAAAAAAATTGAGCTGTCTGATATCTAAAATTGATGTTTCTTTATAAAATGTATATATACATCGGTTTTAAAACGTTCTTCGGCGTCTTCCGATTCTCAGTCTCCATTGATCACTGTCCTCCCAGAGATGCTCTCCCAAACCTCTCTCTCTCTTATTTCTCTGTCTATTCCGTCTCTCCAACTCTTCCTAGGTCTTCCTTGGGGGTTCCAGTTGATGACTTTCTTTGGCAAACGGTCTTCGTCCATTCTATGCACATGTCCATACCATTTAAGTTGTTTTATTCTAATATCCTCCATAATGTTATGACCAATTCCCATAATCTCTTTGATCCTGTCATTTCTAACCTTTGTTTTTGTTTTTCTGACCTTTGTTTTAGTTGCCATACCTCATTGCCACATGTAACTATGCTTTTGACATTACTATTGTATATTCGGTGTTTGTTACGTTTTGAAATATGTTTATCCCACAATACTCTGTTTAGTAAACCGATGGCTCTTCTTCCTTGTATATTTCTTTCCCTTATGGCTTCATCTGTAGTTCCGTCTGTCGTGATATACATACCGAGGTATTTGTATTTTTCGCATAGTTTAATTATACTCTGGTTGTCCTCCAAGACCAGATTTTGTTGTGTTTCCCCGATGCACATATATTCCGTTTTTGTAAGATTGACCTCTGGTCGCCATTTTTTGTATTTTTCAATAAGGTGTATATGGTCGTATTTTCTAGTGGTACTCCCTGAGTAGCCAAATTCACAAAGCATCCGCACTATCAGGATGCCTACGAGATATAGTCTGGTCAAACCCGTACATGCGCAAAGATAGCAAAATTATAATCTACAAGACTTGTATCAGACCGATCACGACGTACGGTACAAAAGTCAGCGAAGATACCAACAAGACGAAACACATGCTAAGGGTGGCCGAAATGAAAACACTGAGAACAATAGTGGGGAAAACAAGAAGAGACAGAGTAAGAAACGCAGATATCGGAGAACAATGCGAAATACAAGATATTGTTAGATAGGAAAGACAACGTAAGAGGCAGTGGTACAACCATGTAAGACGGATGGACGAGAACAGACTTCCAAAAATAATCCTAGCAAACAACCCGGGCTTAAGACCTCCCGGGAGGCCACCTATATTATGGAAAGATAGTGGGCAATCTACATCTCAGGAAAAGATGCAGAGGCAGCTTTAGAATTAACAAGTCGACAAATCTCCAAGAAGTAGAAGAAGAAGTGTTTTTGGGAGTTCCATGATTCTGCTTTAGATATAACTGCTGTGTCATATACAAAGCTTATTATGTCTCCTACCACACAACGAGAAGGGGTCGTTAAATTAAATGTTAAAAAGGATAGGTCTCAAATGATCCCAAATGATCGCAAAAAAATTCTGCTTGAGACAAACTTTTGAGCAAGAACAAAAATTAAATTTTAAATGTAATATAACAAAACACCTAAACGGTCTAAAGAAGTGATCAACGAACTTGAGTGGTCAGGCTCGTCCTAATTATCCATTTGGACAAGTACCACGTGAAAATATTTTTGGACCAATCTTGAAAAAAGTATGTAAGTGATTAAAAAAGAGATTTATTTTTCACCCTTAGTTTGTGATAAGCAATCAGTGAGACAACCGGTACAACAAACGGTGTAAAAGCAATATATCTTATTATACAAAAGATATCCTTGAAAGTGGAAAAAAAAATATTTAACATGCAAGTGTACGCCAATGAAGAAATCAGATATCCTTAAGACACCTACATTGCTAAAGGTGTTATCTTTCATCTGTCATTCCTACTAATACCAGTTAAAAAAAGGGAAAAAGTAAAGTTAAGATAAGTGATTTTCTTCAAAACTATTTACGTCTGGCGTTATATATTCCAACGCGACCTCGGAACTGGTAATTATAAACATTGTCTTAATTATTAGAAAAGTAAATTATAAACAAACTTTTTAAAATCAGATGGTTACATTTTTTACCATTCTATTTTAAAGAAGTACTAAATAATTTACGTATTTTTGTTCGGCTTTAAAAAATTCATAGTATCTAGACGTCCGTAAAATACGTACATATAGTAACGCCTTTTTTCCGTAGGGGTAGGCAGATACCACTTCCACTACGGTTCTTGCACACATATTTTGCTTTCTCTACTTTCATCAGTGCTCTCATACATGCTCGTCGGTTGTTGGTACTCTTGACCCGGCCTTTCTTTAAAACAATGTTGATCTGATCGAGATATGTACGACCTTTACCATTCACACTTGCCTTAAAAATTTGTTTCGTCAATCTTCCTTCATCCATCCTTTCTACGTGTCCAAATCATCTAAGCATTATTTTATCTATCTTTGAAGCCACATCTCCTTTTACACCACATCGTTCTCTTATCTCACTATTCTTTACTTTATCCAACCGAGTCACTCCGGCTATACTTCTCAAACTACTCATCTCCGCAGCATTAATCCTATTTTCATACTTCTTCTGCCAAACCCATCATTCACTACCATACATAAGTGTAGGAACCAACACACCTCTATGCACAGCCAGACGTGCCTTTTTTGACACTTTCTGGGTGTCCATAAAGCTATGCAGTGCCCCATTCATCTGTTTTCCTGCCAACACCCTTCGCTTAATGTCACTGTCATACTTTCCATCTCTTGTAATCTTTATCCCCAAGTACAAAAATTCATTTACTTGTTCCACTCTTTCTCCCTCAATCGAAACTTGAAAGTTTGTCATGCTTTCTTTTCTTTCAAAAACCATTACTTTCGTTTTGCTTGCATTTATTTTCATCCCTTTGATTTTTAGGGAATCATGCATAACATTAACCATCGCCTGCAACTCCTCTTTAGATGACGCTAATATGACTTGATATGGTTTGGACACGTAGAAAGGATGGATGAAGAAAGATTGACGAAACAAATTTATAAGGCGAGTGTGAATGGACGGAAGTCGGTAGAGGTCGACCTCGGCGAACATCGATCTCGATCAGATCAACCTTGTTTTGAAAAAAGGCCAGGTCAAGAGTACCAACAACCGACGAATATTAAAGACACTTTTTGTTGTTAAATGCCCAGCGACATATTTTCGATTGACCGTGTTGACGACGGATATGGATTACTTCTTCATATCACCTAGACCAATACAATACTGCAACCCTGTTGACACACTGCATCCTACGCGGTCGGAAATTTGTCTGATTGAGTAAACGGCTTCCTTCCTTTTGAATGTTATAAAATGATTGTAATGGTTACGTAAACGGTGCTTAGGCACCTTATTAAATTAAGCACAAATCGCTAGGTAATATTGCTTTAAACTTAAATAAACGCAATAAAGGACAAAATTGAATTTTGCAAAAATTCCGTACTACATAAAGTATATGAAAAACGCTTACGCAATTAAACCCATATTGTCTATTACTGAATTTTTTTAAAGAATTTTAAAGAATGTTAAAATAAGCCCCTCTCTGTTCCACGAGTAGCTAAAAATGTTGCATGGTAATACTTATTAGAAAAAAGACATGATTTTTATCATTTAGACTCGTACAATCGTTAACTCAATCCCAACTACAAGCTCCTTTTGATACAAACTCATTCATAATTGTCTCGTCGTTAGTTATTTAATCAAAACGATTGAGAAATAAATATTTAACCAGACAAACTTTTATCGTTTAGATCGCACTCAAGCAAATTAATGATACATCACTAATACGTGGATATACAGATTATCGTCTTAATTAATTTTGTGCAACAACTACTGAGTTGCATAAAATATGTTAATAATTTTACTTTATATCATTTCCGTCATCCACGGATACAATAAAAAATGAAAATTTTAAAGCGTTTGCATTACCAAAAAATATGTAAAGATTTCATTAAATAATTGACCATTTATTGCATTAAATAAAATATCCAATGTGAGCTTCTAAAGTATTCTCTAAAACTTTTACATTTTGCTGGCTTTAAGAATGAAATGAAATGCATAACAAATATAATCAAAGAAAATAAGAAATATAAGTAGTATGATTCAAACAAATAACTTTTTCCCTTTTGTGCAGAAAGAGTCACTTTCGGCCCGCTACACAAAACGAAGTAGAGAGACGTAGTATATCAAGCCCCGTCCATATCTGAGCAAACTCACCGAATGAGCACTTTGCGCCGCATGAGTATTCAGATGTGGACGGGACGCACGAACGCGCTGAGCACGCTCAAAACGTGCGGCAGCCGATCTACCCAAACTTCGGCATTTTTGTATCACTTTAACTTTTCACTTTCTATTATAAATTTTCACATTTTGTTTTCATTTTGTTTTCATTGTGAATAAAATGAAATGCACAATAGAAATAAACAAAGAAACTGATTTATATTTAAATAAAATGTTAAACAGCACAACTGTTCTAAAACTTCATTACTTGTTTTATTTTTTTAAAAAAATTTCAATCTGCACTCCTTAATAGGTAATGAAATTAAATGCACAATAAAAATAAAGAAAAACTATTAACTTATTTATATTTTGAATAAAATGTTAAACAGCAGCAATTTTTCAGCACTTTATGTTTTCACTATTTTTTAAAACTTTTCACAAATTAAACTATTCAATACCCACATATATTGCATAATAAAAATAAACAAAGAAAAACATATATAATTTAACTAAAATGTGAAATAGCAGCAATAATGTTCAAATACTTCATTGTTACTACTATTTTTTTAAAATTTTTAAATTTTCCACTGTATAATATTTAAATTAAATGCACAATAAAAATAAATAAAGAAAAACAAATAATATTTTATTTATATTTTGAATAAAATGTTAAACAGTAACAATGTATTAATACACTATTTTTTTTTTAATTTTTTTTAATAAACTTTATACATTTCCAAATTAAATGCACACTAAACTGAGAAAAAGCAATAATTCATTATCTTTTTATGTTTTGAATAAAGTGTTAAACAGCAGCGATGTTTTAAAACTTTATTTTTAACTTCCCAATGGAAAGTTATAGTAATGGGTCCGATTTTGCGAATCCCGAATCCCGAATCCCGAAAAATGGTAAACTACCTGAATTTTGCAATCTATAAATTATACCATTTTTAATACAGAATTTTAAGATCTTTTGAATAATATGATTATTGCATGTTAGGAATATTTGTATGAAAAATATAATGACAATATTTCATAAAAAGAGATAGTTTTAGAAAACAAACATAGGATTTATAGAATTTTAAACTTGTGTCAGTATTGAGAGAATAGCATTGAAGACGCTATAACAGTGAAAAATTATTGTTAGTAATAATCAAGCATTGTTTATAACAATTGAATATTGTTCCAAACAAATAATTATTGATCACAATAATTAAAAAAAAATTAAATTGTTATAAACAATTGAAAATAGTTCCCGCTCATAAAGGATAAGAAAAAGTTTAAAAGAATACGTTTGACATAAACAGAATAATGTTAATGACAATTATAATTTGTTATCAACAATTTGAAATCGTTTTTTAAAATAATTATAACAACAAGACATATAGTATATATTCATTCTTTCCACTGAGAAGTTAGTCGTGTGGACCCCTCGGGTCGCACCCAGACCACTGATATTTTATTATCTTCTAAAACTTTTTACTGTGCACTTTTTAATGCTAAAATTGAATGCACAATATAAATAAACAAAAAAAAAGGCATAACCCAATTTTTATTATTTAAATAAACCGTTAAACAGCATACATACATACATATATAAAGTCACGCCTTTTTCCAATAGGAGTAGGCAGAGACCACTTCCTTCTTACACACATCTTTTGCTTCCTCTATTTTCATCAGTGCTCTCATACATGCTCGTCGGTTGTTGGTACTCTTGACCTGGCCTTTCTTCAAAACAATGTTGATCTGATCGAGATATGTTCGCCGAGGTCGACCTCTACCGACTTGTCCATTCACACTCGCTTTATAAATTTGTTTCGTCAATCTTCCTTCATCCATCCTTTCAACGTGTCCAAACCATCTAAGCATTCCTTTATCTATCTTTGTAACCACATCTTCTGGGGGGTCTTGCAGATGGACTGATCTGTCCAGAAATCTTTTTCTTGATTAAGTCTTCGTGCAGCGGATGGGTTGTCATGGAGTGAGTGACGAGAGATAAGTTTGTTTCTTTCGTTCCACATCTCTAGCAACTTCTCTTCTGATAATACAAAACAAAAAACAATGAAAGCCAGCGATAAACAAGTATAACGTGTGATAAACGTGACATTATCCGGATTGTTGATCCTTTTTCGAGCGCAAATTTAAATTTTCAGTTTCTAACCGCATTTTTTGCAATAAATTATAGTATTTTAATTTTTTAATATGCTTTTCCCAGAAATGACAACATTTTTTTTAAAGTGTCAAAATATTGGATTTTTTACGTAGATGACGAATCCGATTACTTGTTGGACAAGTAGCCAAAGCCTTTCAGTGACACTTGAAGTTTTCTCTTAGTTTTATCTTTGCCGAAGTAAAGCTGGAATGTTAATAAGTACCCTTCTGAAATAGTATGGCTTTTGCATCCCGAGATTGATTGTACCATTTCTTTCTGTAAGAAAATCTTATATTGGCCTACCATATGATATAATTTTTTTACAGTGTAGAACAAAATACACACATACATTCATATAGTAAGCCTTTTTCCCGTAGGGGTAGGCAGAGACCACTTCCTTTCACTTCCGCTACGGTTCTTACACACATCTTTTGCTTCCTCAGCTTTCATCAGGGCTCTCATACATGCTCGTCGGTTGTTGGTACTCTTGACCCGGCCTTTCTTTAAAACAATGTTGATCTGATCGAGATATGTACGACCTCTACCATTCACGCTTGCCTTATAAATTTGTTTCGTCAATCTTCCTTCATCCATCCTTTCTACGTGTCCAAACCATCTAAGCATTCCTTAATCTATCTTTGCAACCACATCTTCTTTTACACCACCTCGTTCTCTTATCTCACTATTCTTTACTTTATCCAACCGAGTCACTCCTGCTATACTTCTCAGACTACTCATCTCCGCAGCATTAATCCTATTTTCATGCTTCTTTTGCCAAACCCAACATTCACTACCATACATAAGTGTAGGAACCAACACACCTCTATGCACCGCCAGACGTGCCTTTTTTGACACTTTCTGGCTATTCATAAAGCTATGCAGTGCCCCATTCATTTGTTTTCCTGCCAACACCCTTCGCTCAATGTCACTGTCATACTTTCCATCTCTAGTAAACTTTAACCCAATTACACAAATTCATTTATTTGTTCTACTCTTTCTTCCTCAATTAAAACCCCACAATTTGTCAAGCTTTCTTTTCTTTCAAAAACCATTACTTTCGTTTTGCTTACATTTATTTTCTTCCCTTTGATTTTCAGGGCATCATGCATAACAGCATTGTTTTAACTCATTTTTTCGTTTTACTTTTTAATAATAGAAAAAAACACTAAAAAAATAAAATGTGAAATAGAGTTTTATTTAACACATCTTTTTCACTTTTTTTTATAGAGAAAATTAGTGTTAGTTGTCGAGAATCTAATTTATAATTAGGTTGTTGGAGATTTAGTATCCGGCTACGATTGCCCCTTTGATGAAGCCCACGTTACACCATATTTTATTATACAATTTAGCTAGATGTTTAACTCGTTTCGCCCTTTATCATATTTGAATAAAATTACCTTCGATTGCTACAACAGCGGCAGCAACAATCTAACTCCCCCGCTGCTTTTGAAACGACTCGACTGTTAGAAAGATTAATGGGTGCAGACGTAACAACACTTTGTGCAGTTCATGAGGACATTTTCCATTCCCTGTCACCGGAGCATTTGTCTCTAGGCTTGTCTACACGTTAGCGCAACGACAAATTCATTAAATTTCAACTCGCTCGCCGTTGTTAAGATAAACAGTTTAGTCAAAACTACGAAAATGATTGATTACTAACGATTACAATATCGCGGCTAGAAGGTAGGTGTAGTAATTTTATGAATATATATATATATATATATATATAATATATATATATATATATATATATATATATATATATATATATATATTTATATAAATAAATAAACTTTCTTTCGAAAACGATATCAATCTGTAACTCGTTAATGAGCTGAAAAAAATTAATGTAAACAAAGACAATCAATACTTATCCATCAGTTATTATGTTTTAAATCCACATTATCTTTTGAATATTTTATTTGAAATAAAAAATAATCTTGTTAGCCTTTTCGTTCGGTGATATGGAGGCTAAAGACTCAGCAGGGTGGTGGCTAGCTAGGCGGCATTCAAAGGCTAGCTCGCTGACTGCCACGGGAGTTATGAGTACAACCGCAGCAGCCCCCTTAGAAGCCTTGCTAAACCTACTGTCACTTAGAACGAAGCCAGGTCAGTAGATTGCAAGGTAAGGAGTATAACGAGCTGTACAAACAGTTGGACACCATTACGGAAATGCCAACGGATAAGATGCTTCCTAAGTATAGCTTTAGTGTGGTGAAGGATCTAAGATGGATGAAAGGGTAAAAGTGGGCGTTAAAGGGCTAAATTTTAGTCTCTCAAAACCTCTTGGTAACACCCCGACCATCTTTCAAGCAGAATAACATGCTATAGAAATATGTGCCCAGGAGTGCATCGAAAGAAACACCTGTAGGGAAGATATCTGTATTCTATCAGATAGCCAAGCAGCACTAAAAGATCTCAAGTCATACACTTGTGAGTCTAAGCTGACTTGGGACTGTAAACAATACTTGAGACAGCTGGCAGCAAACAATCAGGTTACTCTGATGTGGATTCCAGGTAACAAGGAAGTTAAAGGCAATGAGGAAGCAGACTGCCTTGCCAAGAAAACGGCAAATACACATTTTTCCGGCACAGACTCCTTCTGTGGCCCAGTTGATAGTAGAGGTTCGACGCTGGGAAACAGACGAAATAAAATCTCACTGGCATAAAGTGCCAGGAAAAAGACAAGCAAAAAGGCTAATAAGCCTTTCGCCAAGAAAAGCTAAACAGCTTCTCGAGTTGGACAATAAAAACTGGAAACTGGTGACGAGACTCCTCACTAGACACTGCCCTCTGAGGTATCACCTGAAAAAGATGGGCAAAACAGAGAGTGATAGTTGCCGCTACTGCGAGTACTTTGCTGAAACTGCAGAACATTTGCTTTGCGGATGCACAGCGCTTTTCTGCAAGAGGCTCAAGTTTATTGAAGGGGCCTTCCTAAAGCCCTCCGATGTCAGGAACTTAGCCCCCTAGGAAACTGATAAACTTTGTACGATGTCTCGGAATCCCGGATCTCAAATAGATTAAGGGTTATGCACAAAAGATCTGACCGAAGTGCTTGAGAGGCAGCATAGCCTTCACGACCCCCCCTACAATCTACATCTACAAATCTACAAGACCATCGCCATATAGCTGACAGTTAAGCATCTATAATAAGACAGGCCTAAGAACCATCTCCAAGGATTATGCAATTACTTTTAAAATTTAAACTTAAATAGAAAAAAGTGTTGAACAAAAGATGCAGGTAATTAAAAAACCTACAAAACGGCGCAAATTTAATGTAAAATAGTCCAGTAGTTTTCTTATACAATAACATATTATACATATTACTTTGTGTTATTATGTAATGACCTTGAAATATTTACTAAAGATATAGTTGAAGCCAGAGATAAATTTTCTCTTTTCATAATTATACATGGATAAGTGGATTACAGTGTCGGTTAAATTTGGTTTATTTTTTATTGGTTTAATATTCAATCTTATTCGTTGTTATGGCACGCATCGTCTTGATAAAGTGATTTTTTTTGTATTCCAATGTTTTATTTGGATTTTAATTTTTTTAAAATGGCTTTAAGGGGAAATTTTAAAAGTGATAAAAATCATGTAGTTCCAGAAAGTTTTTATTAAATTCATAATTTATATTGACCCATTTTTTTAAATGAATACTTCCATGCCGATTCCATCAGAGTTGAAGTTTCTTCGGATAGTAAAAATTTATGTGCCTCAAAAACTAGGTATTTTTATGTGAATGTCACCCTCAACTTGAATAGTTATTAAAATATGTACCACCAACTAAAATTGGAAAATAATTGTTATTAAGTATTGTGTTAAAAAGTATTCATTTTTGATAAAAATTTCAAAACCCTTTATTAGAAAAGTTAATACAAGAGAGGTATGTTTTCCAAGAAATAAGCGGATCAGTGATTTTTGGTCAGTCTAGATCACTATATGATAAAGAATATTAAAAAAAAGGTTTATAATTTTTATTCTAACACATTGTTCCGTCTTTTCATATGATTAAAAATAAAATCAAGTCGGTACCGGGTTTACCATAAAAATAAAATTATTATACTTTTAAAAAATTGCTCGGGTTTTCCATAAAAATCCAATTAGACTATAAGAAAATTGCTCCATTTTTTGGGCTTATGATATCATACCTTAAACGAACACTCTGCAACGAACAACGA
The DNA here is from genome assembly GCA_950111635.1 of Agelastica alni. Classification (NCBI taxonomy): domain Eukaryota; kingdom Metazoa; phylum Arthropoda; class Insecta; order Coleoptera; family Chrysomelidae; genus Agelastica; species Agelastica alni. The sequence goes on along the minus strand of OX467713.1, from coordinate 27,563,107 downwards.
CAGCCAGGCTGCTATCAAATCACTGAACTCGGTCTACTTGACCCCTAGGGCAGCGGTGCAATGCCGAGCTGTCCTGAATGAGCTAGGAACTAAGTTTAGAATTCACATTGTCTGGGTACCCGGACACAGGGACATACCAGAGACTGTAAGGCGGACGAGCTAGCAAGAGAGGGCACCACCCTCCCAGCTGTATCTGTCTAATCTCAGCAAGGAGTACCGATTGCAAACTGCCAGCTCCTCCTGCACAGCAAAGTAGTTCAAAAAGCCAACTTGAGGTGGCAAAATGAACCCACATGCTCATCATCGAAACAGATTTGGCCTAAACGAGATCTATGTCGAACTAATGATGTTTTAACTCTATCCAGGGAGTCCATTGGAAATGCGATCGCGGCCAGAATAGGACACTGGGCAGGTGGATCCCATGCACGGCGCATGGGAATCAAAGAGCTACGACACGACTTCTGTAGAAGATGTCACGATGAGGAAGAGGAGGAAACAATGGTACATCTTCTCTGCCCTGCCCTAGGCAGAAAACGGCTTTCTATACTAGAGCAACCGAACTTTAATGACTTATCTGATCTCAGCTCAGTTAGACCTCACACTTTGTATTAAAAGTTCCAACTGGTTCTCACGGTAGAGGGAGAAGGCACCGCCGTCCATTAAGGTATCAAAACGGGCCAAAAGGCCTAAGTGGGTTCACTTAGAACCATCGTTTTAATCTAACCAAAGTAGGATACGGCAAGGACAGCGTTAGCCAAACTAACAAAAGTATAGAAAGATCACAACATAATTAAAGCTACAAAACAACGCCTCGTGAAATCCCTTGTATTCTCAATCGCTACCTACGGCTCCGAGTCATGGACTATCAATGTGGCATGTAGACGCTGGATCGAAGCTTTCGAAATGACATGCTATAGACGAATGCTTAGAATTTCATGGACGGCCCGCAGAACAAACGCTTCAATCCTTCAAGAGCTAAGAATTGAGGAAATTGAATGGTTGTTACCAGACATCCAAACACCCTTAAATACTTTTGCCATGTCATTCGGAGAGATGAGTTGGAAAAACAAGTCATCCAAGGGAAAGTTGACGGAAGGCGTCGGAGAGGAAGATCACCAAACAGATATATCGATCAAATAAAATCCTGGACAAACCTCTCCATACAAGAAGTGATGCGGACTGCTGAAGACAGAGGAACCTGGAGAAGCTTGACTGTCCCGGGCATACAACAAGGGGTAACGACGACTGAAACCAGACATCGACTGAAGAGAGAGAGATAAGTAGAATAGATGAAGTTTATCGCAAGGTAGATTCATAGTTTATTTTGAGTATGTCACTCATGATATTGTGAAAAAAGAATGATCAATCTACTAAATGTTTCGTGAATGCTATCCTACATAGAAGAAAACATATAATAATATCACTCCTGATTAGAAAAGTAGGTAATTATAAGCGAGAAAAATCATCCGGCGAATATTTTTAGTCAGTGTAAATCAGAGAAAAATATTGGATAATTTTTATTCTAATATTCGTCTTTTCATATGAATAAAAGTAAAATCATGTTGGTTGGTTGGTTTATTTTGATTAAACTTGGTACGTCACTTATGATAGATATTGTGACAAAAAGGATGAAGTGATAATATGCTAAATGTTTTGTGAATGCTCTTTTATTTAGAGAAAAACGTATAATATTACAAGGCGGTAATAAAAACAAAACGGTTTTGTGCCTGCTAATAATATTTTGAGTTGTTCTTTACATCCAATTAAAGTCCGGTCCTGGACCTACTCTCGACTATATTCTTAGCGAAATAGGACAAATAATTACTGACGTTTTGGGGAATAAAAATCATACTTTAAGAAACTAAACATTTTTAGCCTTACTTTTAAAATTATAAAGTGCTCCAAATGAATTTGGTAATGGGTTTTCAATTACTGTGCCATTAGAGCACTTACGTTTTAATCCTATGTTATGTTAAACAAGTTTAATCTACTGTTTCTAACTATCTTTATTATACTTAGATTGGTATAGTGTAAGGTGTTCTAGCCTTGTCGCGTTTAACCTTGTTTTATCATCAAATATTTGATGATACAACCGAACAATTTGTGTTGATGAAAGTCACTGAACTCACGTAGCGACCTACACCAACCCAAACATACACGGGCCCTCGGCAGCATTTAAGCTAAAAAGTAGAGCATAGTGCCAAATAATGTATCATGGTGTTATAAATATAAAATCGTATAGGTTAACTAATAGTTAAATGTAACCTTATTATCAGGAGACACAAGGACACCTAAAATAACTGAATATAATGTTTAGGTAAATAGTCAGAACTTACATACATACATACAAATAGTCACGGCTTTTTACCGAACGGATAGACAGAGACCACTTTCTTCCACTTGCTACGGTTCTTGCTATACTAATACAAGAACCCAAAAACACTAGATAGCGGTCAAGGCATTACATGATGATCTTGCTCAGGCAATAAAAGGCTTTCTGAGACGAAATTGGTGTTAAGAAACTCTGTATCTAATGAAAAAAGAGCACTTACCGTCTCTAATACAAGTATTGCACTTAGTGCAGGGGCTGGAAGTAATTGAGTAAGCAACTATGTTCAGATTCCTACTCTTGAAACCCTAAATAACAAAAAAACTGATCTTGCCGTCAGCTGCGGTGATCCGTTCTAATCTCTTACTGTCTTCAACTCGTGTCCAATGGTTAGCATAAAGCGAATTCTGTCACACCAATCGCAGGCACTTTTACTCCAGTAGGCAGTAGTTATTTAGTACTAAAACAATCTTAAAATCGATCTTCTGCAGTGACTGGATTAATATCTCTAAAAATGAAGACATGCAAAGACGGTTGCTTCCATATTCTTTCAAGAATAGCGTTTACTTAACTCTCTCTTTATATCTTTGAATACAATCTGATACTACAGGTGACATTAATAGTCCTAATAAATGGACACAATCTAGAATAAAGGCGGACGAAGATAATACTGGATATATCAAGTGTTTTATTGCTTGTAAGTAGTTCATTTTTAAAAGCATTGCAAATTGTGTGTTCTCCAATATTCAGCACTTGCTGAAGTATCTACTTCAGGATGCTGACTTAATTTTGTTGAGGGATATTGTCAAAGTTATGTTGCCAATTTGTTAGGCAAAAATCGCTCCACAATAAACGTTTTAATAGACAATACGTTTTAAGAAACAGGACTGTCGAAGCGTAAATCCACCATATCTTCTAAAACAGTTAGAAGACGGTTAAATGCAGTTGTATTAAATAGTAGGATCAATAGTAGGACCACTGCACCTTTGTTTACTTCAGAGAACAGAGTTGTCAGGTTAAGTTTTGCTCGAAATCAACAAAATTGGTCTGTGGATAATTGGAAGTTCTTTTCACAGCAGAAACTAGGGTTAGCCTAAAACATCCAGATGGTTGTAAACGGGTCTGGCGAAGACTAGTAGAGAAAATTGCTCGTTGCAATATATATGCAAGGATTCCATTCGGCGGTGGCTCTGTTATGTTCTGGGGTGGTACATGCTTTGACACTCGCAAAAAATTAGTTCCTGTCCGACCGAGATTCATTAATGCTAATTACTATCTTGAGAATATTGTTATAGAAAATGCCACGTCTTTTTTTTGGTTCTCTAAAGAGTACTCTGCTAGTGGTCTCTCTACTGGCAAATTATGCCCGAGCTCAGCCGTAGAGGGTAGAAGAAAAAAATCTAAAAGTGAGCCGCGCCACCGACTTAAGACGGTACAAGCCGGAAACCCCTAGGTCTTGTAGGCACCAGCAGAGCCACGCGAAAAACAACAAACAATTATGGTGAACTAGATAAATAAAACTATATTTACAATTACTGCAATATATTAATTAAGTAAAAATGATGTTCTGATTTTTTACAATAAATTCTGTATTTTCGTAAAGTGGTTTAAACGAATTTAATACACTTTCTTAAAATAACATTTAAATTAATTATAACAATCTTCCAGACAGTAATAAAAACCTAATGAGGTACAAAAGAGAATTAAAATAAAAAAAAAACAACAAAAGAAAATGTTCACAATATTTAAAATTTCGAAAATAATTGGTTTTATATAGAATTCCTGATAGCAAAAGATTAACGCAAAAAAAAAAGAAATACAAAATAAATGGACTTGCAACAAGGATAATATTTTAAAACCCTCACAATAACCGCATAAATTATATTCAGTAATATATAAATTCAGATTCAACTTGGAGCCGGTACAAATTTAACGAAAAATAATTTGGTTACTTTTAAACTATTGAAAACTTCATTGGGACGTCACTGGGAGCAGGTACAAATTTAATGAAAATAACTTGTTACTTTTAAATTATTGAAAACACTTAGATCAAGCACATAATAACTGATAAGTTGATAAAATTAAATTCCATACCATGTAACCAATTGAAAACTTCACTGAGACGTCACGGTAACATCGATGATCCAAGAACCGAAACACCAAGTAGTATTATCATAATAATTTCTGCTAAAATTACCAGGCAAGTCTTTATAACGCTGAAATTTATCGTCGATGTGGATGGAACGGCACGTGGTACTTCACGATGGCTTCACTTCATCAAATCCCACACGTGGTGATCTTAACTCGACCCCAATAACCGAAAATATTCACCACATAGGCACGACAGAATGGTCAAGTTAAGAATTAAATGGTTTATCTTCCTAATCCAATAAAGATCGCCCCAAATACAGCCAGATATGAAAGAAAAAAACCGTAGAAGTTCCGCTCACGTGTTAATATCAAATCCTTCCAAAGACTCTCAACCGACTTCCACCACTGACACCAGACGACTTATGATCACTCCTCGCTCCCAGACCGGATATCAGAAAATCACCCGGGACACGCGTCAGCCAACCTTTTCACGTCTAAATTCCTAGCTCATAATCGCGTTCGTCCGCATTAATTGCCAGCCCAAGCAAACCAACAATAATATATCTGACAACACACGACTATATACAACGAACGAAATGCAGTATGCAAAGCTAATTACAAACGCCAGACTATCATAATAACAAAACGGCAGATGGGAGAAAAAAAAATAGGCACGTGACAAAAATCTGATACCTATCGGTCCTTTTGTTAAACCCAATTGCCTGTTTAAACAAGAAAACGCTTAAGCTCACATAGCTGGGAAGGTACTCGATTATCTTAATCAAGTTACTATACCAGTTACGTAGTGGCCACCAAAAAAGCTCGATCTAAATCCGATCAAACATTTATGGGATCACCTTAAGAAAATGTTAAACATCAAATACCCGCACGTAGAAACCTGAAAAATCTTGAAAATTCAGTTATCACAGCATGGAAAGAAATTCCCCAAGATTTTTTTCAAATTTTAATTAGAATCACGCCTACACACGCATAAATGCTGTGGTCCGAAGTAGAGAAGGCGTACTAGTGGAGCATTTACACCATTAATTTCGTTACTAGTGTTCCAGTTACACTATAATTTAATTTTTTTTATTAGGTATTACAAATTTATTTTTAAATCGTCTAGCTACGAAGAAAAAGAGACTAATATACAATGTATATGCCAAATAACACGTGAAATTCATTCAATCATTCGCAATTGACTGGCTTGTGTCGGAGAGAACTTATTTTTGTACTTACGTTGTAATTGTTGTGTTTTAAATCGCGTGAATCTATATCCAGAAATAGTGCGTGTTGTTATCTCGCGTGGATCCAAATCCACAAAAGTAAATTATCTGCCTACGGTCTCCCAACCAAACTGCGCCAATGGCTCTTGAGCTTCATGCAAGATCGCTCCTTACATGTTGCAGTTGACGGTATTTCTTCTGATGCGTTTAAAACTAATGCCGGGGTCCCCCAGGGTTCCATCCTGTCGCCCACCTTATTTCTTTTACACATCAACGACCTCTTGAAAACCACCACAAACCCCATTTACAGTTTCGCAGACGATAGCACACTTGTCTCAACTTTCACATCCTATCGATCACTTTCGGTGAATGATACCAATAGACTCAGGCAGGAACAGGTTGATTCCATCAACAGAGATCTTAAAGCAATCGTCGAGTGGGGAACCAACAATCTTGTTCAGTTTAAAGCACAAAAAACACAAAGTGCCGCGTTTTCCAAGAAAGTGAATTCCTCAAATCATCCCATCACAATTTCCGGAAAAACCCTTGAACCAAGTCCCTCCATCTCGATTTTGGGAGTCACGGTGTCCAATAATATGTCTTGGCATGACCACGTTGCTAACATCGCAAAGTCGGCAAGCCAGAGGCTAGGTTTTCTGTGGAAAGCCAGAAAGTTTTTTACTCCTGATCAATTGTTGACGACGTACAAGGCACAAATCCGACCTCTACTGGAGTATTGCTCGCACATTTGGGGTTCAGCACCAATGCATTCTCTTCGTCTTCTAGATTCCATTCAGAATAGAGCCATTCGCTTGATAAACAGCTCAACTCTCACAGATACCCTTCACCCTCTAGAACATAGAAGAAGAGTTGCAGACCAGTCATTGCTCTACAGATATTTCCATAGCAGATGCTCCAGAGAAATAAAAACTCTTGTGCCACCATTGGCCACATTCGGCCGAAGAACTCGGCACGCTGATCAGTCTCACCCATTTACTCTCAAGATTGACACTACTAGGACCAATCTTCATCAAGAATCCTTCTTTTACAGGGCTGCTACGGAATGAAATAAGCTTCCAAAATCAGTTTTTCCAGAGAACTATGACCTACAACTTTTTAAAAAGCGTGTCCACAATCATTTTCTTTCTATAATCCCTTCCCCTTCTAATAGTCGCAGTGCGGGCCGTCCGCAAAAAAAAAAATAGTGTGTTGTCAACAGACTAGAAGATCGCGCTTGCAGAGCGCCACGACGACCGGTAATTTTACATGGTGCTCACAAACAAGCCGGCGCCGGCAAACTTCAATCATCAGCCCCTCATCCCAGACGAACTACGAACGACAGCGATTTAATGTTGGTCATCTGTGTACCACTCTTTGTTATAGATTTGCCATCTGCGTGTACCTTTATTATTACAGACCATTTAAAACCTGAATTAGATTAAAATTCAGTTGTATCTCGCCCAATAATTTTAATTCCTCTCTTATAGAGAAATATTGAAGCTTATTCACTATTAAAAAATTCGATATCCCTTTTTTTTAACCCTTAATGTAATTAATGTTCAGAAAAAAAAATTTCAAATCAATTTATTATAGCACTTTGCATGATTTAATATGTTGTTGTGTAAATTTTGTCCAGAAGTTAAGATTATTATTCGTTGTGCAGTGAGATCTTGGTATTAAGTTAAGTAAAACGTGTTAACAACATTAAAAGAACCGCACGAAGTATAAATAATAATATCCATGCGAAATCTATAGTCCGTACACAATTTGTTGATAGCTCACTGCAAGTTTGACCCTCATTAGAGAACTGAAATACAGAGAGGACAGGTAGTATGATATAATAACAAAAACCAACCTAAAACTGGCAGTTTAAGATGTTTTCGACTAACCCACCTTGTATCTGAATAAATACAATACAGCTATAGAACTTTTAATCCGATTATGTAGGTATTTTGAGTGGAAATGACTGACCAGTGTCGTAGAGTATATGATTAAAACATTACGTTACTTTAAATAAATAAATATATTAATATTCTTAAACTGTAGGTACTGTAAATTGTATTTTTATTTTAATAAAATTTCTTTATTTTATTTAAAAATAAAAAGTTACTTGCAATTTGTAAAAGATACATTTATTTAATTAATACCTATTTTTAAATGATATAAACTACGATTACTTACAAAACTATTCAAATTCAAAATAAACAGGATCATCTTCGGAATCCGAGTCGTCTTGCAGGTTAATAATTAGCGGTTGTGTCTCTACAGTCGCATCAATTATATTGTCAAGATCTCACATTTTTTGTTCTTCTTCTATTACATGTCTTACTGCATCTCGCCAATTTTGTTCTGTAATATGTTGTAAAGACTCATATAACAATTCACGTACAGCTTGTATTTTATATGACGTATTTTTTCTAGCCACATAGCAAATCCGGGTCGTCTCTAACTTCTTGTAAAATTTTGTTTAAGTTGGGTATTTCTTTTTTGTAAAAAAATTCGTGAATTTTCCTTCGAATACCATTTTTGGCAAATTCATCAATTTCAATAGGTTTTCTCCCCCTCTTTAAGTATTCGTCTGTATTTGGGTTAGCTATACCTTGTTTTTGTCTTTCTGATAGGAACCTATATATTGTTGACTCCCCTACGCCCGTCATGTGGGCACAACTCTTGATTATGTTCTGAACAGTGTTTGTGGGATTCTGAGAAAGCAGAGCATCGTGAACGTTCAAAACAATAGTCTTCTCTCTTGGTGAATAGACAGACTTACTGACTGTACGCAACAGTACCGGTGTAAAACTTGATGATGTTGATGATGACGAAGCCATCGCAAGCAATCAAACAAAACAAGCAGGAACGAAAGGTACGTATATGTTTGTAGGAATATGAAAAAAAGTTACTCACGCACTGCACAAAATTCGCAAAATAAATATTAGAGACGTTAATTACTGCCGTAGACGCCGAAACACCAACGAGCCGTAAATTAAATGCGATCAAAAACGTACTAAACCTAATGAGGGTCAAACTTGCAGTGAGCTATCAACAAATTGTGTACGGACATGAATAAACACCTCAGGAACCTCCGCCTATGATTTTACGACTATTACGGCCGTTTTATGACTTGGACGCACATTTTGTGCTATCGACAAATTATGAACGGACTATAATACTCAATAAAGTGGTGGAACTACAAAAAGGTTTTTACATTAAGTGCCTAATTAGGTCACTTGCGGAATGGTTAACTATAATCTGAATTATATAATTACTCTTACTGCATCGTGAAGCGAGGCAAAATACGAAATAGATTTCTTATCGGTATCACAATAAAGTAATCAAAAATAGACGTTGGTGTTTCCACCCACTAAGCTATAAAGTCACAGATAAAACCAAAATGTTCATGATGCGGTAATGGCGGCATGATCTTGATTAAAACCCGTTAAAACAGAAAACTTGGGATTTTTTAAACAGATAATACTAGAATTGAGTGAATGAGAAAATAAAAACGGTACTTTGCAACATTCTAGGCCTCCCATTTGTTATTAAAAATTACCAATCTCCGAGTGGTGGGCGATTTGCAGTATAACTTCTATGATCCTCACAAAAGTTGTGCACTTTCTCCATTAATAACAAGCCACACCTAACGGGTACAAATTACTAAACAATAATTATTGTTAAAAAAGTCATTGGGACTGCCGACAAAAGTGAAAAATTAAAACTATGAAATAACAGTGTTTGGATTTTCAAATTAATTGTAGTTTAAAAAAAAAAAGAATTTCATAATTTGCAAATTAAAATCTGCCAAGTCTTGTTCGTTCTCTATAGAGTACTCTGCCAGCGGTCTCTCTACTGGCAAATTATGCCCGAGCTCAGCCGTAGAGGGTAGAAGAAAAAAATATAAAAGTGAGCCGCGCCACCGACTTAGACAGTTCAAGCCGGAAACCCCTAGGTCTTATAGGCACTAGCAGAGCCACACGATAAACAACTGAGATTATGGTGAACTAAATAAATGAAATTATAGCTAAAATATATTGGATACTTTAACTCCTACAATAAATCAAAGTACACAGTTTAATAATAAAATTATAACAAATATAGTCAAAATTAACAGCCAACAATAAATCAAAGTACACAGTTCAATAATAAACTTATAACAAATATAGTCAAAATCAACAGCTAACAATAAATCAAAGTTTAGTTTTGGCATATATCTAATGCAATAAATAGTTTTTAATAATGTATTATATTAATAAATTAAAACAAAACTTAATTGTGGTGTCAAAAATAAGTCACGTCGTTAAATATTCGAAAATAAATCACTTGTAACCTTTGGGTATACGAATGCACTACTCCTGTGGCCGGTTTGGTTATGGAACGGCATCTGCTAATTAACAATGGCTTCCCTCAAATAAATCCCGCATGCGGTTATTTTAACTCGACACCAAAATCCAAAATATCAACAACGAAGGTAAGATAGAATGGTCAAGTTAAAAATTAAATGGTTTTTCTTCAAAATCCAATTAAGATGGCCCAAATACAGCCAGATATGAAAGAAAAACCGTAGAGGTTTTGCACACTTGTTAATATCACACCGCCCCAAAAATTCTCACCACACGACTTCGAAGACTCTCACCACTCGACCCCGACTACTTCCCAAGCCGGATATCAAGAAATATGACACGGAATTGACGTCAAACAAGAATATTCGCCAGTCTATGTTCCACACTAAGAATCGCGTTCGTCAGTGTTGATGCCTCATCTACATAGAAATGTAAACCAAACAATAATATAATCGATAATACACAATAATCGAGGCTATGCAACACTATTTACAACGAATGATATATTTAAGTTACAACAAAATACTATACGCGACACTATTTACGAGTACTTGAGGAATAAAAAATTATCAGAGATATAATTATAATGGAACTGTAGAAGGGAAAAAAAAGGCACGTTACAAATCATTGAGTAATAAATACCCCAATTACAGGCTCAAGGCCAGTTTTTAACTTACTTTACTTTCCGTGTCCCGGTCACACTATATCCTTTTAAAAAATAGCGGCTGCAATAGCCTTGTCGTTACATAATATTAGGTATCTGCGAGTGCATCTTTCTTCTAGTCATGGGCAGGTCAGTATGTGGTTCATATCTTGGATTTGGCCACCTAACACAGCACATCGTCGTTTTCCGGCAGCATTCCCCACTTCAGCAGATTTGTCTTGCACCCTGCCACACCTGTTCTTAGGCGATTTAGGGATTTCCATAATGCGAAAGGGAGCTTGTCTAGAGCCATTTCTTCTCATAGGGGTTCCTGGGCAGTTAGCTTGTGAGTCCGCCTAGTTATGCGGTTATTTTTTTGGGATCTAGCCATGAAGCTCTTTCGTGATCTTAGGCGTCGATTGGATGGCTCGTGTTGATGCAGAGGATGGCGTGTATCGGTTTCCTGTTTCGTCCTTTCGGCATCTGCAGCGACAGCTCTTCGCACTGATAGGGGCACTACACCAATGCTGTTTCGTTGATTGCGACGTTCACATGTTTTGCGTGAGTTGAAACGGCCCAAACCGGTGCGTCATATTTCACGGTAAACACGCAGAGTGCCAAGGCTGAAGTTCTAAACGTATCTGGTTGGGCTCCCCATGATTTGCTTGTGAGTTTACGCAAAATTTTATTTCGCGCACTCACTTTGCCTTTGGTATTGATGCAGTGTTGTCGGAAGGACAGAGTACGATCCAAAGTCACGCTAGGTATCTCGGCGTCGGGAAGTATTCTAGTCGTTCGCCTCGCCCATGGATCTCGAGCTCACGCCGTGCTTATGCGTTTTTCAGGTGAAAGGCGCAGATCTGTGTCTTGCCTGGGTTCGGCTTCAGTTGGTTGTTCTGGTAGTAGTTTGCCAATTCTTCAAGGGCGACTTCTAGCTTCTTCTCCACCTCGGTAAAGTCAGAACCCCGAGCTGCCACAGCTGTATCATCTACGTAGATGAAATGCCTTATATTGTCAGGGATCGGTTGGTCGTTTGTGTATACGTTGTATAAGAGTGGGGACATTTCTCTGGGCCCCCCATCTGCTACTTTTGTCTTGGAGTGAAACATAAAATGTCATATTCTGGAGGAATAGACCGATGACCGAAGTAAGCCTAAAGTCTTTTGTCGTATCATAAAGCTTTCTTAATAGCCTCCTGTGGTTAACAGTGTCATAAGCAGCTGTCAAGTCTATGGACGTTACTCCTGTGATTTTTATTTTTTCGAAGCTATCTTCTATATGCTGAGTTAAGTTGAGAATTTGGCCACAGCATGATTTACCTGGGCGAAAGCCAGCTTACTGTTCGATAATCTTGGCATCCAGAGTCTTCGCTAATTTAATTGTGTTTATTTTGCCGAAATATATTTTTTTGTGGCTTTTTATTAGGAAAATCAACATTTTAAAGTACTTTTTCAAACATAGTAGAATATCCTATTTGCAAATATGGAGAAATATGCAAATTAGGATTAAGATGGACCTTACTCAATCCCGTTTAGGAAGTTTTTTTCAGATTTTTTTTATCATCTTTTTTTTTCTTATATTAGAGCTGAGACATCGAGTTCGCTCACCCTGTACAACACCGACAACGTCGCAAACTCAAATTACACATTTAAAGTCGATTTCGTTCCTTAGGTATTGTTAGTCTTATTTTTAAAAATATCGTGAATTCTGTCCCGAGGTTTGATCGTGCCTCACTCAGATTTATGTAAATTTAATAATCTACTCAATATTTTCTGTTCCTTCAGGTAAGGATATTGGCGTAACTTCGGTCATATTTTTTTATAACAAAAACAGAGAGTTGTCTGTTATTTTTAAAGAGCTGACTAACATTTTTTTAGATGGTTATTAAAACACTAGAGATTAAAAATAAATTAAGCGCGCTCGGGAAAACAAAGAATATAAAACGATATCAGTTCAGCGACGATAAAATCTGAAAAGATATCTGAAGATCCCACACATATAACCGTTCATAATATTCAAGATGACGGAATTGTGGAGTCAGCTTTCGGATCCTTTATCTCGATTATTTAAGGTACTACTTCAGATGGACAGATAAAAGAAACAAATTACGTACAAAGCTGAAACATATGTCCGTCGGTTTCTCTACTTGGATTTATAAGTTAACGTTTATATTTTATGAGTGGAGATTGATGTTGTTATTCGGTGAGCGTTGCCGACTGCCAGTTTAAGCCTTTTAAATAGATTATTAGGCAATCGAGATGGCTTATCTTATTTTTGGAATCACTGATATAACATTTTTTTCCTAAAAATGAGTTTACTGTCAAGACAGTTTATTTGAGAAAGAGGATACACAAGTACAGGCCCAATTCGAAGACATGAGTGAAAGTTGCGCAATGAAAGTGAAATTACTACGACAGAAATTGTGGAAGCGTTGAACAGTATGAAATTGGGTAAATCTGCTGGGTACGACAGGATAACAGTTGAAATGCTGAAGGCTGGACAAAACGTGGTAGCAAGTCTACTGGACCGTCTTTTTAACCTTTGTTGGAGAAGTGGTAGTGTACCAGACGACTGGTGCAAGGCCGTTATCGTGCCGCTTTACAAGGAAAAAGGTTCGCAGCAGGACTGTAAGAACTACCGAGGTATTAGTTTACTCAGCATAGTCGGCAAACTGTATGCAAAGATATTGATCAAAAGAGTAACGAATGAAACTGAGATGATATGGGATGTGCAAGCAGGATTTAGAAGAGAAAGGAGATGTATGGATCAGGTTTTTTCATTACGAGGTATGGTCGAAAAATTCTTGGCTAGAAGTCAGAAGGTCTATTGCGCTTTTATAGACTTGGAAAAGGCCTATGACAGAGTGGTGAGGAGTGAATTGTGGTCTACATTGTCTATGTATGGGGTGAGTGGTAGTTTAATACGAGCACTGAAATCACTTTACGAGGATTCCATTGCTTGTGTCAGGATAAACGGAGCTTGCACGGACTGGTTTAACATCGAAAAAGGTGTGAGACAGGGATGTGTGGCTTTGCCATGGCTGTTTAACTTATACATAGATAATTGTTTAAAAGATCTGAAAGAGAGTGCGTATGGATTAAAAATGAATGATTTGATCGTCAAATGCCTTCTTTACGCCAATGATCAAGTCATATTAGTGTTATCTAAAGAGGAGTTGCAGGCGATGCTTAATGTTTTGCATGATTCCCTGAAAATCAAAGGGATGAAAATAAATGTAAGCAAAACGAAAGTAATGGTTTTTAAAAGAGAAGAAAGCATGACAAACTGTGGGGTTTCGATTGAGGGAGAAAGAGTGGAACAAGTTAATAAATTTGTGTGCTTGGGTTCAAAATTTACTAGGATCAGATGTCAAATGGGAAGGTCCGGGGAAAATTTGTTAAGATGGGGATACGCCGAGGACGACTTATGCGCCTGCGGAGAGATCCAAACGATGAAACACCTCCTGACCTGCTTATCCCTACAGACCCCCTGCACAATCCGGGACCTGTGGAAGGTGAATGACACGGCGGTGCAGTGTGGAGATATGACACTCGAACAAACCAATCCTGACTGGCGACGCCTGCGAACGTCGTACACATAAATTTATCCTTATTATTGTAACGAATAAATGTAGCTCAGACACGATAAATAAATAAAATAAATCCTGACACAAGCAGTGGAATCCTCGTAAAATGATTTCAGTGCTCGTATTAAACACACTTATATCCTCTACATCTATGTTCGGTATTTTGGGCACGTGTATTTAATAATTTGCTATTAAAATTGTTATTAATTTCTTTTTCTTAAATTAAATATGCATTCATTTACCCTCATTTACCAATCTATGTATTTTATAATCGTTCGTAAGGAGTAAACTCCCGTCGCGCGTCGGAGCTGACACACAGACACTTTTTTTCTTTATTCGAAAAAAAATTTTAATTTAAAACCGTTCGAGGATTTGAAAATATCTATCCTAATTTCGCCATAGCAAGCCAAATTAAAAATCCTTATCGCATTAACTTTTTTGATACATCAACAGTTTGTTTTTAAAAAGATAACTGTTAATTATATTCAAATCAACAATACGACGTGGGTCACAATAATCTACCTACTTATTTACGACACCTACATTTCTTTACCGGCGTCATAAATTTTTGAAATTTAAATCGCTTAATGATACAAATGTTATTTGTGATAAGCACGGCATTGGGTAGTTCAAATAAACCGTAATAAAAGCATGGCAGGTTTAAAATGTAATTTTGTTAGCATTTAACTTTGTATAATAAACGATTGATTCCACAATTTTAACTAAATATTTAATTTAATATTACAACTTTTCTGAAAAAATAATGTAAGATATATTTGGATTCGCCCCTGTAGCCGAAGAGAGCACGACATCTGGAGGCTAGGTATCTGGAGAAAGGGACAAGAAAGAGTCAGGCGGCAGTCTTGATCAAGGGATGACAATATATAGACGCATTTTTGTTATCGAGGGATAGTTTGAATACGCTTTACGATAAATATAGTTTTTGAGTAGAATACTTTTTTATTATTTCTTACAATAAGAAGCATGTACTAGATATTTTTAATGTAGATTTGGGACTGAAAACAAAAATGCTCATTTACACATTTTTTATAATACAAATAAATCGCCAAAAAATGCTACATCTCCTAAAATATGTTAAAAAAATTTACATTTTGCTTTCTTTAAGGGTAAATAAATTTCACAATAAATTGTTAAACACAAGCAGTGGCATTCCAACAAAAGCTTTCATTGAAGACCAAATGAAATGCACGGTATTGGGTAGTTCTAATCAACCGTACTGAAAACATCGTAATTTTGAAAATACTTAACTTTATATAATATACGAATGTAACCAAGAAAACATTTAGCTAACAAATCGTTTCGCATTTTAAATACGAACATGGGAAGAGGTCTATTCTCTCTCCTCTCTGACACGAACGAAAACAATCAAAATTCCCGCCAACCACTTTTCGCCAAAGGTGGCCGAATGGGTCCGGGGTCTGCGTGATATTTAATGTCGTCTAAGATATCTCCTCCCCTTATAAACGCACCAACCTAAGGAAATGTAGAGCCACTGCGCATTTGCGCCTTTACCCAGAAGGCAAGAAGAAAATCAAACACGATAGCGGCCCTCTCTTAAGCTTAAAACGTGGAAGAAACCACTTCGTTAACGGCTAGAAGAACTCATGTAAAAACTTGGTATATTTTTTTGTGCGAGTCCAACGAAAAGTGACCGAGAAATCAGCAAGCAGCCTACATATTATTTTCTATATTAAATTTCTCTTTCAAAATGCAGTCCACTTATCTAACTCTTAACAACGTAACAATCTCATCCCATACAACCATGAACTGTAACCTCTAGGGGTGAGCAACAATAGACCCATAAAGGGTCGCAGTTGAGGGGCAACCCTACGCCCCACTCACATGATACCCAACCATACCGGGAGTTAAAAAACTTTTTTGAAAAAAAGTAACTCAGGTCTTGAATATTTTTTAAGTAGATCCCATCAAAAACATAAATGTGAAATAAGAGCCAAGTTCAATGTTATGATATATTCCTTGGTTGTTGCCTTCAACGACAAAAGAAGTTAGTTATAAATGAGTGTTAAGTTCAATGGTCAGTCCTGAAATTTATAAAATATTTTATAATAACTTAAAATATCATTTCTTTTAATAACTTAGGATAATATATTGAAGCCTAAGGTCTTACTTGACTGGTTCGAATATACGAATTATATTATAGCCTTCGCAAGTTCTAAAGCTGTAAGTTCTTATTTTATTCTTCCGAAAATTTGGCTTGCTGGTAGAAACTAGCCATCGAACATAAGGCTTTTCCATGACTGTTTTAGTAGGTACTTAATAATAATTCGTTTATTCAAACTAGCCAAGTCAGACCTTAGGCTTTAATATATTATCCCAAGTCAACAACCAAGGCATATATCATAATATTGAACTTGGCTCTCATTTCACATTTATGTTTTTGATGGGATATCACTACTTTTTGTACATAAATTATTAATAAGTACTCATTCATAATAAAATTAATACCAAATAGTTTTTGTATCCTACTATATTTTCCTACGTTTACGTGGTATAATGGTCTTTTTTGTGTTATTTTCTTTATTTTCTTGTATAATTGATACTAAATCTCAGTTAATAACGTAATAAATACGAAAGTTTGACTTAGTCCTAGTTATAAGTACTAAAGCTTTTATGTTTGGATTAAAAAAAAATTAAGGGTGGTATTCCACTCGTTATATATTCACGTAAAGACCGGCTGTCATCAATTTTGATTGCTGATTCTTACATTGCAGGCAGTATAAGTAAGTGTTCCTAATAGAATCAATTAATTAAAAAATTATACTTAATAAAATGACAAAAATTTACTAGTTTCTGATTTTTTCCTTCGTATTTACTTAACTACCTATCTGGATACCAAATTTGAACTTTCTAGGTCATCTGAAACTGGGGTTAGAGTTTTGATCCATGGATCAGATAAAAATGACGATTTTTGGACGTTAATATCTAAATAACTGTTGGAGGTCTGTTTATGAAATTTGGAGCACATATGTATCTCGCAAGTCTCAATATATGAGCCAAATTTGACATGTTTATGTGAAATAGTTTTGAGTTATGAGGGGGTCAAAAGTGACTCCAAATGGTTCGTTTAATATTACACATGGTACCGCTCGCCATTATGCTTAAACTTGGCTCGACACACTACCGCGTATCTAGATTACTCGAAAAAGGTTTTTTACATAGTCTCGCTGTGTGCAGCAGTGTTAGTTCGAATGACCTACACTAAAACATCGCTCATTAAAAATTTTCTTTTGAAAATAATTAATATAATTGCGCGCCGGCTCCGACCCCACCAGGCGTTATAGGTATGCTGTGTGATGAGGTGTGGACAGCTTTCCTGCCGGAACCTCTATTGCCTGCTGACTTCCTAACTCGTGGACGGCGTTGTTTTACTGCGTAGATGATGAATCCTTTGATAGTTCAGTAATCGCTGGCTCGATCTGTCTTTTTACTACTGTAGGCTAACAGGTTTACTGCCTTCTATCTAAATGAAACAAACACGTGTCATCGATAATATATTGTTAATTTTAATACATGGAGCTTACAGTTTTAAAGCCTCCTGTAGAGAACTCGCTAGTAAAATGAATTTCTTGAAATAAAATCTTTTATTCACTATAATTAAAATACCTTAAATACATAGTAGGTAATTAGATAACGGGAAAAAGAGTGGATATCTTAAATCTAAATATGTAATAAACGCTGTTGATCTTTGAAATCTAACTCAAGTACAAATAAATGCTTAGATGAATCGATATAAAATTCTGCCGTTACAGAATCACTCGGTATAGCCATTTAATGGTGGATTTACAAAAACTTTTAAGCATTTAACATCTAACATTTATTACTTTAAATTTAAGACATTAAAGTGGATTATGTTATAAAAATACTTAACATTTAAGACTGATAGAAGATTTTTATACTCCAAACGCCGAAATCATAAACAAACTGGTTACAGTAATAATACCCATAGCCCAACACAAATTCACTACAAGTAGTACAAAGTACAAGTACAAATCCGAATCAAGTTTTTTTTATTTTCGAATTCTTCCCTAACCTTACAATTAATTTTGAATAATTGCGGAAACATATAGGTGTGATTTTTGATCACATAACATGCGCAAATCCTATTTTCATTTATACCCATTTAAGACCGATTCCTTGAGTTGGAAGTTGGTCATCTTCTTAAATCTTAAGTGTAAAATCATAAATCTTAAATAGCATAGCTACACAGTACCGAGTTTTACTAATAATACCTTTTTGGTGTAAAATTAAATGATGTTCACATAAAATTAAGACTGAAAATTTAACCTAAAAAAAGTTGTGTTTAAAACTACTTGGTACAAACCGTGTAACTACCGCCCTCTATAAGAGTCACATATAAAAAAAAATTTTACGGGTTGCACTCTGGGAGTGCCGGCAGAAGTGAAAACTTAAGTATTAACGTTGTGCGCCCTGCGCCGCCTAAACGAAACAGCCGGCGCAGGCATACATTTTCGCCGCGCCGTAGAAAGAGAGGGGGATACTCCCTCTCCTACGCCACGCCAGCTGTCTACTCTCCATCCGTCTTACGCATTTTCGATCAGGTTACGTGTCCTGACGCGAGTTTAACATTTTTTACCCATTACAAAAAAAGTGTACAACGCCGCTAAAGAAGTTTTCACTTCAAAACATATTATTTTTAATCTGAAAAATATTGTCTCCAGATTTCCATAGTTTATGAATAATGCATTATTTTTATTAACGCTTTATTATAAATCATACATTAAACATCAGTACCAGATTTGAATGTTTTCGATTTCTTTCTTCCGCTTTTTGCTTGATCTTCTTTCAATATGGCGCTTTTCTTCCTACCTCGACTTTTTCGTTTTCGGCTACCTCGTTTTCGGTTTTGTCGCTTTTGGCTACGTCGTCTACGGCTTCTGCTTCTATTTTTTCTTCGTCTTCGAGCCTCCGTTATCGGCAAACCAAAACCTAATTTAAACCTTCCCCCGTTCTCTTTGATCAAACCAGCTTTCAGTCCAGTTTTTAATGCTTTTTTAACACAAATTGATGCATTTTTCAACGGCTTCTTGCACTGATAAATTAATTGATCTAAAATTTTGTCGGGGGGAGAACCATTAGAGTCATTAAGACACGCTATGGTGTCCATAACATCTGCTAAAAACGACACCTCTCCTTGGACCATTTTAATGCAGCAAAAGCAGAACTTAATCAATAAACTAATGAAAAGCACTTAAATTTTGAATTTAGCTACTAAATTAATTTGTCAAAATGACATAAAAAATGTACTTGAATTTGTCAGTTTGTTGAATAAGGTTGCCAAGTTACCAGTCAAGAAAAGTCGCATTTTATATTGCTCCAGTGAAATACATCCGTCTTACGAATTTTCGATCAGGCCACGTGTCCTGACGCGAGTTTAACATTTTTTACCCATTACAAAAAAAGTTCACAGCGTGCCATAAGAAGTTATCACTTCAAAAACTAATGCAATGTGTCAGCTTCTAAAACATATTCATATAAAGTTTCTTTACAATGTTACCAATATTTCTGATATAATCGTAAAAAATGTGTGCAAACATATTTCTTTCAACACTGTATCTTGTGGTAGACAGGTGGGGCCTGCAAAGCGTTACCAAATCGATTATAGGTTTCCACATGTAAATTGTTAGGTAATTCATTGGTATTTTCCAATTGACTGCTAAATTACCTCCAATTGACTGCTAAATTACCGATTAAATACAGTGATGGTAGATTACTACTTATGATTAATCTCTTTGATGAGTTTTCGGGAGGATTTTCCGACCTAACTCCACCATCTCCATTCGACATTTTTGGCTTTTGACACTACAATTTATTGTCAGGACACTTAATTGAAGTGAGCGCTACAGGGCCGAATTTTAGGCTCTCAAAACCCCTTGGTAACACCCCAACCATTTTTCGAGCAGAATTACATGCCATAGAGATATGTGCAAAGGATTGTATCGAAAGGAACACCCGAAGGGTATAAATCTATATTTTATTAGATAGCCAAGCAGCACTTAAAACTCCAAAGTCATAAACTTGTGAGCCTAAGCTGACTTGGGACTGTAAACAATCCCTGAGACAACTGGCAGCAAACAACCAGGTTACTCTGATGTGGGTTCCAGGTCACAAGCGAGTTAGAGGCAACGAGGAAGCAGACTGCTTTGCCAAGGAAGGGACAAATACTTAATTTTCCGGCCCAAAACCTTTCTGTAGACTTTCCAAGGCCCACTTGAAAGAAGAGGTTCGACGCCGGGATATAGATGAAATAAAATCTCACTGGCATAAAGTGCCAGTACAAAGAAAAGGCTAGTAAGCCAAACAGCTTTTCGAGTTGGACAAGAAAGACTTAAAACTGGTAACGGGACTCCACACTGGACACTGCCCTTTGAGATATCACCTGAAAAAGATGGGCAAAACAGAGAGTGATGGTTGCCGCTACTGCGAGTACTTTGCTGAAACTGCAGAACATTTGCTTTGCGGATGCACAGCGCTTTTCTGCAAGAGGCTCAAGTTTATTGAAGGGGCCTTCCTAAAGCCCTCCGATGTCAGGAACTTAGCCCCCTAGGAAACTGATAAACTTTGTACGATGTCTCGGAATCCCGGATCTCAAATAGATTAAGGGTTATGCACAAAAGATCTGACCGAAGTGCTTGAGAGGCAGCATAGCCTTAACGACAATTTGCTTCTGGCACCATGTATGATACCATATAAATAAGACGGTTATGGATGTTAAATAATGAATCTCTGATTGAGATGTGCCAGCTCACGACCTCAGCCAACACTGCCGATAGCTGTCATTGCCTGGCTTGTCCCGGTCGTGTCCCGATATGCTCGTAACACTCACGATAGATATGTTTTTAGGAAGATTACTGAAGAAAAAATGTTTTTAATGCAGTTACACATTGTTTTAAATATAAAAAGTCGTCCAAATAAAATGATTGAGATTAGAATCTACCGCCTACCTCCGACAAGCATTCTGTTGATGGTAGATTCTCTGAAGACGGTCTTCAATTGAGATAAGTGTATAAAACGTATAAATATATATAGAAATTGTACACACCTGTTCTACAATGATAATAAAATAAGCTCGCAGCAACGGAGTACAAAAGAACAATTATTTCGAGAACTAATCGTCAATAAATCGCACCAAAAGGATGTTTACAAGTACACCTTGCAATATAACGAACGTATGTTTACAGATTTTCGAGAGATAGAAAAGAAGAGGAGGACCGGTCGGTGCGACGTAGCATCCACATCGAAGTGGAGCGAGAGATAGAGAGAGAAAGGGAGAGTGAGTTTATATCCCATTCTGTCGAGGCACATCAACACATGCCCACTTTGATTAATGAGCGATCTCCGGAGTGTCTCGAATTAATTTTAGCAAACAAACGGCGATAGATAACCGCCGAAGCCGTAGAGTTATCGGGAATTCTCGCTAGGAAAACGTGAGAGTTGGCGAATCTGATAAAAAAAAAAGAACCGTCGGTTCTGACGATCACGGCCGCGGGCTGTTTAAACGAGATCGCGGACTCGATTAACTAAAAAGGTGCGCCCACAGATACAACAATCATACACTCTTGCGCGTTCGCATCGAACAATACACTTCTTCGGACTTTTAACCCTTAAAAAAAATACTTACAAAATGCTGCTTAATTACTTCCTTGTCTTTTTATCTCATCGAATCGTTATTACAAATCGCCTCGGGGCTCTATTGATTTGTTGTAGTTGAGAAAATAAATAACGAGGATCGTCAACCAATAGTTATTTTTAAATCTATTACCTTTTTTTGAGTGAAAACTTCTTTAGGCGCAGTGAGTAAAATTTGGTAAGGAGCAAACTCATGGTTTTGCATCATATGACGTCAGCGACAGTTTGGTGATGTCATGGCTTTTTCTTATTATATCTGACTGTTTGTCAAAAAGTGGCCTCGAGCTGTCAGCCCACTTTTATTAGGTTATTTACATTTCAACGATTTTAATATGTAGGGTGGATTTAACCATTTGCACTCGGTATATGTTCTTTTGTGATTACACTGTACTCGGACTATTATTTTATTTACTTATCTATCTACTCGGATTTTTTTTTCGTAATGGAATTTTTTAAAAATGCGCTAAAATTGTTCATAAATTACACTTAGTATAAAACAATATAAATATTTAAAAAAATTTCTATTGTTTTAGAAAAAAATCAAAAATCGCTCAATGTCAAAAACTATGGGATGTTTTTTAAAAAATGATATTTTTTGCACAGAAGTTTATTCAAATTAAAAACAATAATTTATTACCATTATAACATGAAAAATAACTAAATAAAAAAAACTTGAAAAACACAATAAATAAAAATTAATCTTGTGGAGGGAAAAACACAAATAAAACCTAACATTATCATATTCATTAACATTATCTTCTATAAACATATAAAAACATATAACCATATAAAATGGTTGCATGTATGTCCTTCAAAAACTCCCAAACGGCTGGACCGATTGGAATGAAATTTTCAGAAGTTGTTTTATACATACCAGGGGTGGTTTTAGTGTTGTTAGCACCCCTATGATGGGGGATGAGGAGGGGATGGAATGTAAAAACTATCAATAACAGCTGATATTAGTGTCGAATTCGTAGTCTTCGGGAACTCTAAGTTTGATGGTGACATTTCCAGTTATGTAAGCATCTATACAAAAGGGATGGGAGAGGAATGAAATATAAAAACCATTGAAAACGCCGATATTAATGTCCAAAGAGAAAAGTTTTTAACCAATGTGTTCTGCCTGTCCTAACTTATGGTGCTAAAACTTTGACATTAACAAAAAAGGCTGTACTGAAAATCAAAGTGGCACACCGTGCAATGGATAAGTCAGACGTACACACCGTCGCTAATATTTACTGATTAGTAACGGCGCAAACACATGTCGACGAAGTGGGAACAATTCAAATTAGAGTCGTTTAATTAATTACTTGATTATTTATCGCGAATATTTATTATATATTGTGCTGGTCAACTAACTACCGTCCACGTTTCTCGGTTCCATTGAAATGCGTATGTTCCGCAAATATTTGTATAATTTTGATATCTAAATAAAAATACAGTCGATATCAAAACTTTCTAAAAGGAGGGTGTAGAGCGGGGGTGTTACTGATCAAAAGATACTTCTTGTGAAACAGCTACAGGCGAATTTTTCTCAACGCCCCCTTGCAGAGCTTAAGGTTAACGTTTTTTTTTGCCGAAGGGGTTGATCTAATGCTCCTCCAATTACTCTTACATGAATTATAAATGGTGTCATAAATTACATAAGTTTTATATAAACGCTAACTGACTTGTTAATAAATTTGTAACGTTATCATTTGCCTCGAGCGGCTAAAGATCTAATAAAGTTAAGAAAACAAATATTGCTCGTAAACGTTAAGTTTTTTAACAATAATTATACAATTTTATTTAGTTAATTATATGTATTGATTCTTGATGGTGTCGTAATAATTGGCACTTTGTATCGCAACTAGTGGAGAAAACAACGAGATTTCTAAAGAATTAAGTCCAATCTAATACATGAATGTTGCGATATACCTCACATAATGTTCTTTAATCGATTTAATCCCATTGTTAAAGTTGAATTATTCATGGTTTATTATATTGTAACATGTTTTTTAATAAATGACTAGCGCTGAGGAATAGTCCAAGGACCGCACGGTCAAAGGGCCCAAAGTGAAAGCTGATACACTGTCTAGCCGGCCTCAATAACCGCGAACCTTGCATCCTCAGGGTACTGCCTTTATCGGTAACAATAAACAAGAACAAAGAAAATCAATTAACTGCAGAGTTGTCAAGGAACTAGCTTAGCAAGGAAACAGCAAAGTTTAGTGTCTGGGTTTGGAAGGATCGCCTGCGAACGCTGCTTCGTATGTGAAATTACTTTAATATTTCATTAAAGTCACTTATTTACTAACTAACACTTTATTGAATTGTTCCAAGTGAGGGATACACAGACTTATGTCTCTTTAGCAATAGCAAAGTATTCTCTCTAATTCTATTAGAGCGACTGACTGCGTGTGTAGAGTACCAAAATAAAGATTACCAGTGTGGATTCAGAAAGAATCGATCAATAGTAGACCAGATTTTTACTATAAGGCAGTTGATGGAGAAGTGTTGGGAATACAAAAAAACACTGCATCAGCTTTTTATAGATTTTAAGCAAGCATATGATAGCATCCTAAGAGTGGAATTGTGGAATACCATAGCAGAACTGGGCGTACCGAAAAAGTTGATCAGTCTACAAAAGCTTGTGTAGATGGATCTACAAGTGCAGTAAGACTTGAAGGAAAATTGTCAACCTTCTTTTCAATCAACGGTGGTCTCAAACAAGGAGATGTGTCATCCCCACTTCTCTTTAACATCGCCTTGGAAGGCATCGTACCAAGGGCAAACATAGAAACGCTCCTATTTGGAAATCAGGGTCCGCGCATTGTAGTAGCCTTCGCTGATGATTTAGATACAGTGGGAAATACAACTATCAACGTTAAGGAAGAGTTTATTAAACTGGAAAATGCTGCAAAGAAGGTTGGCCAACAAATAAACGAAGATAAAACAAAATACATGACTACAACAAGAACAGAACGAAGAGACAGGATAAGACAAAATGTGACAATGGACCACTATAATTTTGAAAGGGTCCATGAGTTTAAATATTTGGGAGCTACAATCACCTCAGATAACAATATAACACAAGAGATTAACAACAGAATTCAGGGAGCCAATCGCTGCTGTTTTTCACTACAAAAAATAATGAAATCGAAAAATGTAACCCGCCGTACGAAAGTAACAATTTATCATGCAACTATAAGACCTATAATGACATATGCATGTGAAACATGGACGATGACAAAACAAAATGAGAACCGACTAAAAATCGTAGAACGAATAATTCTTAGAAGGATATATGGACCAATCAAGGACAACGCCACACAACAATACATAATTAGAAGTAACAGGGAAGTGCAAGAACTATATAACCAAACAGATATAGTAAAAATAATAAAGGCAGAGAGATTGAGATGGGCCGGACATGTGAAGAGACAAGACCAATGCGTCGTAAAACTGGTGTGGGAAGAGACCCCGGTAGGAAAACGTCCGCTGGGAAGGCCAAAGATGCAGTGGAAAGATAATATTGCAGCGGACTTACGGACCCTAAATGTCCAACGACCAGAAGAACTTATGATGGACCGCAGCAAGTGGAGGCAAATTGTAATGTCAGCGAAGACCCACCCCGGGTTGTAAGCTACAGAAAGAGAGAGAATTTAGCAATAATAAAGAATGTTTACACAAATAGTAGACTAAACTTATTTAGCATAACATCGAGTTAAGGGTAAGTTCCAAATAGCACAACAAAAGACCCATCTAGCGATGTGCAGAAAGAGTATAAGGTTTCTAAACGGGGATAGTGACCAGACAGCATACGAAAGCTTATGAAACTAAGTAGAACACCTTTATGTAGAGGCTGCAAATCCATAGTGCGATAAAGATGGCCAACACAATATTTATTTTAATAACTGTGTTATAAATTTTGCAAATGTTATAGCGTTATAAAATGTACATTTTACCACATCGCTTATTGAAACAATTAGTTCGTATATTATCTGCCCAATGCAAGCAATAATTTGTAGGTTAATAAGAGTAGCTATATTTTGACAGAACATTAAAAATGTATAAATAATAATTTATAATTAATATTTATGCGGATAAAAAACAAAATTTATTTGAATAATCTATCCAACTACAAAAGTAACAACGTTACAGGGCTAAACAGCCTTAATTATAGGGTTTTCTTAAAGTTATGGCAAAATCCCAACGTAATGGGGTCAATCTAACCTTGGATTCGGATTAAGCGACCCTGAAAACATACATGGTCAAACATAGTCAAACCTCTGGGCCAATTTTGTGTGACTGTAATATTGAATCTGTACAAAGACAATTTTTAAAATTAATTAAAAATAAAATTAAAAATTGACATTCTTTAACTATCGTTGCTGTTAGAAAACAATGCTGCTTACTTGTTATTTTGCGTAAAGTGTTAGCTAATACTGTGAAATGTCAATATATAAATGAAAACGTTTAACTTTTTGGTTCCTAGGCTTGCGTCTCGAGGAAATCAAACATTTTACATTAAAACACCGCAAAATTCGCCATTTTCTTATATGTGTGAAAACTACACAATAGTTGCAACCTTTTTGACATTTTTTTGCATCTTCTGAAAAAATTAAGTGTATTTATTTATTTAATAACCCATACTTAAATCAATTGGGCTTAGTAAAACTTATTTTTAAATTATTTGTCTGATCTAAAATTTTTGTTCTTGTATTCTTTAATTTCGTGATTGTTATTTACATTACTTTTATGTACCTAATGCTTTATATTTTTAATTTGTTAATGAGAAACTGTAAATTGGAATAAATTAAAAAAAAATTGTGCGGTGGGGGAACCCCCGTAAGGAAGTTTTTTATTCAATTCCGAATGTAATTCGAAATGAAATCTGTATATTTTAATTTTTATCTTATATTATTTTTTCAAGGCGAATAATCTAAAGGAACGAATTACATCAAAAAGTTTCATTCAATATTGCAATTTGTGGGAGTGATTTCGTGAAATGTAACAGGAAGTCGCGGAAGCACGCGCTTTTTCATTTGAAGAATGAGCGTGTCAGATAGCCGTTAACCAATTTTCCGAGAGGTCGGTACTGTCAGCCATCAGCTGTGCAGCAGTTACAGTGTTGTGTATAAAGTTTGCTGTTACATGCGTTAACTATATAAATAAATATTAACTGTTGATAATAAGTATCAATAAATTGCAGATCATTGATAAAAAAATTCAGGTAACTAATAATAAATGATTATTCGAATAAAATATTCAGTATTTAGCTTTTTTAAATTTTAAGCTTGATTTTTGTCACTCCTGGTGTCAATTAAATAAAAATTTTATTAAAAAGAATTATTGTTTGTTATAAAAAATCATTTCAAATAATACCTGAACCATTTTTTTAGGATATAATTTTAAAATTGCTTATTACCAAGGTGAGATGTCAAATATTACACATCATATGCGACTACTGTAGGGCTCTTTCGTTTTATTTTAATTCTGCCGGAATTGTTGTTGGCATTAAGCATTGGTTTTTGGTATTTTATTTGCACTCTGACGTTTGCGCTTTCCATAATCTTGTGGTCTTTGAGCACATGATTTCACTATTGTCTTCCTATAATTTAAATAGTAAAATAAACACTCTAATTACCTGTACAATAAACGAATGTAAACAGTAAATACTTGTATCAAGTTATACAATTTTATTAACCTACTTTTCTAAATATGTATTACACACATTTGGTGCAGTTTCCATTTTTCAAAACTTAGTTGCAATAATAAAACAATATTCACGTATGATCTCACACAATAAATTATATTTTAAGAAAAACTAAAAAACACGCTTTTAAAATTAATCAAACTAAAAAGTAAAAAATAATTTTTAACATAGGAATAAAATTACTGACGAGAAAATTGTCACTGTTCTAAAAGCGTTGGGTGCTGTCATGCCGAAACGCAGACTTAGTTTAAAAATGTGACATTGATTGACATTTTTTTTTTTTTGACAGTGACATTAATTATCTTGTCATTAATTTTATTCCACTAGTTTTTTTAAACTATAAATTATTTTTCGCTTTTTAGTTCGATTTGTTTTACCCACTAAAAAAATGATGTATTAAATGGTAAAAGCGCAAAAATAATGCATCGTCCGGGAATCGAACCATGGCCGCCCGCGTGGCAGGCGAGCATCCTACCACTGAACCACCGATGCATTTCGTTACGTGACTATTTCTACTAAATCGCACTACTGGTAAGCCGCGTTAAGGAACTTCGTTCCAATAAACTTCGCGGTTGTTCAAGATCGAAGGTATCAAACTTCTTGAGATTACCAGAAGTGGAGACAGGAGTATTTAACGCTGATCAAAATGCGAAAGGAGGCTATTGATATTTGACGATCAGTTGAACGATATATAGTGAAGTATCTAGCGGTAGTTTGAACTATATTTTTTGCCAGAGTATCAGTTATGTAAATAGTTGTATAGCAATAAGCGGTGGAAAATTGTGAAACAGTTGCATTTCTGCAGAGGAGTTGCAGGCGATGGTTAATGTTATGCATAAAGCCCTGAAAATCAAAGGAATGAAAATAAATGTGAGCAAAACGAAAGTAATGGTTTTTGAAAGAGAAGAAAGCATAACAAACTGTGGAGTTTCGATTGAGGGAGAAAGAGTGCAACAAGTAAATGAATTTGTGTACTTGGGTTCAAAGTTTACGAGAGATGAAAAGTATGGCAGTGACATTGAGCGAAGGGTGTCGGCAGGAAAACAAATGAATGGGGCACTGCATAGCTTTATAAATAGCCAGAAAGTGTCAAAAAAGGCACGTCTGGCGGTGCATAGAGTTGTGTTGGTTCCTACACCTATGTATGGTAGTAAATGTTGGGTTTGGCAGAAGAAGCATGAACATAGGATCAATGCTACGGAGATGAGTAGTCTGAGAAGTATAGCCGGAGTGACTCGGTTGGATAAAGTAAAGAATAGTTGAGATAAGAGAACGCTGTGGTGTAAAGATGTGGCTACAAAGATAGATAAAGGAATGCTTAGATGGTTTGAACACGTAGAAAGGATGGATAAAGGAAGATTGACGAAACAAATTTATATGGCGAGTGTGAATGGACAAGTCGGTAGAGGTAGACTTTGGAGATCCTACCTCGATCAGATCAACATTGTTTTGAAGAAAGGCCAGGTCAAGAGTACCAACAACCGACGAGCATGCATGAGAGCACTGATGAAAGTAGAGGAAGCAAAAGATGTGTGTAAGAACCGTAGCGGAAGTGGAAGGCAGTAGTCTCTGTCTACCCCTATGGGAAAAAGGCGTGACTTTATGTATGCATTTTTAATATAACGGACCAAAAGTTCGTTACAGTATATTTGAGGACCTATTTATGATAAGTATCATTCGAAGAGACGGACACCGTATTTCTGTTATTTCAGATCATAATGTGGTAATAATTACAATAAAACGTAGCATTCTACGTTGTTATCATTCATCCCGGATTTCGGATTCCGACTCCATTGCCGCGTGTTGAAATTAAACGAACAATACCCGAACAACTACCCGTCGCATAATACTCTCCCCGGCTCTTTATGATTTTATATAAATATGCAGATTTCGTTGCCATTTTCTTTGGGATCTATTTAACGGAAGTTAGACGACGGCGTCTACAAGAGACGTAATATCCCGCTGTCTCTACTCCAACTGATTAATGATGGAAAGCATGACAACATTTTACAAATTCAACACCACAGCCCGTTTCATTTCTCTCTCGCTCGTCATCGCTCTGCCGCTACACCCAACACTAATACAGGAAATTATCGTCCAATGGAAATACGTGAATCATTTACAGTTTTACTGCCGCCAGAATATCTATCTTCTTCGGCCGAATCTACTTAGATACAGCTGTGATACACCGACCAAACTCCACTTCCACAGCATATTTTAACATCAAATTTACTCATACTTCAAATATTTTAATAGAGTGTTACCCTGACAACAAATTAACGATGCATCAAAATTTTGTTATATGGTAAAAATTAGTACAAAATGGGTACTAAATAATGCAATAGTTCTAATTTAATTCTGCTGATTTAGTCTTGCTAGTTGAATAGAGGTAAACATTATATCTAGAATAAGAATCCGTTGGCGGACAGCCTATTTTTTTATAAATAAATTGTTTAAATAATTGATCAAGAAATTTGATAGTTTAGATGAAGTATGTGAGGTTGAAGAATTGTGAAGGCCATTCGAGGAGAGAATAATGGATATTGCTTTGGAAGTGTGAGGTGAAAGTAAAAGAAGGAAAGGATGCAAGCTACAGACTAGGAAAAGGCCTGAGTGGTGAGGAGTGAATTGTGGTCGACATTGTCTATGTATGGGGTAAGCGGTAGTTTAATACAAGCACTGAAATCACTTTACGAGGATTTCACTGCTTGTGCCAGGATAAACGGAGCTTACACGGACTAGTTTAACATAGAAAAAGGTGTGAGACAGGGATGTGGTGGCTTCGCCATGGCTGTTTGACTTATACATAGACGTATGGATTGAAAATGAATGATTTAATCATCAAATGCGTTATATACGCTAATGATCAAGTCATATAAGCGTCATCTGAAGAGGAGCTGCAGGCGATGGTTAATGTTATGCATGATGTCCTGAAAATCAAAGGCATAAAAATAAATGTAAGCAAAACAAATGTAATGGGTTTTAAAGAAGAAGAAAGCATGACAAACTGTAAGGTTCTGATTATTGGTGAAAGAGTGGAACAAGTAGTAGTATACTTACGTTCAAAGAGATGGAAAGTATGACAGTGACATTGAGCGAAGGGTGTTGGCAGGAAAACAAATAAATGGGGCTCTGTAGAGCTTTATAAATAACCAAATATTGTCAAAAAAGGCACGTCTGGCTGTGCATAGAGGTTTGTTGGTTCCTACACTTATATATGGTAGTGAATGTTGGGTTTGGCAAAAGCTTAAAAATAGGATTAATGCTGCGGAGATGAGTAGTCTGAGAAGTATAGCAGGAGTGACTCGGTTGGATAAAGTGAAGAATAGTGAGATAAGGAAACGCTGTGGTGTAAAAGAAGATGTGATTACAAAGATAGATAAAGGAATGCTTAGATTGTTTGGACACTTAGAAAGAATGTATAAAGGAAGATTGACGAAACAAATTTATAAGGCGAGTGTAAATGGACAAGTTGTTAAAGGTCGACCTCGGCGAATATATCTCGATCAGATCAACATTGCTTTAATGAAAGGCCAGTTCAGGAGTACCAACAACCGACGAGCATTTATAAGAGCACTGATGAAAGTAGAGGAAGCAAGAGATGTGTGTAAGAACCGTAGCAAGGGGAAGGAAGTGGTCTTTGTCTACCCCTACGGGAAAAAGGCGTGACTATATGTATGTATAAATTGTTCAAACATAAAAAAACTCTCACTGATTAGTGTGTCCAATTCCAGAAAATATTGACCGAGTCGCATGAGAAAAATATGGCATAATTAACCAAAATGATTTTTAAGATTACCGATATTTATAATGCCGTTAAATGCGAAAATTGTTTATGCAAGAAAGAAAAAAATTGATTTAGTTCTTTCTGGGGTTCGGCGATTTAAAACTCTCGATACAGTAACAAAACAATGTTTATTCCAATACAATAAATTCTACTTTTATAAAACACTTGGATATTCACTTGGATTTACAACTTTCATAACTATTTAAATTTCATAAATCATAAACACTTTAAAACTTAACTAAAACTGTCCGCGGCTGCTGTCCTTTTTATACCTGTAAATCATACTTCGACCTTTTTCGCGAAGGCGACAGACCCCCTTTCGAATCAGCGAGAATTTTACTAGACACCTCGTCGAGAATTTGCGGGAGCTTTCCTTTTGTTTTCCGCACAGACAGTACCCCAATTGTGGCCGACGCACTGTCGCGACAGAAAGGGTCAACAGAGACGGATTTAAGAAATCGTAACAATATTAAAAAAAAAATTATAGGAACGATCTTCCTTGAATTCTAAGGGGTAGGATGATCGAAATTTCGTCCCATAAATCTAGACTAAATCGGCGGCATGGAAAATGGAACGCAAACTTTTCTATTTGCGGAAACAGATCACGCGCTCGAGATGTTCGACTAGATGCGAAATTTGCGCAAAATTACCGTAAATATTTCAACTATAATTAATTGAAGGAAAATGAATGTCGTACGAGAGTAGCTGGCAGTTAACCAACAGTCGATTAGCGGCAGCTAATGAAACGTCAGTTAAAGACACGGTATCGCGTATTTCTTGCCTTTTTACTGCGCTGCTGCGTTACAAATTCTATAGGCTGTTAATCTCGCCGAGAGACAAAACTCCTAACTTATTCCTCTCCGGCCGTTCTTGTCAACGGAAAACTAATTGTTTCACATCACACATTCCTGCTGGCGAGCTGGTCGGTCGCACATGTGTTCGCCTTTGTACCGGGTGTTCTTTTTCAACCGCCGTCATTCAAAAAGTGCATTCTGCTTATCATTTATGCGTTAGTTACTCTTGCTCGAGCAGTATTGCTCGAAAACAAACGAGCATATTGGTAGCCAATTATGTCGGTACTTTCGACAAACCCTTTTATTTATTTCCTTCGTTTTGAATATTAGGAGTACAAAATTAAGAGATTTAAATTCTTTTTTAGCTTTATATTTCTACACTATTCATCGGGTGTTCCAACATTTATAGTTAAAGTCAGATATAATTTTTCTCTTTTCTTAATTGTACAGGGTGGTTTAAAATTGATTATCAAGATTTTAGGGGCGTATTCTTCAGGTCAAAATAAGACGTTTTTGTCCATAAACATGTGTCCGCAAACGCTTCGTTACCGATCTACAGAGCGATAAAGACGACATCCACCAACTTTCAAATAATATCAAATGCCTCAGAACAAACCTAAACGTCAAAATGAAAATAGCAGTCAAAGCCCACTATTTTCTTTTTCATTGTTTAGCTGAAAAATTTAATTAAATCCAGCGAATTGCAAAAAATTATTTTAATTTTTTTCTCGATGATGGTCGCAGATGCGTAAAAATTACAGGAGAAAAAAAAATTTATGAACAAAACAAATAATTCATTTCATATTTTAAAATCCACCATCGCGCACTCCTATTTTGAGGCTAGAGGCATATGCAAAGAGACAATAGAATGTTCAAAAGATGCTCATAATGCCAAAATAAGATCAAAACTTGTTGAATGTCCCAACGGATCCCGTTCATTTTGGTCTTTCGCCAAAGCTGTGGGAAGAAACTTCACTTCCAGCTCTTTTCCTCCCCAAACCAATGAAGATGGAACACTAGCAACGACTGCCCAGGAAAAAGCCAATATCTTTGCGCACCTATTTGCTGGAAATTCCACTCTGGATTCTTCGGGAAAACAACCCTCGAACATTACACCTATTGACAGTCACATGCCCGAGATCACCTTTCGCCAACGTACTATCAGAAAGATTTTGCTGGGTCTCAACACCAACAAAGCCTGTGGATCTGACGGAATCCCGCCGATTGTTCTCAAGAAATGTGCCCCCGAACTAACACCTGTTCTTTGCAAGTTGTTCAACCACTGTTACAATTTGGGAGTATTTTCGTCCAATTGGAAAATTGCAAGAGTACAGCAAGTCCCTAAAAAAGGCAAAAAGACCCTACCTAGCAACTACAGACCTATCGCACTGCTATCTATTATTTCAAAGGTCATGGAAAAAGCCATTAACATCGAGCTCATGAAATATCTGGAAGACTCAGGAATTATCAATGATAGACAATATGGCTTCCGCCATAAGCGATCAACTGGTGACCTGCTCGCATACGTCTCACATATATGGCAGCTATCTATTGAAAAGTATGGAGAAACTTTAGCTGTGGCATTAGATATCTCCAAGGCGTTCGATCGAGTTTGGCACCAGGGACTCCTCGCCAAGCTTCCATCTTATGGCTTGCCCCCTCAGCTGTGTTCTCTGCTTGCTAGTTTTCTCTCAAACAGGTCTCTCCATGTAGTGGTCGATGGAGTTTCATCTGACACTCTACTCATAAATGCTGGTGTTCCGCAAGAATCCATTCTAGCACCAACACTATTTTTACTTCACATCAACGACCTATTGAAAGCAACTTCATGTCCCGTACACAGCTTTGCCGATGATAGTACCCTCCATACCGCTTTCTCTTCCAGGGCCCCTATATCAGCCCGTGAAACCAGAAATGAACGAGGAAGAAATGTTAACAATATAAATATGGACTTAGCAACAATTCTCGAATGGGGATCCAATAACTTGGTAGAATTCAATGCAAACAAAATACAAGCATGTCTTTTCTCTAGAAAAGCCGATCTCACTGTGCCTAACATAACTTTGTCAGGAGTAACCATACCACTGAAGTCATCCATATCGATGCTTGGTATTACTATCAGCAATAACCTTTCCTGAGAAAATCACGTGAGGTCCATTGCCAAAAGTGCATCCCAAAAACTTGGTTTTTTGTTTCGTGCGAAGAGCTATTTCACCTCCAGTCAGCTGCTTATGATCTATAAGGCACAGATCCGACCTGTACTGGAATACTGTTCCCATATTTGGAGTGCGGCACCTAAACATATCCTGAAGCTATTGGATTCTGTCCAAAAAAGGGCAATTCGTCTCGTCGGTGATGCCTCGCTTACAAACTCGCTCACTTGTCTGGAACACCGTAGAAAAGTTGGCGATTTGTCTCTATTTTATAGATATTTTCATGGGCGATGCTCTTCTGAAATATCAACAATCGTTCCTCCTTTGGCAGTCTCTTCGAGATTAACCCGTCAAGTTTAGCCTTCACACCCCTTCGTGGTCACTTTGGAGACCTGCAGAACATCACTTTCCAAAGACTCATTCATCCAACGAATTGCGAGGCTTTGGAACTCATTGCCTAGGGAGGTGTTCCCGAGGCATACAACCTCCAGAAATTTAAGAAGAACACCAACTCCTACCTTCTTTCCCTTGGTTCCCACGATGTTCTCTGAACATTACAGGATATCCCTTTTCGTGGGAACCAGAACATAAAAAAAAAAATTATGGGGCAAAAAAGGGCTAGACCCCTGAAAAAAATATCACCCTGTAGATTCTTACAATCGCTCGGCATGATAGATGATGTAAGCCGTAAAACGTAACCTAAAGCTCATATAATACAAATGTGCGTGCACGTCATCAGTGATCTGTGCGTTTCAAAACTTAATACCAACAATAATAAAAATCACCGTTCATTTTATTTAATCTGGAACAACTCGGGTCAGTCTGTTCGTAATATTTTATTGCATTAATCAAGTCAATGTCTTGTCGAATATTACAATTTCTATATTATTTTAGACGGTATATAAAATTGCAGATATTATACATAAATATTTCATTAAATATTACACACACTTTAAGTTTTATTATGTATTAATAAAAACGGTTTTTTTCGATTGATGATCTATGAGCGCCAGCTGGCAGTTGACAGTTAATTCATAAGTTAGCAATTTTATATACGTTTTTAAGACGTTGTCAAGTTGGTTTTGATACCATTTTAATTTAGACTCTGTTAAATTTTGCTTTTATTATTACTAAAAAACTAAATAGTTACTGCAAAGAACTCGTTGCATTATTAATTGACTATTTTGAGCGAGAACGTGAAAATAATGGACCATTACTACCTCTACCGGGTACGAGAGGTAATTTATCAATATTTTGCTTGAAATGAAAAAGCAGCTATTAGGTAAGTCCCTATGTCAGCCCCTAAATAGCATTCTACCTTCATTGTGAAGCATTTTAACCTGTATTATTTTTATTAATAAAATTATGATCAGTATTATTTTTTTGTTACTGCCTCTAATTAACTCTATGTTATTCGAATTAAATAAAGCATTAATAAACTAACTCGCATAGTTTTAATTGAAAACCTTTTGTTTAGGTAAAATTTTCAAAGCTTTATTGCAATGTCCTAGACTAATTAATGGTAAAGTATGTTTATTAAATGATCAATAACATAACCTTATTATTTTCTAAATGTCCGTACTACTGTCACAGTCTGGCAACGTTGTTCAAATGTGACCTCATACTCGCTCTATGACTTGCACGCACATTTGTATTGCATGAGCTTTATATTACAAATTTGATCTTATTATCTCAAAAAGTGAAAGAGCTATGACGAAAAAAATAAAAAAATCTTAAAACTTTAACGCTCTGTAAATCGATAACGACGCTTTTGCGGACACATGTTTATGGACAAAAACGTCTTATTTTGACTTGAAAAATAAGCCTCTAAAATCTTGATACTGAATTTTGAAACACCCTGTATAGGGTGCTTTTTTTTTGTGCTTTTACCATTTAATATATAATTTTTTTAGTAAATAAAACAAATTGAACTAAAAAGCGTAAAATAAATTATAGTTTAAAAAAACTAAAAAACACGCTTTTAGAGTTAATCAAACTAAAAAGTAAAAAATAATTCTTAACATAGGAATAAAATTACTGACGAGAAAATTATTGATTAGCAAGGCTCCTGCTCTAGGATGTTACGCAAAACTGTAAAACATTCAACAAATTTTTTTAGATAAAAACATCTAATAAAAGAGTACAATATATTTTAATGTTAATACAATATATTTTAATGTTAACATGTGTTGTTCTTGCGCAGGTACCAAGTTAATTTATTCTGTATCGTTCCATTTTTAATAAAAAAAAACACCACAAAAAATTATAAATCATAATAAATGGCATGTCTTATCGCTTCACTTTCATCATTTGGCCAACAGAACAATAAAACATCTGACATATGTTTTAATACTCATTTTAAAAAATTGTGTTATTTTGTAAAATTTAATAAACCCGTTGTTCAAATTTTTTTTGGTGTTATTACCGAAAACCTACCTTAATCTAACTTATATTACCTCTAGAAAATACCTTTGTAATTGTACTAACACTTGGTGGCTATAGAAACAAATTTAAAAAATTAACGTGAGTGTCGTGGAACACTCGGTTGGAACGAAGTTCCTTTCGTAGAATATCATTATTAATAAACGTATTATATTTTCTCTCACGCTTGTTTTTGCATTTTTCGGCATTGTTGCTAGTTTGTCAACTAATTGGCTATAAAAAAATAAGAGGGTCTAACATAAAAATTTAAGATAAAAAATAAATTATTCACGTATTGTTGCACTTTTACTCTGACACTTACCTAGCGTCATTATTATTATCTTCTAAGCCACTATCAGAATGCATTATTAATGTATATTAACCAATATCAAGCAACAAAAGTGTTTACAAACAATTCGCAAAGCAGTTACGCAGCACGTGTTTTGTTAAAAATAAACGTAAGCACCAAGGCATTCTCTTCGTCTTCTAGATTCCATTCAGAAAAGAGCCATTCGTTTGATAAACAGCTCAACTCTCACAGATACCCTTCACCCTCTAGAACATAGAAGAAGAGTTGCAGACCAGTCATTGCTCTACAGATATTTCCATGGCAGATGCTCCAGAGAAATAAAAACTCTTGTACCACCATTGGCCACATTCGGCCGAAGAACTCGGCACGCTGATCAGTCTCACACATTTACTCTCAAGCTTGACACTACAAGGACCAATCTTCATCAAGAATCCTTCTTTTACAGGGCTGCTACGGAATGGAATAAGCTTCCAAAATCAGTTTTTCCAGAGAACTATGACCTGCAACTTTTTAAAAAGCCTGTCCACAATCATTTCCTTTCTATAATCCCTTCCTCTTTTAATAGTCGCAGTGCGGGCCGTCCGCGGCCCACACGATAGGTCTACCCTTTTTGCGACTATTTTCATAAAAAAAAAAAAGTATTAGTACACAAGTATAAGTATTGTAGACGGTTATCCATAGCGCTATTGGCTATGCCCAGTCATAGGTGTGCGCATATTGGTTCAAGGCAGCCAATAAGTTCACCCGCCGGGCAAATAGAAAGATTGGCTAAAAATTTCATTAAAATCGGTCCAGTCGTTGACTATAAAAAAGAAATGAAAAATGCGGGATGTATTAGAAAAGTCTCGATATCTGCACTGTATCAAAAAGAGTATTAGCAGCGGCTAAAAAATAAAAAAATACCTAAATATATTAAAAATTTAACGCGACTTATTTTTTTTGCAAAATAACTTCGCTCCTATCGGGGGTCCAATGAAATAAATCCGCCATGAAATAGAACAATTTGAAGAAAAAACAATGTATTATAACTACCAAATAATTACCAAAAAAAATAATCAGAGTATAAGAAATGATAAAACGGAAATAAAAAATTTACCAAATGCATGGAATTGACCGTTCGTCTATGAGATGAGAGGTTGTCATTAAAATGTATGGTTAAGACAGACGAAAAATTCATTTGTTTTTGAAATATTTAAACGTAAAATCACGACGTTGATTTGGATAAAATCTCATAATTAAACTATTCAGAAGTGGGATCATCTCAGGTAGATGAAGTCGAAACTATTAAGGTATCATATTATCATAATATCTTTTATCCTGCCATTACTAAATTGGAGTGCTAGCCGTTGGCGTGGTATGAATCTGCCTATAAATCTGAAAGTTAACAAGAAGAACATTCAATCTGAGTTCATGAAGTGCGAGCTCCGCCCACGGAGCACGTTTTGTCCGTTTTGCCCGCCCAACGCCGGCATATCATATGGTATGATATTGCTTGCACTGAGCTCTTTTTCGATTCCAAACAGATATACAGGCATGCATTGTTGCAGCAAAAATATTTACCCAGCAATTATTACTGTCCTATCTTCGCATCCTTCGTAAAACGATACCAAATGAACCATTTCCGAGAATGTACTTTTCGCCAGCGATAAGGATTCACCTCCTGGGGATATTTAATGTGCCTCGTTTTTATTATTTTCTTCTTTATTAACAACGACACATTTCTAACAATTTTTTTGAAGCGAAACTTCTTGCCGCCCTGGCTTGAAATATATGAGGTGGATAAGGAAGAGGTGATCGATAGAATGGCCATCGCGATCACCTGATCTTACGCTATAGGGATATGTGAAAAGTATGGTATACAAAACTAAATCACTAGATTTAGCTAACTTAAGAACGCTTACGATTAGGTCGGTCACACCGCAGATTTTGAAAAACGTTAGAAGACAGTTTCGTCAAAGATAAGAATGTTGCCACGTCGTTCAAGGCGAGCATTTTAAACATCTACATTAACATTTCTTTGTTTTTTTACATTATCAAAAACTCAACAGTATTACATAAACTCCTAGACAAAATTAACGTAACAACATATTAACCCATTACTGCGTGATTTTTTAGATTTTTAACTTCCCAGTGAAGGTTATAGTAATGGGTCCGATTTCGCAAATCCCATATTTCAAGGTCCCCAGAGTCTAATACAATAATTATTAAGTGGTTGTCTGTGTGTGTGTATGTACGTATGTTCGTATGTGCGTTCGGAATTATTTTTCATCTCGATTATTATTTTGCTTACATTTATTTTTATGCCTTTGATTTTCAGGACATCATGCATAACATTAACCATCGCCTGCAACTTCTCTTCAGATGACGCTAATATGACTTGATCATCGGCGTAAAGAAGGCATTTGACGATCAAATCATTCATTTTCAATCCATACGCACCCTCTTTCAAATCTTTTAAACAATCGTCTATGTACAAGTTAAAAAGCCATGGTGAAGCCACACATCCCTGTCTCACACCTTTTTCAACGTTAAACCAGTCCGTGTAAGCTCTTTTTATCCTAACACAAGCAGTGGAATCCTCGGTAAAGTAATTTCAGTGCTCGTATTAAACTACCGTCACCCCATACTTAGATAATGTCGACCACAATTCACTCCTCACCACTCTTTAAAAAACCACTCTATATAATAACCTACAATAGAAACCCCCAACTGGTGGCCCCAATATGATCTGTCAAAGTGTCAATACAAATATAATTTTTGTGACAGAAAAATTCGTAAGGTGAATTCACATTTTATTAAGTACCGTGGTGATTTTACTTTAAGAATTTACGGTCCCCGCTGTGACTGATCCTACCGAATTCTCGAGATTCCTCTACCTCTCTTCGAGATGTTAATCGAGAAAAGCCTTTCAAATCCATACCATTTTAAATTAATATCATCCATCAAAAAATTGTATTAGTCACTGAGCTGCAGTGGTTTTAGTAACACTGCACTATGTTACGCCTATGAGTTAACAGTTTTTATACAACAATCACAAATTACAATTAAAAGGACTAATATACTAGTTATAATAATAATAATAATATTTATTTCGAAAATCACATATACATAAAAGGATCTACTTACACATTCAGAGCGAAATATTCGTCATAAAAAAGAAAAATAATACTACGTAAAGGCATCTAAGTAATCTTGTACTGTCTAGGGTTTAGAATCTACTAGAATTTTGTGTATTACATATTTGAAATAGTTTCGATTTTCTATCAGTCTAATATGCTGAGATAATTTATTGAATAATATCATACAAGAATATTTAGCACCTTTTTCTGTAACAGTCAGTCTGTATCAGTCTGTATGAGCGTGTTGGTAAATTGGAGTTAAAATAATCTTTATTATTAAATAGAAACATTAAACATTCTTTAATGTAAATTGACGCAACAGTTAGATATTTATTATATTTGAAAATGCTTCCACAAGAAGCTCTGAAACTGGGTTTTTTTATGGTTCTTCTTTTTTGGCATATGAATATTTTTTCTATTGAACTACTACTACTACCAAAATTAAACCGTATCTAACAAGAGATTTAAAATTTGAAAAATAAATGACTTTCAGACCATCTTGACTTAAGTACTGTGACATTACCCTCAAAGTATAGCGGACCGAATTTAATCTTTTTACGAGTGCTCCTATATGACTTTCCCATGACAGGGTTGAATCTATTATTACTCCTAAAAGCTATGTTTCGGCACCAATATTTATTTCGACTCCATCTAACTGGATGCTTTCTGGAGACCTATTTGACCTATTTGTTTTGAACATTAGACAGTTTGTCTTTTTTTTATTTAGTAGTAACTTCTCATTTGAGATCCACCTTGATACTGTTGTAAATATTTTTAAAGTCACCTAGACTTATATATTGGCTTTATTGATTATAAAAAAGCCTTCGATTCCATAGAACTTTGGGCAATAGAGAGAGCTATGAACAACTGCAGAATAGACTCTCAATACACAGTACATATAGGTGGGAACACTAAACCTATACCAATTAACAAAGGAGTTCGCCAAGGGGACGTTATCTCACCAAAATTGTTTACACTCATACTTAAAGACGTGTTCAAGAACATCGACTGGACTGACAAAGGAATTAATATTAATGGAAGAACACTAAGCAATCTGCGGTAAGCTGACGACATAATTATTACCGCTACAAGTTTCGAAGAATTGCAGACCATGATTACTCAACTATTAAGAGCTTCGAAAGAAGTAGGACTCAAGATGAATCTGAAGAAGACAAAGATAATGACTCAATGAGAAAAATTTGGAAACAATATGCGAATACATATACCTAGGACAAATAATGAAAGTAAACAAGGAAAATCAAATTGCGGAAATTACAAGACGAATAAGTCTGGCTTGGGCAGGTTTTGGATAGCTGAGCTGGATACTGAAAAGTAGTCAAATAGAACAATATCTGAAAACAAGAGTTTATAATTAATATATCGTTCCTATACTCACTCACAAACTTACACTCTTACCAAGGCTAATATGGATAAAATTACAAAGACACAAAGAGCGATGGACAGATCAATGTTGGGAGTAAAACTTAGTGATAGAAAAACAAACAAATGGATTAGTAGCAAAACGAAAGTGAAAGACGCCCAATGCCCGACTCGCAGGACATAATGATGGAATGGAGATCATTGCTAGGTAAAAGACATAGGAATACCACAAATGAGATGGGGAGATGACATAAAAAATATTGGCGAACTTCAATGGAAGCAAATGGCGCAAAATAGACGACGGTGGATTGAAATTGGGGAGGCCTACGTCCAAAGTTGGATCACTTGAGGCTAAAGAAGAAGAAAAGGTCTTGGGGCCAAGTGGAGATTTGATGGGTATTCCAAAATGGCTAGAAATTTCAGATGATGTAGCTGGTGTCCTTAATGGTAAAGCTAATGGGCCCGACGAAAGATAATAAAAAAAAATTTGGGCGTTTTAGCTAGTCCGTAATGAGGAACATTGCATTCCAGTCTCCCGGTAAACATGCTTTCAGAACGGCTGTAACTTTGCACTTATGAAGATTGTTATCCAAAACTCATAAAAATCATATTTTTCGCAATTGAAATGGGGCGGCTTAAAATGTCCGCAAGCTGAAAAAGTCCGACACAACATCAAATTTGCGAAAAAAATGAATAAAATGAGATTTTAGCTGCATAACTCAAAAAATACCGGTCGTAAAGATTAGGTGTAAGTAAGCAAAAATTTCCTTATCAACAATGTAAGACCTAACAGTCCTCATTTGGACCAATGGGACCGAAGATATGTCTTGTTAAAGTAAGGTCTCAAAAAAACCCATTTTTGTACCAATCGCGATTTTCCTAAAAAAACTTAATTTAAAAACTACTGAATAAGAAAGTTGTTCGCAATAAAAAAAACCTACAATTCTAGACCCAATAGACCTCAATAGAACCAGTAGGACCAGATATATCTTGATCTGATTAAAATAAAAAATTTCTATATATTTTTTTCTTTTCTAATTGTTGTACTCAGTCAAATGTCGCAATAGATATACATGGCATCATATAGGTAGTTAGAAACCCTAAAAGTTCCACCGAATTCTGTTGACAGCGATAACATCAGACCTACCGCACCAAGGCCAAGATAACTAAACCATTGCAAAAATAGCCAAAATATAGATTCTAATTAAACAATGTTCTATGGCCCTACACCATCTATTAGTAGCCCAGCTCTACCAACTAATGGCTGGACCTTTAAAATGTATAGCGTTATGAAAATATTACCATGTTTAATGAAAATTTACGTAAAATCTTTCGCAGTTAGATTGCTCAACCTAGTCAGACGATGTTTCTACGAATATTAGCTACAAAAAAAACCTAAATTCGATCGTTCTGATATCATCCATGAGCTTGTCCGCAAAGTAGGACTCTTCTTAATGAAACTTTTGACTATTTACACGTAATCTTTACGACCAGTAATTTTTAAATCATACAGCCAAAATCTCATTTTTTTTTAGCTTGCGGACTTTCTAAGCCGCCCCACTTCAATAGCGGACAAGATGATGTTCATGAGTTTTAGGTATCAATCTTTATGTGTCATCATCACTTATTTTGGAGGGAAGCTACACCGAATGGACAAGCCTCCCCGGTCTGAGCTTTCCGACTAGCCTTATAGTTTAGGACACGGTGTTAGGTACATTTTTTGAAACTTTCCGCCGTTTTGAAATAACCAACGAATTTTCCACTTGGCCCTGGACCTATTACATATACACTTCTGCTATACTTCTCAGACTACTCATCTGATTATGAATCCTATTTTCATGCTTCTTCTGCCAAACCCGACATTCACTACCATACGTAAGTGTAGGGACCAGCACTCATCCGTCTCTCGTAAACTTTGAACCCAATTATACAAGTTTTCCAATCAAGAGCTAATAAAGACTATAAAGCTAGAATAAAAACAAGAGTAAACTTTTTTTATGTATAACATCTTTGCTCTCTCTTTCTTGCATGTGTAACAACTTTCCTCTCGCTTGCTCTCAAT
The DNA here is from genome assembly GCA_950111635.1 of Agelastica alni. Classification (NCBI taxonomy): domain Eukaryota; kingdom Metazoa; phylum Arthropoda; class Insecta; order Coleoptera; family Chrysomelidae; genus Agelastica; species Agelastica alni. The sequence continues at coordinate 27,519,482 of OX467713.1, read as the reverse complement.
TGGTGGGAGTAATTTCGGAAATATTTAACAGTAACAGTAAGTCGCGGAAGCACGCGCTATTTGATTTGACGAATGAGCGCGCGGTTAGAGTTGGCCATCAGATAGACGTCAACCAATTTTCCGAGAAGTGTTCTGTATAAAGTTTGCTGTTATATGCGTAAACTATATAAATAAATATTTACTGTTGATAATAAGTCTCAATAAAATAAGTCTTGATAAAAAAATTAAGTAATAATAAATAATTATTCGAATAAAATATTTCAGTATTTAGTTTTTTTAAATTTTGAGGATGATTTCTGTCACTGTCAGTATCAATTACATAAAATATGATTTTCAAAAAAATAATTATTGTTTGTTATCGAAAATCATTTCAAATAACAGCTGACCCATTTTTTTAAGAATATAATTTTAAAATTGCTTATTTCTAAAGTGAGATGTCAAATGCTACACATCATATGCAACTACTATAGGGCTCGCTCGTTTTTTCAGTCCCATCGACTGCAAACACAAAACCTTTTCCTATATAATAATAATAAGTTTATTAAAAAAATTAAAAATTATGTAAGTAATGTTTTATCAATTTTAAATGAACATTTTTGGGGGTGTGTCAAGATAGTTTATTCTGGTAAAAGAAATTTTCGAATAAACAAGTATCCACTAAAGCAGAGCCTAAGCGAGTGCGAGTTACTTATTCTAAAATATTGACAATCATTAGTACAAGATACTTTAAAATCAGGTTCAGGTGATTAATTATATGTAAGAAATATGCATAGTACATAAAATTATACTATAAATTCGCCAAAATAATTATAACGCAATAAAAGTGTACTAAGTATAATAAAAAGGAAACGATGCTAAATGAGACATACATATAAGTATTGAAATATAAATATCACAACGTAGGTAACGAACAATAATAATAAATAGGCCTACAAGATATTGAAAAAAAAAGATATTGAAAATTTATATAGTCATCGAAAAATGCGCAAAGGCCGGACTCAGATTAAATGCAAATAAGACCAAAGTATTAGTAATTAGCAAACAACCTAATATCATAGCTAACTTAACAGTTGGGGGTGAACTATTGAAGCAAGTTACCAAATAAAATACCTAGGCAGCATAATAACTAACAGCGCGGATAGTCAAACTGAAGTAAAATCAAGAATTTAAGCAGGCTCGAGCAGCATTTAAAAACATGAGTAGGGTCTTGTGATGTAGAGATCTAAAGTTAACTCTAAGAATCCGACATCTCAAATGTTATGTCTTCTCCAACCTGCTGTACGGTATGGAAGCCTGAACTATAAACAAGTACGAAGAAAGACGACTTTAAGCCTTTGAGATGTAGGCTTGCAGAAAAATATTAAAAATTTCATGGACGGAAAAAGTATCCAACTTGGTAATACTCCAACGTCTGAATAAATCCACCGAAATTCTTAGCACCATCAAAAGGAAACTGCAATATTTCGGGCATGTTATGAGAGGCGAAAAATACCGATTACTGCAGAACATCATGCAGGGAAAAATGTATGATAAAAGAAAGCCGGGCTGCAGAAAAGCATCATGGCTCAAGAATCTACGTGACTGGTATAAACTCAACTCAAGCTCTCTGTTAAGACTTCTCGTCGACAGAGTAAGGATAGCCTTGTTGGTGACCAACGTTCTAGAAGGACATGGTACTTCAGAAAAAAAGATATTAAAATATTTTAATATTTAAACAATGAATGGATAACCATACATCATTTCATCCCTACAATCAACCCCATTCGAGTGACAGTTATAACCCCCAAATTTTTAAATGGTAAGTAGGGACTTGGATACGTCATATAAAAGGTCACTTTATTCTCCATTTAAAAGTGGTATTGTTTTCAAATTTATTACAAAATTCAACCTAATAAAAAATAAAATCACCTGTTTGGCCAAGACGTTCGAGGCGAGCATTTTGAAGAAGATCGATAGAATGGCCATCACGATCGCCTGATCTTACGCCATTAAACTTCTTCTTATAGGGATATGTGAAAAGTATGGTATACAAACTAAACCACTAGATTTAGCTATCTTAAGAATGCTTGCGATTAGGTCGGTGTTGAATAACGTTAGAAGACAGTTGTACCATTTTGCAATAAATTTTAAAACGATAACATTTTTTAATAGATAATAAAAAGACCTTTTAAATAATGTTTTACAAGAACCTACTTTCCATTAAAAATCTGGGGGGTTATAACTACCACTCGATGGGGTTCAATGTAGGGATGACATTTTTTCGTTGCAGGATGTCATTTTATAATCTAAACTTGAATCGTAAATGTTTCCATTTGGCTGTTCCACTTTGTATAAACTCGTATCAGTCTATTTTTTGCTCCTCCCTTGACCATACGAGTATTCTTTCTTCTCAAGTACCATGTCCTTTCAGAACGTTGGTGACCATCATGGCTATTCTTATCTTGTCAAATGCCAGTCTAAACAACGTGCTGGAACTAACGTCAAACCAGTCTCGGAGATTCTTCATCCAGGATGTCTTTCTTCTACGTGGAGCTCGTCTACCCGCTATCTTGCCTTGCAATATGTTCTGGGGCAAAGGATATATTTTGCCTCTCATCACGTTTCCAAAATATTCTAATTTCCGTTTCTTAACGGTTACAATAATCTCGGTGTTCTTCTATACTCTCGCGAGTATCTCGGATACTGCAGATCTATCTGATTGGACGCCAAGAGCACCGTGTCATCGAGTATTAGTGGTCACAAGCAAAAGGTACCACTAGTATCTTACTAAATTCTCATTTTTCTAAATAAAATTTGGAAGAACAATATTAGTACTTTTATTTGCGTACGTGTGGCTGTACCATTGGGGAAGAAGATTAAAGGGACGGCCGTCCGGAAAAGTCGGTAAACTTAAATGGATAAGATTGTTAATTTTTTACTTATTTTCTTATATTTCTTTGGGATTGAAAATACTAATGACAGTTTTTAATAATTGCTTTTTCTTAACTATAACATCTCTTTAGAGCAGTATCACATACTATATGGCGCGCAGATGCTAACACTTCTTTGTGTTTATACAGATCATTTATCAGGTCCGTATTAGATTATATGTCAATTTTTTACAATCGGGCAGCAAACACACATTTAAATAAAATTAATGTATAAGTTAACAAATGTCTTAGATTATGTCTCGGTTCATAAAGAAGTACTCCAAATAGTAACATTTTTGTAGAAACAGTTGAGCATCCATTGCATTTAAGAAGATCATATTTAGGCATTCCTATACAAATTAAAGTTAAAAAATGGTGAGTTATTAAACAAAATTCACCAGCTATATATTTGTGACCTAACATATAAATACTGGCAAAATAAAAAGTCCCCGGCATTAATTGAGTCATACTCCGAGATTGTATCAGGTTTTCATCAAATATTTCTCCAACTTTTCATTTATATCTAAATGATATAAAGAAAACACAAAATATTTCTCCAACTTTTCATTTATATCTAAATGATATAAAGAAAACACAAAAATATCACAAATTGATTCTACAATCAAGAAATGTAATATTCAATCATGATATATCCAAAATGTTTTTAAACTTTCTATATATTTATACTGACGTCTCTAAGATGCAATATGATATTTCTGCTGCTTTTTGGATACCTAAATTGAATTTTAGCAAATGTATTAAACTTAATAAAAAATTTAGTATTTATTCTGCTGAACTAATAGCAATTTTAGAAGCTATCTTCTACATATATAATGAAGATATGCAAAAAAATATATTTTTTCAGATAGTAAAAGTGCTGTGGAAGAACAACTTTAATTATATAATTGTTAAAATTTTGGAACTTATTCAAAATTATAAAAAAAATAGTTTGGATTAAATCTCATAAATAATGAAATTGTAGATGACATTACAAGGAATGGTCCATTTAATATAAACAATTCAGAATATAAATGCACAATAGATGATATGGTAAATTTTTCAAAAATAATTATTAAAGATAAATGGAAAATAGAATACTTTTAATCAAACAAGGGAAAATTTTATAAAAATTTGCAAACAGGGATACCTTCTGAATCGTGGTTTAAGAATATGACTATAAATAAACAAATGTTATCCACAATATGCGAATTACGATTTAACCACGCTTTATTTCCTGCACATCTTTATAAAATTAATCTAAAAACTTATCCACATTGTGATTGTGGAGAAATAGGAACAACAGAACATGTCATTCTAGGATGTCAGTCAATAAATTTTAAAAGTAGAATTATTTAATAATTTAATTTATCAAATTTCAGATATTACTTAACATTATAATTTAGTTGAAATTTTAGACAAAAAAAATGCTAAATATTTTGAATTGCTTTATAAACATATTGTATCATTAAAATTAAAATAATAGATAAGTAGAAAATATTTAAAAAAAAAAATAAAATATATATATATATATACAGAGTAGTCCGAATTGTACAAAATTTGGGATACGAAGATTCCAGATTTGACATTTGCAATGTTTTTCTGATATTATTAGCCACTTTGGTTTTTCAAATGCATCACCCTGTATATTCAGTCATTATTGGAATCTCCTCCTCAATACGAGTTTTGCCATATGTAACACATATGATTTTATGTACTCTTAAAGGTCTAGTCAATCAAGGTCTAAACGATATTGCTAAATATTATAATTTAGTTGAACTTTTAGATAAAAAAAGCTAAATATTTTGAATTAATGTGGGCGTATTATGCTTTAAAAGTAGAAAATATCATGTCAAAATAATGTATTATACGAGGGCGGTTTGATAAGTCAGTGACTTTTTGAATAAAACAAATTTTTTTCCGCAAATAAACATTTTATTTTTCTACATAATCACCTTTTAGCTCGATACATATAGTCCAGCGTTTTTCTAATTTTTTTATTCCCTCCAAATAATAGGTTTTTTCAAAGCTCTCAAAATACGCGTTTGTTTCGGTAATGACTTCTTCATTCGACTCAAATCTCTTACCGCCCAGCCATTTCTTTAGGTTTGGAAACAGAAAATAGTCGCAGGGAGCTAAATCTGGAGAATATGCTGGATGGGGTAGCAGTTCGTATCACAATTCGTGGATTTTGGCCATCGTGATTAGACAAGTGTGCACACGTGCATTGTCTTGATGGAACAGCACTTTCTTCTTCTTAGCCAAATGCGGCCGTTTTTGCTTCAAATCAACGTCGAACCTGTTCAAAAGCTTTGAATAATATTCGCCGGTGATCGTTTTACGTTTCTTGAGGTAATCGATGTGAATGACACCGCATACATCCCAAAAAAATTTGGCCATGACCTTGTTGGCTGACAGACTCTGTTTCGCCTTCTTTGGTCCACGTTCACCCCGAGCAACCCACTGTTTCGATTGTTCCTTGGTCTCTGGCGTGTTGTGATGGATCCATGTTTCATCCACAGTAACAAAACGGCGCAAAAATTCGTCCGGATTACGGCTGAACATCGCTAAGCACTCTTTTGAAGTGGTCACACGATTGCACTTATGGTCGAGTGTGAGCAATCGCGGCACCCATCTCGCAGAGAGTTTTTTCATGTTCAAATATTCGTGTAAAATATGATGTACCCGTTCAGTTGAGATACCTACAGCATGAGCCAACTCACGCACTTTTATTCTCCGATCATCCAATATCATTTCATGGATTTTATCGACGATTTCCGGCGCGATCACTTCTTTTGGGCGACCTGGACGTTCGGCGTCACTAGTGCTGGTACGACCACAACAGAACTCTGTAAACCACTTCTTAACCATTGGAATTGATGGTGCCGAGTCCCCGTAGTATTTATCAAGTCTTTCCTTAGTTTCAGTGATGGATTTTTTTACGTAAAAAGTAATGCTTAATCAGCACACGAAATTCACTTTTTTCCATTTTCGTAAAAATTCACGAGGTTGTCTGCTTTGAACGACTATCAAACACTAACTGCACGACGTAGCTTGCTCAAAATTAGAAAGTTGCCCACTGATAGATTATAGTTGACGGCAGCACTGTTGCATTTGGAGTAACTGCGCGGAAAATTCAAAAAGTCACTGACTTATCAAACTGCCCTCGTAACATCTAACCTGAAAACGTTTAACATTATTTGTAATATTAAAACTTTATACAGGGCATAATTTAAACAATAAAATAATCAATTTTCAACAAAGATAAGGAGTTTTCTAGTTATTGCGTTTAACTATCAGTCCGTTGTCATTCTCGCCCAATTTAATTGTTGAGTTTTTTTATAAAATATCTAAAAGATTAAACTCCTAATATTTTAAAATAGTATTCGAATAGGTAGTACGTTTTCTGCTTAGTTTGTTTTATATATAAATCGTATTCATTAATTAGAATTTTCAGCGAACCGGCCCAAACAACCACCATGTGCATTCATTTATGGAGTGTTCCACGTTCAAAAAGCAATGATTTTCCACGTGACATCAGTTTTACTGATGAGGCCCGATACCGCTGAAGAATTATTGAAGAGTGTCCTCCGTATGGAGAAAGAGAAAATAGCGACAGCCGGTTCGTGTCAGATAACAAGTTGTCTTGCCAGAAACAACACAAAACAAGAATTCAGACATACCCGTTTACACGACAACCTACAACATCACTTTATACACTTTATACAGCATAGGATGTTTCACATTCATTTGTGTACCTTACCAATGATATTAACTTTTCTTTTATTTCAACGTTGTATCTTAGAACTCTGATGAAACGTTCGAATCCAAAATTCGTAGAAAAAAGCTGTTTATAAATTATGATACCACTGAATAACGGTTATACATACTCCTTAAAATGAGAGCAGTAAAAGTACGGTGCTTCGGGAAAAAATGCTAGCAGAAAGACTGGAAATTCTTTAGTAAATCTTGACAACAATCCCTCATTTGATAAAAATATAATGTTCGCGCCACCCTCTTTATTTCTACGAATAAATCGGCGCGACGCTGTTTTATTTTCGACACAAAAATGGCTTTACGTTATTATCATTTTGATAATGAGACCAGTTTTCAGAATTCCCATTTAATCACTCGAAGAAAGAGTCTTTTAAAATTATTTTGACCGCCTTGTCACGGTTTTACAGGATGGCGCTGCAGCCCATATCGAGCCTTGGCGTCCACAATTCTTCTTTTCCATCCGTCCCGATCCACCGCTATAATTTGGGTTTTTTAATCTCACTTAATATCATAATATCTCTTAATATCATGAAACACTGATTCAGATACTGTAGTCTTAAAATATCGACTATCAAGATATACGTACCTATTATTCAAAAGTTATACTGGAACCAACAAGCTGAAAAAGATATTGAAGGAGAACTTAGTAAGAAAATAGAGATAAAAAGAGGAGTGCGACAGGGGGATGTGTTCTATCACCGTTGCTTTTTAATATATACAGTGAAGCAATCTTTGACAAAGCCTTGGCGTCGGAAAAAGATTGAATAATAATAAACGGAAAGGTAATAAATAATATAAGATTTGCTGACGACACAATTATTCTCGCAAGCACGGCAGAAGAACTGCAAAGATTAGTGAACCGTACAAATATTTTCTGTGAGAATTACGGGCTCACGATAAACATTAAAAAAACTAAGTACATGGTATCTACATAACAACGAAATATAGATACTGACATAACACTAAAGGGACACAGTTGGAGAAAGTAAATAAATACAGATACTTAAGGACTTGGATTGTTATCCCTAAATATCACAACAACGATCAAACAAAAGAGACAAGAACCAAAATTGAGACGGCTGAAATGTTTTTAACGGAATGAGAAAGATTCTCTGCAGCCGAGATCTTTCGATACAGCTAAAAATGAGAGCAGTAAGATGCTATGTATTCTCAACATTACTATATGAAATGAAAAGTAGAACACTCGAGCAAGAACATATAAAATAATTGCAATCCTTCGAAATGTGGTGTTATAAAAGGATGTGGAAAATATCATGGACTAAAAAAAGAACAAACATCAAGGTAATGAGGAAAATGGGAAAGGATTGTGAACTGATGACAACTATAAAAACAAGAAAACTTCAATACTTAGAACATATAATAAAAGGGGAGAAATATGAGTTGCTACGAGTAATAATGCAGTGAAAAATAAAAGGAGAACGGAGTATTGGAAGAAGAAAAATATCGTGGTTGAGAAATCAGCGTAGTCAGCAAACTGTATGCAAAGATATTGATTAAAATAGTGACGAATGAAACTAACAGGATGATATAGGATGTGCAAGCAGGATTTAGAAGAGGAAGGAGATCAGTATGGTAAGTCTTTTCATTACGAGGTATAGTCGAAAAATTATTGGCTAGAAGTCAGGTCTATTGCGCTTTTATAGACTTATAGGCCTATGACAGAGAGGTCTATTGCGCTGTTATAGACTTGGAAAAGGCCTTGGTCGACATTGTCTATGTATGGGGTGAACAATAGTTTAATAAGAGCACTGAAATCACTTTACGAGGATTCCACTGCATGTGTCAGGATAAACGGAGCTTTCACGGTCTGGTTTAACATAAAAAAAGGTGTGAGACAGAAATGTGTGGCTTCGCCATGACTATTTAGCTTATACTAGGACGATTGTTTAAAATATTTGAAAGAGAGTGCGTATGGATTGAAAATTAATGATTTGATTGTCAAATGCCTTCTTTACGCCGATAATCAAGTCATATTAGCGTCATCTGAAAAGAAGTTGCAGGCGATGGTTAATGTTATGCATGATGACCTGAAAACCAAAGGGATGAAAATAAATGTAAGCAAAACGAAATTAATGGTTTTTGAAAAAGAGGAAAGCATGACAAACTGTGAAGTTCTGATTATTGGAGAAAGAGTGGAAGAAGTAAATGAGTTTGTATACCTGGGTTCAAAGTTTACGAGAGATGGAAAGTATGACAATGACATTGAGCGAAGGGTATTGGCAGGAAAACAAATTAATGGAGAACTGCATAGCTTTATGAACAGCAAGAAAGTGTCAAAAAAGGCACGTCTGGCTGTGCATAGAGAAGTGTTGGTTCCGACACTTATGTATGGTAGTGAATGTTGGGTTTAGCAAAAGAAACATGAAAATAGGATTAATGCTGCGGAGATTAGTAGTCTGAGAAGTATAGCCGGAGTGACTCGGTTGGATAAAGTGAAGAATAGTAAGAAAAGAAAACGCTGTGGTGTAAAAGAAAATGTGGTTGCATGATAAATAAAGGAATGCTTAGATGGTTTGGACACGTAGAAAGGATGGATTAAGGAAGATTGACGAACCAAATTTATAAGGCAAGTGTGAATGGACAAGTCGGTAGAAGTCGACATCGGAGAACATCGACCTCGATCAGATCAACATTGTTTTGAAAAAAGGCCAGGTCAAGAGTACCAACAACCGACGAGCATGTATGAGAGCACTGATGATAGTGGAGGAAGCCAAAAGATGTGTCTAAGAACCATAGAAAGTCTAAGGAAGTGGTCTTTGCCTACCCCTACGGGAAAAAGGCGTGACTATATGTATGTATCGATGCAGCTCAATAGAATTGTTTAGAGCAGCAGTAGACAGAGAAAAAGATAGCCAGGATCATACTTAACCTCCGATAGAAAATAGCACTTGAAGAAGAAGAATATCAAATAGATTATAGACGGTATTCACCTGTCTAAGGGCATCATCAGGGTAGTGCGAATAGGCCCTATTCAATAGGGCATCGGAACCGTACAGACAACTTGCTGTCATTAGATATAAATAAACGGTGTCCGTAACTGCGCGTGTCCGATACGCTCAATGTCTGTAGATATAAACGAACCTGAGATGGTAAATACAGCGTCCCATATTGGACAAAGATGATAAATCAGTAGAAAATGTTTTAAAAACGATAATGGCCCGAGGATGTAGAATTTTAGCGAAAAGGAGTCGTGAAAGGGGGCCATTATTACGTTTCGTTAAACAGTGTTACGCGGGCAGAGTTGTGTAGCGATAGCATAGATAAAGGGAAACGTTTTATGGATGACGGTTTTTCAATTTTTTTATCAGTTCGTATCTCACATTCGATAGTTTGAGCGTCCGCCCACGCGGGTTATCGCATTTGTGAATCTTCGTGTATATTTATAGAGCGTCCGCGATGGCGAAGGTAAAGGGGGTCAGATCCTGCAAACTGCAGATATAACGAATATATATATATATATATATATATATATATATATATATATGATTTATCTTGTCGTAACTCAAGGCGATTTATGAAAGAATTCAAGTGCTCAATAAGCTGGAACTAAATGGATTTATGGAAGTTATCAAGCTTTATGTCAAATACCTTATCATCTTCGCCTCAATTTTTTTATGTATAATACAGCTCATATACGTGCCGTATTTGTTTATATTGTTTTATCTTGCTAAAAATACACCAATAAAGAGCGGTAAGAATATACATTTCGAATAACTACATCAAATATTTTATTCCACACCCCACAATGGTAAAGGGTGTTTATTAAATTGTATAACGAGTTATATGAAAGGAATTCTTTTTGTTATCAAAATTTGTAGAGCACTTTCAATTTTTTTTTGAAATATTTTTAATGTTACAAACAAAATATACAAATTCTTTTGAAATAAATCATTCAAACAGTGTATTAAAACACTGTTATTAGGGAGAGTTACTTAAAACTATACAATCATTCGTGTTAATTTCATTATCCTTATGCCGCTTTACAAGTGAAAAGGTTCACAGCAGGACTGCAAAAACTACCGAGGTATTAGTTTACTCAGCATAGTCGGCAAACTGTATGCAAAGATATTGATTAAAAGAGTAACGAATGAAACTAAGAAGATGATATGGGATGTGCAAGCAGGATATAAAAGAGGAAGGAGATGTATGGATCAGGTCTTCTCATTATGAGGTATAGTCAAAAAATCCTTTGCTGGAAGTCAGAAGGTCTATTACGCTTTTATAGACTTGAAAAAGGCCTATGACAGAGTGGTGAGGAGTGAATTGTGGTCGACATTGTCTATGTATGGGGAGAGCGATAGTTTAATACGAGCACTGAATTCACTTCACGAGGATTCCACTGCTTGTGTCAGGATAAACGGAGCTTGCACGGACTGGTTTAAAATCGAAAAAGGTGTAAGACAGGAATGTGTGGCTTCACCATGGTTTTTTAACTTATACATAGACGAATGTTTAAAAGATTTGAAAGAGAGTGCATATGGATTAAAAATAAATGATTCGATCGCCAAATGCCTTCTTATGCCTGTGATCAAGTCATATTAGCGTCATCTTAAGAGAAGTTGCAGGCGATGCTTAATGTTATGCATGATGCACTGAAAATCAAACGGATGAAAATAAATGTAAGCAAAACGAGAGTAATGGTTTTGGAAGAGAAGAAATTATAACAAACTGTGTAGTGAATGTTAAGTTTGACAGAAGTAGCATGTAACTAAGAAAAATGTTGCGGAAATGAGTAGTCTAGAATTGTATAGCCGGACTGTTTTTGATGGATAAAGTGGGGAATAGTGTGCGGTAGAGCAAGCAGGATTCCGGAAGGGTTAGAGTACAGTTGATCATTTTCTAACCGTAAGAACGCTGATAGAAAAACCAAATGAATATAACCTAGGCTTATATATTGGCTTTATCGATTATGAAAAAGCCTTCGATTCCATAGAACTTTGGGTAATAGAGAGAGCGCTATGAACAACTGCAGAATAGAATATCGCTATAGAATTCTCATACACCTATACCGATGAACAAAGGAGTTCGTGAAGGGGACGTTATCTCACCGAAATTGTTTACACTCGACTTGAAGACGTGTTTAAGAACATCTACTAGATTGAAAAAGAAATAAATATTATTGGAAGAACACTGAGCCATCTGCGGTATACTAACAACATAATTATTATCGCTACAAGTTTCAAAGAATTGCAGACCAACTATTGAGAGCTTCGGAAGAAGTAGGTCTCAAGATGAATCTGGAGAAGACAAAGATAATGACGAATACACGGGACTTCGTACAGATAACACTCAATGAAAAAAAATTTGAACAATAAGCGAATACATATACCTAGGACAAATAATAAAAGTAAACAAGGAAAATCAAACTTCGGAAATTACAAGACGAATAAGGCTGGCTTGGACAGGTCTTGGAAAGCTGAGCTGGATACTGAAAAGTAGTAAAATACAACAATATCTGAAAACAACAGTTTATGATCAATACATCCTTCCTATACCAACTTATGACTCACAAACTTGGACTCTTACCAAGGCTAATATGGATAAAATTACAAAGACACAAAGAGCGATGGAAAGATCAATGTTGGGAGTGAAACATGGTAATAGAAAAACAAACAAATAGATGAGAAGTAAAACGAAACTTAAAAATGCAGGAGAACATGCCACCCGACTAAAATGAAGTTTTACAGGACATAATGCCCGTATGTAAGACAAAAAATGGAATAATGAAATACAGCAATGGAGACCATGGCTAGATAAAAGACATAGAGAAAGGCCACAAATGAGATGGGAAAATTACTTAAAAAAGATTGGCATATCTCACTTGAAGCAAATGGCGCAAAATAGTTGACGGTGGATTGAAATGGGGGAGGCTTACGTTTAAAGTTGGATCACTTGAGGCTAAAAAAGAAGAAGAAGAAGTGAGATAAGGAAACGCTTTGGTGTAAAATAAGATGTAGTAACAAAGATATACCTATAAAGGAATGCTTAATGGTTAAGACACGTAGAGAGGATGGATAAAAGAAGATCGACGAAACAGACTTATAAGGCGAGTGAGACTAGGCAAGTCGGTAGTGATCGTCCTAGGCGAACGTATCTCGATTAGATCAAAATAATTTTAAAGAAAGACCAGGTCAAGAGTACCAGCAACTGACGAGCATGTATGAGAGCGCTGAAGAAAGTAGAAGAAGCGAAAGACGTGTATTAGAACCGTAGCAATTGGAAAGAAGTGGTCTCTGCTTACCGTTGCGGTAAAAAGGCCTAACAATATAAAAATAAAGTTGGTAACAATAATTTAACAATTCGTTACTCCGATGAAATATAAAGATATCTTTACAATATCGAGAAACTGTTTTAAAATAATTGGATTATTCTTGGCAACCGCATTAACATATATATTTCGAAAAAACTGTTTTTGATAAATATAAATTTAATTTAAATACTTGAACATTTAATCTGATGAAATTCATATTTATTATTTATTTATGTTGTCATAACCAGATAAGACATGTATTTTATCGAGAGGTATATGAACTACAGTGTTATTAAAAATAAATATGTTAATGTTACTGAATTGTACATGCAACAATTATTTGCACACTCTTCACCCATGGTAATTGCTGGATTTAAATTAACACACCCTATATTATTACCCTTTTTAGTTAGCCCTTCTTTAGCGCGGTGAGCAGTCAACGAAAGTGAACAGGTTGTTAACGTATATATAACGCTAGCGTATACTTATCATCAGGACACATCTTCTGAATGAGATCATAATATGGTGGTATTTTGAGTAACTGTAAAATAATTTGATGCTTCAACCGTTTTTAAATACAGGGAATTTTGCGATATAAAGCCGCGTATCCACTGCGGCTTCTATTAGTAGGGAGCAAATATTTTAAGGTGGCTTTGTCGCTTAATATACAAAGGCGGATAGTGAATTTGTGAGGCCCTTGGCTAATACTACTGAGGGGCCTACCTAATTACTCAACTAATTTTGTCAAAAAACTGTGTTCCATGATGATGGTATATAGTTCTATGGAATACGGTATAGGAAAAAAATAAAACAATAAATTGTTTTATTTATATAATATGACAATATGGCAATATAAATTGACAGGTTATGGTTATGTTTCATAAATTATAAACCAACCTTTCTGCATTTTTGCGCGGCAAATTCCTTTATTTCTCTCTCTCTCTTGTCCTTTTACACTCGAGAGAGTATGGTGACATCATGTCTCAATTGCTCGGATCGTAGATCTCCATCCTTCTCTGTCTTGAGCTGCAAGAGATGCTTCTTGCAGACCATGACCAATGATTTTTTTGGTTTGGTCCACCCAGCGCGTCGGAGACCTTCCTCTTGGTCGTTTACCATTGATTTTTCCCTCTACGATAAGTTTTTCCAGTCCATTCGTTCTTCTTGAAATAATACCGTAGGTATGATTGGTTTATCCTGTTTGATAGCCTCGTGGTGATTTTTAGTTTTTTAAGAACTGACACGTTAGTACGGTGTTCTGTGTATGATATTCGTAGCATTCTTCTGTAGGCCCACATTTCAAAAGCATCTATTATTCTTCGATTGGCCATTTTTAAAGTCCAGGTCTCAGAGGCATGTGTGGCAATAGGAAAGATCAAGGTGTTCAATAATTTCAGTTTGTTGCGTTGAGATATTGCAGAGTACTTTATTTGCTCATCACTAAATGTTCGTCTATGTCATCTGGATAATAATAATATTACGTACACTTTCCAGATTTATGTGTTTCATATTTAGGCATAGCTTTATGAACAGCAAGAAAGTGTCAAAAAAGGCACGTCTGGCTGTGCATAGAGGAGTGTTGGTTCCTACACTTATGTATGGTAGTGAATGTTGGGTTTGGCAAAAGAAGCATGAACATAGTATTAATTCTGCAGGGATAAGTAGTCTGAGAAGAATACGCAAGATGGCACTGTCAATGACAAAATGTCGGATTGAGGTGTGAACAACAAGTATTCTGTAATTTGATCACTTGTATAACCAAAGTTTTTATTGAAGAGAAATTTAGTTATCTCAGAGATTTGGGTTTATTTTCGACGATTCAGTTTTATTGTCGCAGGATTCTCGTTAAATGCCAGCAAAGACCAGGTGTGGTCAGGTATCAATTTTGGTTTGTTTTCGAAGTTTTTTAGTTCTGTTGTCCCTGGAATTTTTGTTGCAATGCCTATGAAAGTCCAAATATCAATTTCGGACATATTTTATTATGTGGATAAACGTTTTTGACCAATTAAAGAAAGGGAGAGGTTTTTAAGGCTAGCCACATTGTTTTATGTGGAACTGACGGTCCCAATGAAAAAATTATAAAAATCATCTTTTAAACGCTTACTCTGTGTTGTTAAAGTCACTATGAATAATCACAAATAAAATAATAAAACATTGGACAACAATATCAAACTTACCACTGAAAAAATCATATTTCACAAAGTGGTTCCTGCAAACAAACAAATTTTGCGATTGGTTTTCCTATCTTTAAGATCATTTTCCATTTCAGAGCTGCCTTAGGATTTGCAAGAAATTTATGCAAAGATATAATCAAATTGCCATATGTAGAGCATTGTGGAACAGAGCATATTTTTCTTGATTTTATCTGCATATCACCTTTTTTAATGCTTTGCATTTTCGGATTATGTGGTTTATTTACACCAATTCTTCACAAAATATCGTTAAAAAAATACCGTTTTAATGCTTAAATTGCTCAGAATAATATATAAAGTTCAGTTTTCACCCATATAAACAAATGGAGGTTAGTTTGTTGTTTACACCTGGAATGTTCATACGATCAATAATAGATGTCGCCCACTCCGTGATTTTTCCCTATAGCCGGAGTGACTCGGTTGGATAAAGTGAAAAATAGTGAGATAAGAGAACGCTGTGGTGTAAAAAAAGATAAGGGTACAAAGATATGCCACGTCTTGTTCGTTCTCTATAGAGTACTCTGCCAGCGGTCTCTCTACTGGCAAATTATGCCCGAGCTCAGCCGTAGAGGGTAGAAGAAAAAAAAAATTTGAGCCGCGCCACCGACTTAGACGGTTCAAGCCGGGAACCCCTAGGTCTTATAGGCACTAGCAGAGCCACACGATAAACAACTGAGATTATGGTGAACTAAATAAATGAAATTATAGCTAAAATATATTAGATACTTTACTCCTACAATAAATCAAAGTACACAGTTCAATAATAAAATTATAACAAATATAGTCAAATTAACAGCTATGGTAAATTTTTTTCGCTAAAACAAACCAAAAATTTAAAATTTACAATTTTATAAAATAACCAAAACAAAAGTAAGAGTAACAGACTTTACCAAGTTACCAAAAAAAAACGTATATAAGTCAACTCTGTAATAATACTAAATCAAACGTTCACATAAGGCTGCTAATTTACTCATGTTTTTACCATTTACATAAAGATTTACACTGTTAAAAAAATCGAGTTTATTTAAAAATATATTTACAATGGTCGTCTTTTAAAATATCAATATTGTAGGATATTTACAAATAAGTATGAAGAAAATATTTTTACTTGGACATAAAGAATTATTGAGAAGATTATTTTAATCAAAGTTTAGTTTTGGCATATTATCTAATGCAATAAATAGTTTTTAATAATGTATTATATTAATAAATTAAAACAAAACTTAATTGTGGTGTCAAAAATAAGTCACGTCGTTAAATATTCAAAAATAAATCACTTGTAACCTTTGGGTAAACGCATATTGTAGATCAAATATAAAAAAATAACTTTAATCTTGAACACCTTAATACGGAGTTCCTGCTAAAAACACCAAGCAAGTCTTTATAACACTGCAATTTATCGTCGATATGGATGATACGAATGCACTACTCCTGTGGCCGGTTTGGTTATGGAACGGCACCTGCTAATTAACAATGGCTTCCCTCAAATAAATCCCGCATGCGGTCATCTTAACTCGACACCAAAATCCAAAATATCAACAACGGAGGTAAGATAGAATGGTCAAGTTAAAAATTAAATGGTTTTTTTTTAAAATCCAATTAAGATGGCCCAAATACAGCCAGATATAAAAGGAAAACCGTAGAGGTTTTGCACACTTGTTAATATCACACCGCCCCAAAAATTCTCACCACACGACTCCCAAGACTCTACCACACGACTCCGACTACTTCCCCAGCCGGATATCAAGAAATGACACGGAATTGACGTCAACCAAGAATATTCGCAAGTCTATGTTCCACACTAAGAATCGCGTTCGTCCGTGTTGACCGTCTACACAGAAATGTAAACCAAACAATAATATAATCGATAATACACAATAATCGAGGCTAAAAACTAAAGCAAAATCTAATAATGAAAATACCTTACTCAATCTCCAGTGATCAACAAAAATGCCATAGCCATTAATAATTGAATCTCATCACAATAAGGTATGCAACACTATTTACAACGAATGATATATTTAAGTTACAACAAAATACGGTACGCGACACTATTTACGAGTACTTGAGGAATATAAAATTATCAGAGATATAATTATAATGGAACTGTAGAAGTGAAAAAAAGGCACGTCACAGATAGATGACGGAATGCTTAGATGGTTTGGACACGTAGAAAGGATGGATGAAGGAAGATTGACGATACAAATTTATAAGGCCAGTGTGAATGGACGGAAGTCGGTAGAGGTCGACCTCGGCGAACATCGATCTCGATCAGACCAACGTGGTTTTGAAGAAAGGCCAGGTCAATAGTACCAACAACCGACGAGCATGTATTAAAGCGCTGGTAAAAGTAGAAGAAGCGGAAGATATGTGCAAGAACCGTAGCGGAAGTGAAAGGAAGTGGTCTCTGCCTACCCCTTCGGGAAAAAGGCGTGGTTATATGTATGTATATTTTTGTCTTGCAAATCCATTAAAAATTAATATTTTTGCTACATAACTCGTAGAGTTGGCTTTGTTTTTTATTTAAATCCATAATAAGCATTTCCAACGCAACGTTTAACGTGCTTTTTTTTTAAATTTTCTGCGCCATATACTGAGATTTCATCTGTAGACTTATTTGAAAATTCCTATTAATGTGACTGCAGTCTGTTCCCACAGCTAGTACTAAATTTTTTTTTTTTGCCTCTTCGTATTCCTTTAGCTTCTGATCTGATTTTTGCCTTATGTTTACGAACTTTTTTATATAACCTAATGAACTTGTTACTTACTCCGTGGCTTACAACCCGGGTGGTTTTTGCCGACTTTACAATAGTGCTCCACTGTTGTCTGTCGCTCATGGCAACGAGTGGATTTTGGATTTCCATTGTCCTTAGGTCTTTGGCAATATTGTCTCTTCATCGGAGTCGTAGGCGGCCTATAGGTCTCTTACCCTCTGGTGTTTCTTCCCATACAAGCTTGACAGTGCGGTTATCCTGTAGTCTTCTCACATGTCCCGCCCAATGTAATCGTTTGGATTTTGTTTCTCGGACAATGTTAAGCTCTCCGTATAGGTCTTCTAGCTTTCTGTACGAGTTCTGTAAACTTGTCAAACTAACAAAATCTGTTAAGCTCCTTGTCCTTTTCTAAATCCATTGCTTGACTATAGCGTGAAAGAGACCGCAAAAGTATACGAAGATCCGCATAGAGAGATGCCGAGAGTAGTCGCCGGGCATTTTTTAGGTATTTATTACAGATCATGTTACTTATTCTTTAATATCACGGGGGAGGTTAAAGATTTTCCTTAAGCGATTTTTTTTAAGAATACGAGGGCTGGCGCATAATTCTTGTTGTAAAAACTTTTTTAACCAGTTATGAAAGCGACGAAAAAAAGTATATTTGCCATTAATGTACGAATAACGCAAAACTGTTATTGTACTTAATACATAATATGTATAAAATTATGATATCACGAAATACCAAATTAGTATTCATATTAAACGTCAAATGTAATCGTTTACTAAGAATTATTATTATTTTATAAATATTTACAATACTTTAATGTATATTTTGTTGCGAATTTATTTTATTTTGTAAATAATAATGCTGTGCTTTGCTACAATTTCTTCTTCTTCCGGTACCCTGTCCGATTATCGAACGTTAGCAATCATATTGGCTATAACTTTGTTTATCGCAGCTCGGAATAGTTCAACGGATGATTTGCGATACCACTCTCGAAGATTTCTGAGCCGAAATGTTCTTCGTCCTGGACCTCTACTTCCGGCAATTTTACCCTGCATCACTAAATGAAGGAGGTAATATTTCTCTGGATGTCTCATCACGTGGCCGAAGTATTCGAGTTTTCGGCTTTTTATTATTTTAATTATTTCTGTGTTTTTCCTCATTCGTTGTAGAACTACCTCATTTTTTATTCGGTCCATCCAGCTTATTCGTAGGATCCTTCTATAGACCCACATTTCAAAGGCCTCCAACCTCTTCAACAATGAGTAGGTCAGCGTCCAACTCTCTACTCCATAGAGCAATGTGGAGAATATATAGCAGCGTTTTAGTCTGATTTTTAATTTTAAAGTGATTCCTTTGTTGCAGAGAATTCTTTTTAATTTAAAGAAGGCGGTTCTGGTTTTTTCGATACGGATCTTTTTTTTTTGCTCATGTCCCAATTGTCATTGATATTAGCGCCCAGGTATGAGATGTTGTTAACCTTTTCTAGCTGTATCCCGTATGCCCTGATTTGTATTGGTGGTATTGGTGTTTTGCTGACAACCATAACTTTGGTTTTTGAAGTATTGAGTCTAAGCCCATACTTGTTACATGACTCGGTCACTCTGTTTATGAGTATTTGCAGTTCTTCCTGACTAGCAGCAATTAGCACTGTGTCGTCTGCATATCTCAAATTATTCATGTTAATTCCGTTTACCTTAATACCAAGGTCCACTGTGTCAAAGGCTTTTCTGAAGATATATTCAGAGTAAATATTAAATATTAAAGGAGACAGAATGCACTCCTGCTATACTCCACGTCGTATTTCCACTTCCTTTGATGCGTTCCGGCCGAGTCGAATGTTTGCACATTGATGCCAATAAATATTCGCGATGATTCGCAGGTCTCTATCGTCGATTCCCACCTGCTGCAGAATTCTAATCATTTCAACGTGCTTGACCATATCAAAGGCCTTCTCAAAGTCAATAAAACCCATAAAGACTGGGTGTTGCATGTCTCTGCATCTTTAAACTAAGACCTGAAGGCTAAACAGTGCCGAATTGCTATAATTTATAAAGATATATTTCGTTTTTTTCGCATGGGAACGTCTAAGGAAGCATTTTATCTACTTTAATTGAGTGTGGGGTTTTGGGTGTTCAAACCAACGAAACAAAAGGCTGAGAAATCTCCAGCAGAGATATTTTTTACTTTTCTAATAAAAGAGTTACTGGGCGAGAAACAATTTTAGTGGACTGTATTTAATAATAAAAGTTACGAAAATTAACTAATCAAACTCCAATAGCAAATCTGAAAATGGTACATAAAATAAAATCGTCGACCTTTCTATTATTTTCGTCCTTCCACCGTTAAACTGTATTGCCGGCAACTTGGGGCCACCATGCATACCACCATTCGACTTCGAAATTTAACACGCTACGCTTGTCTTCGAAATGATGCCCAATTGTATCAGATATGAATTTCTTCACCAAAAAATTTAATTTCGTTTCATGAATATTCCGATTGGGTTAAATAATAATATAAACTTAACTAAATGGGGTAAATTGATTTATTTTCTCTTTAACAGCGACTTTGAGGTTAATTCTGCACGTGTTTTCTGACGTTGACGTATAAAGTTCGTGGACTGCGACATTTATAGGATCCAGCCACCTTTTTCTCGTACGTAGATCTGACAGTGGTACGCGAAAACTAAGGGATGGAATGGCATTTGGAAATCAACCACATACGGGGCAAAGGAAAATAAACGGGAACTGAACAATTACCAAATCAGTAAACTGTAAATGACCAAAGCACTGGTCACTTAAAAGATCCTTATGATGCTGCCAAGCCTAATAATTTAACGATGTAACAAATGTTTATGTTTTCTAATAATCCTTTTAAAATCCTTGCAATATTAACTGTACCAACAGCTTCGTTAAAATGATCATTTTTAACGTTAAGACGGGTTTGGGACGGCTAATTCGGCGCCAAGGTCGATTTAGCACAAGTTAAGCACCCATTTAAAATACAGCACAACGGCAAAAAGTCTAAAAATGAAGATATCTGCAGCAAAAACGAAATGCATGACTACCTTAAAAACACCTATCAGATGCAAGCTGGTTGTGGATGATAAAATTATACAACAGGAGAGGAAATTTAAATACCTAGGCATAGAAATATCAGGATACGGTGACATCGAGGCGGAGGTAAGAAACCAAGCGGTAAAAGCATCGCGAACCTCAGCTTACCTGAACGATACAATCCTCCGAAACAAATATATCGGAATCGAGACCAAATCCCGAATCTACAAAGCGGTCATCCGACCTATATTAACATACACAGCGGAAACTAGACCAGATACATCAAAAACAAAGAGAATATTAGAGACCACCGAATTGAAAATACTGCGCAGAATAGCGGAAAAAACACTTTTTGACATATAGAGAGAGAAGTGAGGACATTAAAAGAACATGTAAAATGGACAACGTAAATGAATGGATACTGGGAAGAAAGAGAGAGTGGAACGAACACATAGATCGGATGAATGACGACATATTGGTCAAAATAACTAGAAACAAGTAAGTCGCACAAGTGATTTATCAAAAAAGAAATTGTTGCATATAAATATTAGAATAAATTGTTTAGTTATTGTACTGAGTGTTTAAAATCGTCGAAACCCAGAGTAAATATAAATAAATGTAAAAGTCGGTGTGTGTATATGTGTATGTTCCCTATGGACTCTAAAACGGCTGAACTGATTTAGATGAAATTTTCAGGTAATCTTCAAATTAGCCCTGCTAGTTCAAGAAACGGGGAAGCGAGGTAGCAATGTTATATGTGCAAAAATTAATATAAAAAAAAAATATGAGCGTATAGGAAATTAAAATTCAGGGTTAGCTTCTATTTCGTGCGACTTGATCCTGATTACCGAACATAACCTAAAAAATTGGCAAAGTTGCGTGAAATGATGCCAGGAACATATTTTCATGAAAGTCATTTCTATAAAAACAAAATTAAGAAATTTATTTTAAAGAAACATTTAAAAAAATATTGCAATTATTTTAAAGTCTTTTTTGACCCTTATATTAAAATAATCAATATTCTTTTTTAAAAATATGAAATTACAGAAAAAAATAAGCCCTAAATCGTAACTGTAGCATCATCCCCCGAGCAGAACTAGCTAAATTAAGAGAGCATATTTTTGGAGAAAACTTCATATGTCTTGAAAAATAATCAATATTTATCAATTTTTTAAAAAAACACTTTTTTGGCTTGCCATAGGCTACACTTAACAGTAACAGGTTTGAATACGTTACAGACATCGAGTCATAGAAAACCCGATTTTTCACTGTTTTTCCAATATAACTCGAAAAGTATCAATGATATCGAAAAATTATAATTTATTTAATAGATAGATCTTTTTAATACCTACAATTTCCTGATTAAACTTTTTTTGTTCGGAGCTGTAGTTTTTTAGTTATTAACAAAAAACCGCTTTTCGCAACTTTGCCAATTTTTTAGGTTATGTTCGGTAATCAGGATCGAGTCGCATGAAATAGAAACTCACCCTGAATTTTAATTTCCTGTACGCTCCTATTTTTTTTGGATAATAATTTTTGCACACACTTTTCCCTATTGCTGGGAAGGAGATGAAATATAAAAACTATCAAAAATGGCCGAAATAAGTGTCGAATTAATGGTAAGATTTTAACTAAATTTTATAAATGTGTATTGATTGCTCCAACTTAGAGAAAGAACCGTTTATATTTTATTGGCATAATCATAAAACTCAATAGAACTGTCTTTTTCATTTTTCATTTTTTTTAAGTGCTATCATTATATGAGTTTATTCAATTCGATCTGGCAACATTACGCGTAAATGAAGCCTGTAGTGCTGAAGGCAATTTTCTATTTGCCTCTTTGATTCGATGACTACATAGTACACGATACGAAACAAATAGCCAACGTCACGCTTGTGTTGAAGAGGGACTTTTCAAAGAATAGAACCGTCAAAAGATAATTTTCGGAGTTATAGTTCAACGTTACATATATACGTGTTGCATATCTGTTGCATGCGCATACGTTTGTTGTTGGTAACACAATGCTACCGATGCAGCTTCCATTTATTTTGGGAATAATATATTCGGCCTGATAAACATCCATTTTGATCGGTTACATTTGACAACAAAGGGATAGAAAATCGCTCGACACGTAACCAGGTGGAATAATATTATCAAACGCCCGGATTGCTGTGACAGAATTTTATTAAACGCCAAAAAATATTTTTTTTTGTAAATTTTGTAAATAAATAAAAAAAAATTTGTAAATTTTTGTAAATAAATAAAACAAAATATTTTGACCTGCCGGGAATATGTGTACTTGGGTGTTACCTTTGATGATAGCGGTACTGATGCAATGGAAATCGAAAAACGGCTCATTCAAGCAAAAAGAATTATCGGATGCCTCAATGGGAGACTATGGAGTAAAGAAATAACAAAGAAAAGAAAAATTAACATCTATGAAACCATGATAAAAAATACTCTATTATATGGAGCAGAAACCTGGAGGATTACCGAAAAGAACAAAAAGAAAGTCGAAGCTGTTGAGATGGATGTTTTTAGGAGGTCTTTGCGCATTTCCCGAAGGGACAAAATAAGAAATGACAATATAAAACAACAAATAGGAATTGAAGGCACCTTTACTAGTGATATCGAGCAAAAACAGCTCACCTGGTACGGCCACGTTCAACGAATGCCCGATACAAGATTGCCCAAACAAGTCTTACAATGGCAACCAAGCGAAAGAAGAAAAAGGGGAAGACCTCGATTGGAATGGCAAACCGGTATTCAAAAGTCAATGAGCGAAAGAAACCTAACATCTGAGGATTGCGAAGACCGAAGGGGATGGAAATTTGGCGTCGGGCAACGTCGACCACAATTCACTCCTCACCACTCTATCATAGGCCTTTTCCAAGTCTATAATAGCGCAACAGATCTTCTGACTTCTAGCCAAGAATTTTTCGACTAGGTATGTCTCGTAATGAAAAGACCTGATCCATACCATCTCCTTCCTCTTCTAAATCCTGCTTGCAAATCCCACATCATCTTTTCAGTTTTATTCGTCACTCTTTTAATCAATATGAAAAAAAGCTAGGAGAAATTGGAACAAAACATTACGGAAGCATCAACAAAAGCATATAAAGCAACAAAAACAGGGCCATAATAAAACTCCATGGTTCTGCAACGATGATAAAGAATAATTTTTTTTTTTTATATCCCTTACGGAATATTTTTTACATTATAATCTGATCAGAGATCAGATCAATGAATATTTTTTTAGCATAAAATGATACAGTTCAAGCTCAACTAAGGGTGTAGCTTACTACCTATGTGCAAAAATACTGAAGAGGTAACCCACCCCTAGCGGCCCTACGAAAGGGGTGGGAAGAGGATAAAATATAAAAAACTATTAAAAACGGCCGATATTAGTATCAAATTCGTAGTCTTTGGGGTCGTTTAGTGAAATAGTGACATTTTTAATTATGTCCGACGCCGGCATTACAGAATGTTCCACCACGGTTCAGGAACCTTACAGAAACAGCGGGAAAAGCCGGGTAAATTAATATTTTTATGAAAGATATCAATTAATTTCGATTGACAGAAATTGTTTTTTTTATTTTTGACGTTAAAATTACTGCCCAACGCAGATATTTTATAAAAAATGTTAATAAAGTAACCTTGAATAATATATTTAATATCTTTCACATCTCACTGTATTAATTTTATTTGATAGATAAAATTTATACATTGTGTTATCAGAAAGCTAATGACACTAAAACCCTAGGAATATTTTTGTAATCTGTATATTATTTTATCAGTAATATTATCGACAATATATTAATAATTAAAATCAGTTCAATGAACTAAATTTTTTATAATGGACGGCACCACAGTAGCATAATGTGATAGAACTGATTATCGATAATTATTTTCTTGGCCTCTCTCTGCACCCATCTAATGCCGATAAGATTTAAAATCTAAATTAACTAAATTTATTCATTATCTAGTAAATTAATTCGATTTTTCGGACTTTGTCTTCTACTGATTTAAGATTAGGTTAAACATTATTTCTATCATATCCATGCGGCAATGTTAAAAGTAAAATCGCATTGAGACCATTCAACTTTATGTTTTTAATTTACCTACTTGTAGGTCTCAAAATAAAAAAAAACGAACATTTTATAAAAATTAACTTGCAATTGAGGCTTGACATAATATGTGATAGAGTTTTAGTACTTCTTTGGGTTAGGTTAGGTTAGGTATCATGCGAGTGGGGCGTGGTAAGGCCAACCCTCCACTGCAACCCTTGACGTGTCTATTGTGGCCCACCCCTAGGGGTTACAATTCGAATGAGCGGTGTTCTAGTGTAGGGCATCCGAACTACCACAGCTGCGCACAGCGAAACTGTATTGAAAAACTTTTTTTGAGTAATCTACATGCCATCAAAAACATAACTTGTAAAAAACACCAAGTCTCGCAACTTAGTTCTTCTAACGTAAAAAGTTGTGAGATCCATGTAATACCAAGTCGGTTAATTTATTCAGTCCCCACTTAAGAGTCCTTCTGTCTTAAGTTATTACGTAATTAGCAAACCTAGCAACATCTTATAGTGACCATATCAATATTAAAAATCTTTTATGTTTTAAACTAATAGATTGACTTGGCCATCGCATGAAAACACAATGTATCTCACAAATAATACATATTGTTACGATTTCACTTAGCAATACAACTTTTACAACTCTATATAACTATTTAAATTTAATAATTCGTAAACGCATAAGCTAATACTGTTTTTTTTATGATCGTTTTCTTTTTTATATCTCCCTATCACGATTCTAGATCATCTCACCTGTTTCTCCAAAGATCGACGCGGATTCGAGAGGTTGCGCGACTTTCCTAGGCCCCGTCGGCGGCTTCAAAGGAAAGCAGTCGAACACGGACTCTCGACGCCGTGGACCTCTCGTTTGCTGACAGGACCGGATTTGTAACAATATTATATTACATTAGATTGTTTAGTACGATTGCCGAGTCAATCTATTTATTAAAAACATAAATGATTTTTAATATTGATATGGTCACTATAGGATGTTGCTAGGTTAGCTAATTACGTAATAACTTAAGACAGAAGGACCCTTAAGTAGGGACTGAATAAATTAACCGACTTGGTATTACATGGATCTCACAACTTTTTACGTTAGAAGAACTGAGTTGCAAGACTTGGTGTTTTTTACAAGTTATGTTTTTGATGGCATATCATTTCTTTTTGTAGATAGTTGTATACATATACAGGTACACTGATTCATTCACTGCAAATGTAACTTTGTAATCCTATTATTTATATGGGATCACAAAGTTATTTATGCAGTTGTTGTATTTAGAAAACTGGACCGATATTGCAAAATATTTTAGTTTTTTCTTGATTTATACACTAAACACTAATGATGATGATGATCGGTCAGTCAGTGAGTGAGTCACAAAATTAAAAAACTTTGGACTAGTTATAATACTTAAACTACTGGTTCAAATTAAATGAAATTTTAAATATACCGGGTTTATACAATACCTGCTTGGTTACTGAAAGGCTTCTAGTTTTATCCATAACGTTTAGGGGGGTCGAAAATGGCCTGAACTGAACTGAAATGCAGTAATCACAACATGGAAACAAATTCCTTAAGATTTCATTTAAAATTTAATTATAAGCATCCCCAGACGCATAAATGCTGTGATCCGAAGTAAAGGAGGCCACCTCGGAGGCAACAGACACACTACTAGTGTCGCACCTTGAGGACAACCCTTACAGCCGCTTTAGAAGTCTTGCTGAACCTACCGCCGCTTCATGTCTACATTCGAGGCGAAGCCAGGTCAGTCAGCAGCAGACTGACAGAAGTGCGGACTGCATGGTAAGATGTACAACGAGCTATTCAAAGAGTTGAAGACCGAACACATAATGGGAATGCCATCGGATGAGATGAATCCTAAGCATAACTTCGGGAAAAATTTCAAAACAGTCATAACAGGCAGAGAGGCATAAAATCACCCTGTATATATATATATATATATATATATATATATATATATATATATATATATATATATATATATATATATATATATATATATATATATATATATATATATATATATATATTATTTTTATTTCTTTTCTTGGGTTTGTGGTTACAAAGTGAAAATATATAATTTACTTAATTTGACGTTTCGCCCCTTGATTGGGAGCTTTATCCAAAATTGTTTATTGATAAATTGGAAATGTTAGCAATTTTTAATTTACACGCACATTTAGTTGGTTTCATATAAAAACTTACATTCAAACGTATAGAAAACATATTATATTGATAACAAGTATATACCTTGGCATAAATTTCTGATATACGAGTGAAATCGAAAAAGTTTGCTTTTATTTCTGTTTTTCTTTAATGCATTTATTTAATTAAATTATGGTAAATTGGGCTAAGATTTTTTATGTCTTGTTTATCATTTACTGAATTTTTTTCGTTTCGTTAAATGTTAATTTGTGATAATTTGAGTCTTGTGCTAGTATTTTTGTATTTTTGAAGTCGAATTCATGATTTTCTGTTATTTTATGTTTATGCAAAGCTGTAGATGCATTTTTTGTATATTTGTGACAGTTTAGACGACTTTCTAGATATTGGGTTGTCATACCTACATATTCTTTTGGACAATGTATATATGCAAAAAATATAGAAAACAGCAATGCCATTACAGTAAACTATAAAAAGTTTTAAGTTTCGACAGCGTGAATAGTTGTGAAAATGTGTAACTGATTTTTTAAAAACCAGCTTACTTTCGCTGTATGATGCCTATTTTAATATAGTCATATATATGTAAATTGATTCTCAAGCAGTAAACCCAAAAAATGTTTGTATATCAAACAATTAAATTCGAAATTATTTCTCCTCTAATTTCTAATTTGAAAAGGGTAGCGCCGCCCCTGGCACCGCTTCTGAGTCCGTCCGATATTTACTGGACTGTTTTTCCGTACTAATTATTATTGACGAAGGAATCCATTAAACGTTTTCAATATCTAATAAAAATAATTTTATTTTTGTGTCGTTACTTAAAATTCCAATTTAGAGATAGATGTCGTTGATAACCGTTAACAGAACTACACTAATAATCACGAACGGATTTATATTTAGAGTTTGTTAAATTGTTTCATGTGAACGGTTTTTGTAAATCCCATTAAGATTACAGTACCTGCACAAAAATATTTTAATCTTTTTACGGATAGAATTGTACTGTATTAGTTCTAACATTTTAACGTTCGTGAATGCCATTTCCTTACTAAAATGTTACGGATAATTATTATTCTTTGAACTCTTTATACAATATACAGGCTGTCCTCAAGTTACGACGTACGATTTTTCGGTAATTTTGTATAAGAAACAATTATTGTAACTCTAACTGTATAAAAATAGTTGCCCGCGGCTTCGTCCGCGTGGAATTTAATATCTTTAAATAAGGATAACTTTTTTCCTAGACATCCGGTTTAACATCAAAGAATTTCTATATGGACAACGATAGGTATTTTTAAAATGAACCATGACATCTTGTGAATTTTTGAATATTATTATTAGCTCAGTAACTTCTCAGGTTAAAAAGATGTTTAAATATGAATAACTTTTTTATCTTACTTATGATTTAAATGAAATAAAGCCTATATTATGCTCGTAGTCAAGCTCTAATTACCTGTAAAATTCACATTTAAATTTATTCAGTAATTTTGGAAATGTGCCCGGACAAACAAACAGACAGACAAAAATTATAAAAATGCTGCCTCAGCGGCATTAGTCACAATAAGGGGAATTGTATCCTTGTTAGCGTTTTATATACATACAGTATTGTGCGAATCAATGTGAACTCATTCTTTTATTAACTCATCGTTCAGCATCAGCTTACTTTTATACCTATATGCTATACTCAGTGCTTTTACTTTTAACACTTTAAATCAATTGTATCACCTCTATAACCACCAAAAACTCTATTTTTAAACATCCTTACACTAAAAATGTAGAAACCTTCGTATGTTCTGGTTTGCAACATTTTATTTACATTGTGCCACCTGTGGAATCATCCAAAATTCTACTTGTATGCATCCTCACGCTAAAAATTTACAAAACTTATCCTTTTAAATTAATTGTATCACTGACAATGTCAGAACCTCGATACGCTTTGGCCAATAACATTTTAATTCCTTTTTATACCCATTCAAAACACTACCTTCAAGTTTTTTTTAATTTAAAAATACTTATACAAACCTCCTAATGCTATGTTTCCAAGACTTTAATTTCATTGTTTAATTTCTCTATCACAATACAAAACTCTACATTTAAGTTTGGTTATTCTGAAAACAAACGAACCTTCTAATGTTCTGATTTCAAGACTTCCATTGTAACACCTTTATAGTCTGCGTGACAAAATAAAGTTTAAAATGTTCCAGTCAATTTTTATTTTATACAAATATATTAAAAATATGAACATAATGAAAAATAGTTCTGCTGCTTATCACTTACCCGTTGAAGACAAAATTGTTTTTTTTTTCTATTATCATATTTTTATTGTTAACGGTATCGTAAGTTTGCCCGCATAAATCTTGCGTTTTTACTAACTTATTTTTAACAAATTTTTAACTGTTTGCTCTTGAAGAACATCCTGCGTCACAAAACAGATCAGCAATCGAGAACCAACATCTGTTTTGTGGAGAGAGAGTGATCCAGATATGCGTTGTTTTTACGTTTTGTATTTTGAGATAATCAAAATAGATAGATAAGACTAATGAGTCTTGTAAAGTGTTTTTTTTAAATCCAAATTGAATTCCTATATAAACAAGATGATAGCGTAATATTCTAATTATATTTTAAAATGAATTTGTTTCCTTTCTGAAGTGAAAACTTCTATAGGCGCGTTGAGCAAAATTTAAATAGTGGGTTTCGCGTCACCTGACGTCAGCAACAGATGGGTTACGTCATGGTTTTTTTTCTTTAATCTGTCAGTTAAAAAGTGGCTTTGAACTGACAGCCTACATTTATTTATTGTTCCATAATTTTAATATGGAGTGTAGAGATAAGGAAAACAATCATATGGGACTTTTATTAACTACCCAGTGGGAAGTTATAATAATGGGTCCGATTTTGCGAATCCCGAATTTTGACATATCTCCACATTTCAAGGTCCCCAGAGTCGAATACAATAGTTTTTAGTGGACGTCTGTGTGTGTATGTGCGTATGTTCGTATGTTCGAAATTATTTTTCGTCTCGATTATCTCGAGAACAAAACATGATATCGACGTGGGACCAATTGCATTCGACGCATAATTACACAACTTAGAACTGATTAGATTTTCAGTAAAAAACGGTTAAGCTGTTTTTTTGGAGAATCAAAAACTGGAAAAAATGATAAACTTTCGGAGTTATTTTTCGTCTTGATTATCTTGAGTACAAAAATGATATCGACGTGGGACAAATTGCATTCGACGCATAATTACGCAATTAGAACTGATTAGATTTTAAGCAAAACCGGTCAAACTCTTTTTTATGGAAAATAAAAATACTGAAAAAAATGGTAAACTTTTGGAATTATTTTTCGTCTCGATTATATCGAGAACAAAAAATGGTATCGACGTGGAACCAATTGCATTCGACGCATAATTACGCAACTTAGAACTGATTAGACTTTCAGTAAAATCGGTTAAGCTGTTTTTTATGGAGAATCAAAAAACTGAAAATTAATGGTAATTTACCTGAATTTTGCAATTTATAAATTATTATACTATTTTTAATACAGAATTTTAAGATCTTTTGAATAATACGATTTTTTTTGTCTTTTGACTGCGGGAACTGATAATATAATTATTGCTGAGACCTGGACTGTAAAAATGGCCAATCGAAGAATAATAGATGTTTTTGAAATGTGGGACTTCAGAAGAATGCTGCGAATATCATACACAGAACACCGTACTAACGTGTCAATTCTTAAAAAACTAAAAATCACCACAAGGCTATCGACCAGAATAAACCAATCATTCCTACGGTATTTTGGGCACATTTCAAGAAGAACGAATGGGCTGAAAAAACCTATTGAAGAGAGAAAAATCAATGGTAAACGACCAATATATGTGTGAACAATGTATAACTGATTTTTTTAAAATCCAGCTTATTTTGCTGTCTAGCTATATATATATATATATATATATATATATATATATATATATATATATATATATATATATATATATATATATATATATATATATATATATATATATATATATATATATATATATATATATATATATATATATATATATATATATATATATATATAGGTTCATGTGGGTCGAATATGTATCAAAAAACAACTACTCCTCTGGCTATATGCCGCGACAGGCATTGAATTACATCTGATACATAATCGTGTATAATACCCCATTTCGGGTAACAATATGCAGTTGCTTGTTAAGTAAGAAAAGAAACTAATTAGATTTATCCATCTGAAGTAACCACCTATGGACCGGTTTCGGGGTGTGTTGCCCCTCATCAGCATAGGGCAGGTCTACCCCGACTGGACACATCAACAGCTTCGATTCCTACCAAGAATACATGAAGTGCTACGCGAAAAGCGCCAGTCACGACATCTATACTTTTTAACAAGAACCACCCGGTGAATAGCTTTTGCGAAGAAGTATTGCAATATATTATTATAGTAAACTATAAACATTTTTCTACAGCGTGAATGGATGTGAAAAATGTATCACTGATTTTTTTAAAAACCAGCTAATTTTGCTTTCTGTCACCTATATATATATATATATATATATATATATATATATATATATATATATATATATATATATATATATATATATATAGGTTCATGTGGGTCGATATATATAGGTGACAGACAGCGAAATTAGCTGGTTTTTAAAAAAATCAGTTATACATTTTTCACATCCATTCACGCTGTCGAAAAATGTTTATAGTTTACTGTAATAATATTATGGTTTTCCATAAATTTGGCATATACATATATATATATATATATATATATATATATATATATATATATATATATATATATATATATATTCTCTAATGCTTGCTAAAGATTATGTATGTATTCGCAATTCGTGATGCGCGATGCGTGATTTATTCATGTTTGTAATAAGTTCGCGGAACTGCAAAAAGGTACATACAAAAATATGGAATTTATAATCAAATAAAAGTAATTAATAATTATTCTTGAAGAACTCAGACACAGTTTTAACCTCGTGGACACTGAAGAACCCTCTAAACAAGCCATGCGCCACGAATGAACGAATTAACTATGAATACAGCCCGAATTTCGGCGAATGAGCGGTTCGTGTTGATGCGCAGCCTTCGATATTCGTCAACTTACAGCCTCCAAAAGCGGATCACCGTGAACACACGAACTATGTTGTTTACGAATCAATTTTTTAACGAACACTACTCGCGAATTACCCGCGAATACATGCATAGTCTGCATCAAGATTTACATCTATCAAATGTAAAAAAATAACGAATTTTAAAGTAACAAAGCAGACCTATTTCACACAATAGAATCGTTTAAATAAAATAATAACCAATACAAAATATAGAAGCACATAAAAAATAAATAATAATAGTTAGGAACCTGTTACTTCTGGTCTAAAAAAAATGTGATGTCTAAGATAACTGATGAGTTTTAAAGCTATGTAGTAAAATGGCTCGAAAAAGCATTAAACTAACTTTAATAAACGGGAATAAAAGTTAATTTCGCAACACACAAAAACAAAAAATTTCGAATATAATCGTGTATGTGGTAGAGAGCAATCCGAAATTTGCCAATACCTTATCTGCAACGAATAATCGTTTTCTGATAAATATTAGCATATAAATTACATCATTTTTATAATTGTTATTCGGAATAGTAGGTACCGAGTGCTCTTTATCTCGCCGTTATCTTAACAACAACAAAAAAATAAAACGAAATTAAGTAGAAACACGTACTTGTGTTATTTCGTGCTTTTGAACAGAGAAACAGAAAGAGAGACGGAGATAGGAGAGGCAAAAGAAACGGGCGTATTTTATCGCAGAAATCAAAGTTCTCGGAGTTCTAGTTTGGATATTTTTCTCGACTCGGTAGCCAACACTGTAGCCTCTCCGTTTGTTTCTTATCGGACCTTCGGGATTTCAATGAACACAAACTAGAGGGATTCAGAGGCGTGCGCCAATCGAAGTCCCAAATGCAACGTTTGATGTTCTTTTAACCCCAAATTTGTTAACGTGTCTTTAGTAGGCTAACCGCAATCTATACCCCTATTAAATCTGGAAAAAACTGAATAAATTTATTATTATTTTATTAATAAACGAAAATCAAGTCGAAATAACATTTATTATTTTCCCGCCTTCACAATACTAACTCCCTAACAGCAGACTATTTTAACCAAAATTATCTTTAATTTTTTAGAGAGGATTTTCTCTTGTTTTTTAACATGTTAAAAACATTTTTCAAAGATTTGCTTTTTTAAATATTAAAAACATTTGCCAATAACATTTTTGCTAAAAATCAGTCTCTACACCAATCCGTTAAAAATGTTAGAAACATTTTTGTTTACAACATTGCTAGTAACATTTGCGATTACCATTTGTTGCATATTTTCTGAGTCGCCTGGTACATATATTGTTCGTTTTCTGTGGATGGCGTTATCAAGACGAAGTATCAACAACAGAGTTCTGTCAAGAATTATTCAACTCGAGCTCATTGAATTTGAAAGTATTTTTCTCGTTAAGTTTTGTTAATATAGTTTTTCGGTATTGATTCGCATTTTCTTGAAACCCAAAAAGCATTCCT
Source organism: Agelastica alni (assembly GCA_950111635.1). NCBI lineage: Eukaryota > Metazoa > Arthropoda > Insecta > Coleoptera > Chrysomelidae > Agelastica > Agelastica alni. The sequence goes on along the minus strand of OX467713.1, from coordinate 27,485,691 downwards.
GAGAAATATTGGTACCAAATATTTTCAACACATTGTTATTACTTTCTGTAACATTTAATCACATTGTGAATAAAGGTGCGTTTACACCGAAATAATATATGCCATCAAAAACATAACTGGTAAAAAACATCAAGTCTCGCAACTCAATTCTTCTATCGTAAAAAGTTGTGAGATTCATGTAGGTTAGGTTAGGTTAGGTATCATGTGAGCGAGTCGTGGTCGCCCCTCCACCGTGACCCTTAGTAGGTCTATTGTGGCTCACCCCTAGAGGTTACAGTTCACTGCACAATCCAGCCCTTCTCACGAAGTTCATGGTTGTATAGGGTGAGATTTTTTTGAAATCGGTTGGTTCTAGGTTGGTGTAACCAAATATGTTGAACCTTATTCTTCCCAGGCCGGGGCATGAACATAGAATATGTTCAGCAGTTTCGTCTTTTACGCAGCAAAACCGTCAGTCCGTTTGGTTCAGACCTATCTTTCTGAGGTGGTATCTTAGACGACAGTGTCCTGTAAGCAGTCCCGTTAGAATACGCAGATCATTTCTGCTCCATTCTAGGATTTGCTTAGTTGTGTTTCTCGAGGGTTTAGGTAGAAAGCCTTCGAGTGAGTTAACCCCGGTGTATCGGACCTGTACGTACGAGTATTTTCCTCTCCGCCCAGTCCGAAATAATTATTTTGGCGGCACTTGTGGTGACTCCAAAAACCGGTTTTGGTCCAGTGAACGCAGATTCGGCCCCCTGTTTGCAAGGGTGTCGGCTTTTTCGTTTCACTCCACTCCTGGTGCCCAGGGAGATCCATGTAATACCAAGTCGGTTAATTTATTCAGTCCCTCCTTAAGAGTCCTTCTGTCTTAAGTTATTACGTAATAAGCTGAGCTAACAACATCTTATAGTGACCATATCAATATTAAAAATCTTTTATGTTTTAAATAAATAGATTGACTTGGCCATCGCATGAAAACACAATGTATCTCACAAGTAATACATATTATATTAATTAAGATTGTAAAGTGCGATTGCCAAGTCAATCTATTTATTTAAAACATAGATGATTTTTAATATTGATATGTCACTATAGGATGTTGCTAGGTTTGCTAATTACGTAATAACTTAAGACAGAAGGACTCTTAAGTGGGGACTGAATAAATTAACCGACTTGCTATTACATGGATCTCACAACTTTTTACGATAGAAGAATTGAGTTGCGAGACTTGGTGTTTTTTACAAGTTATGTTTTTGATCACATCTCATTTCTTTTTTTAGATAGACCTACTTTTTTTCATTTATTATTCATACACAGGTACACTGATTCATTCACTGCAAATGTAACTTTGTAATTCTATATATTTATATGGGTTTACAAAGTTATTTATGCAGTTGGTGTATCTAGAAAACTAGACCGAAATTGTTAAATATTTTAGTTTTTTCTTGATTTATACACTAAACACTACTTTTATTTTAAATTTGAAGCTTCTACGTCTGCTAGAAGTGCATTAAAGTTTTGATGATCGGTCAGTGAATGACAAAATCAAGAAACTTTGACTAGTTATAATTTTTAAAGTACTGGTTCAAAATGACTGAAATTTGAAATATACCGTGTTTATACAATGCCTGCTTGGTTACTGAAAATTCAGATTTCTAGTTTTATCCACAACGAAGTTATAGGGGGACGAAAATGGCCTGAACTGCTTCGAGAAAAGGATGATATGGCCGTGCCGTTTTTTTGCTCGACTTGGCGAGCTACAACATTGCTATTAGTAAAATGATAATAAGTCCTTTTTGACTACTCTCAACTTGTCCATTTACACTCGCCTTACAAATATGATTCGTCAATCTTTTTTCATCAATACTCTCTACGTTTTCGAATCAGCTAGTCAATCCTTTGTCTATCTTTGTTGCTACATCTTCTTTCACACCACAGCGATCCCTTATTATCCTATTCCTTACTTTATCCATCAGTGTCACTCCAGCTATACTTCTCAGATTACTTATCTCCGCAGCAATGATCTTACTTTTTTGCTTCTGCCAATCCCAACATTCACTACAGTAGAAAAATGTATGGACCAACACAGCCAATCGTACCTGTCTTGGCTGCTCATAAAGTTATGCATGGTCCCATTTATTTGTTTTCCTACCAGCACCTTTCGCTCAATATCACAGTCATACTTTTCGTCTCTCGTAAACTTTGAACCCAAATACCAGTGTAATTCACTTATTTCACTCTTTCTCCTTCAATCAGAACCTCGCAGTTTGCCATGCTTTTTCTTCTCTTTTAAAAACCATAACTTTTGTCTGCCTTACATTCACTTTGATCCCTTAGATTATTAGTGCATCATGCAATCATACATAATATTAACCATCGCCTACAACTTCTCCTCAGATGATGCTAATATGATCTGATAATCGGCGTTAAGGAGGCATTTGACGATCAAATCATTCATTCTTAATCTATACAAATATTTAACCAATCTTATTATTAATATTAATGGTAAACGACCAAGAGAAAGGTGTCCGACGCGCTGGGTGGACCAAACCGAAGAAATCTTTGTTCACGGTCTGCAAGAAGCTTATCTTGCAGCTCAAGACAGAGAAGGATGGAGAACTACGATCCGAGCAATTGAGACATGATGTCACAATACTCTCTCGAGAGTAAAAGGACAAGAAAGAGAGAGATTATTAATATCAAACTTTAGGAATATTAAACAGAAACGAGTTACTACTTTATTTGCTTATTAATTACTACAACTTTTAAATAAGCAAGAAAAGCTATTTTCTGAAGCAAAAGGGACTGTTCTAATAAAGCAGTTTTTATAAATTCTACATTAACTTCGATAATTGGTTTTTTTAAAAGGTAAGCCAGATAACAGTATCAATAATTTAAGATGTAACCAACCTTCTTATACGTTATTTATGTATGATGATTTCGACATCAAAGCAACCCGGTCCGAATATACGACTATGTTTACGAAATAAAATAAAAATATGATAAACCAGTAAATAAGAAAATTTGATAGGTACGGACAGTAAGTTTAAACATGTTTCATTAGGATCTGTGATTTTTTTTTCATTTAAAAGTACCCGGTTAGGACTTGCCTCCTTTAAGACTGTTAACATTTAAGTGACTTAATAAAAAGAAATAGACCCTGTACAAGCGTCGCGTCGAAAAAAGTGGAGCGATGCAAATTAAAATTTTTAGTAGAATTTAATAAAAAATCCGTTTAAATGCCTACAACAGTGATACAGGTGTCGGAGATGAGTTATATTTTCGGATTAAGAGGGGGTGAGGCTAAATTTGATTCTTTACTAAAACACGGAACGGGAAAAATCATATTACTCGAAGGTCGTTAAAACAATATCAGATTGTTTCTACCTTTTGTTTGGGAAAGGTTAGATCTGGAAGTAGTTTTTTGAATTTTTGGTAAATTACTTTCAGAAAAAATACAGAGTTTCTTACAAATTATAATTTTTTCTGAAAAATTGATTTTTGACAAACCTCCGCAGGAGCGATTTTGGAGCATTTTTCTCCACTGACTCGAGCGCCCTCGCACAAATGTGTTGTTTCACATAGAGACTATAATATGCTGAACGAGTTGCAGTTCAATTCATGATTATAAAGAATAACACTGGAGCTGATCGATATATTTTAGAACGGGAGTTTAAATGAATAGCAGATGCAAATTGGGATATATTATTACTCAATCACAACCATAAGTGTTTTATTTTTAAGAAATATCCAAAGCAAGCATAAATACTGTATTTTTTTCTTTTTGACCAAATAAAATCAATGGAATCATAAACATACACCGTATTAGGTGAGAAAAACAGAAATTTTTTGAGAGTGGTTGATGCGCTTTAATGCAAATGGTGTAGTGTGCATAGTGATTGCATAAAAAAATATGTACCTATTTGTTGATACATACATACATATAGTCACGCCTTTTTTCCGTAGGGGTAGGCAGAGACCACTTTCTTCCACTTGCTACGGTTTTTACACACATCTTTTGCTTCCTCTACTTTCATCGGTGCTCTCATACATGCTCGTCGATTGTTGGTACTCTTGACTTGGCCTCTCTTCAAAACAATGTTGATCTGATCGAGATATGTTCGCCGAGGTCGACCTCTACCGACTTCCGTCCATTCACACTCGCCTTATAAATTTGTTTCGTCAATCTTTCTTTATCCATCCTTTTTACGTGTCCAAACCATCTAAGCATTCCTTTATTTATCATTGTTGATAGTGTGGAAAATATTGAAAAACGTTTAGTGCTCTCTTTCGTTACAACGCAATGGTGTAACTTGAATGAAGTATATGAGGTTTGAAAAATTAAATACTCGTATTATAACAATTATTATGTCGAACTTATAGCCCTGGTAACAAATACCGTAATAGACGAAGCTGTCTCTCAGAGAACAGAAATCAAGGTTTACGTAGATAAGTCAATTTTTATGCTGTTTTCAGAATAATAAGATGAAGACATACTAGATGCTTCAAAAAGGTAATGGTAAACTCGAATGATAATGAGCCGTTTTAGCAATGGAGCAATTTTTACCCATATGAGCTGGGATAACAGCGACACTAAGTAAAAATCGTCGATACAAGTGTCGACTATTAATATTTAACTGTAAAAATAAGCCAAATGCAGCAAAATTAAAGTAAAACAAGAGTGACAGCTACGAAGTTTGCAGAAATTTGCAAAAAAAACGAAATCTTACATGGAATAGATAACGAAAAAATGGAACTAGAGGAGCACTTGGGTGTCCACATTGGCAATTCGTGTGTTTTTGACATATCTTCCTACTCCGACTGCAAGCTGTCCCTATCAATAAAAATTCATCTCTTCCTAACCTAACCTAACCTAACCTATGTATGTGGTGAGCGGTAGTTTGATACGAGCGCTAAAATCGCTTTAGACGGATGCGTGGCCTCGTCATGAATGTTTCATTTATTAATAGATGGTTGTTTAATGGAATAGAACGAATGATTTGATCGTTAAATGCCCCCTTTACGCCAATGATCAGGTCATATTAGCATCATCTATAGAATACTTCTAAGACCAAGGGTTATGATCATCAGTAAAACACAACAATCTATAAATCATCAATTCCGAGTTGACGGAGCATCACTACAGAGAGTTCCAACATTTAACTTCCTGGGAACAAATTTGAATGATCAATGGGATCACTCTAAGGAAATCAAGGTACGGATTGAAAAGGCTAGGACCAATTTCAACTATATGAGAAGTGTGCTCTGTAATAAAAAGCTATATCATTTCCTTTCTATAATCCCTTCCCCTTCTAATAGTCGCAGTGCGGGCCGTCCGCGGCCCACACGATAGGTCTACCCTTTTTGCGACTATTTTCATAAAAAAAAAAAAACATAGCAACGATCTGAATTTAAAACAAATTGCATTAAAGCACCTAGTTCTTATCGGGAAACTTGTAAATTCTTCTTTAAAAGAGGTCCCATTATCAGGAATTTAATATTATCAGGCATTTAGTCGGTGCTTCTTTACAGGATAGAGGGTTGGACATTGAAGGCGACTGTAATTAAGAAATTAGAGGCTTTTAAAATATGGCTGTATCGCAGAATCCTCAAGATACCTTGGACGGCCCAACGGACAAACGAAGAAGTTCTAAGACGAGTCAACGAACAACGTGAACTGTTTGAATTGATTAAGAAAAGAAAAAGGCATACTTGCCAGACGGTGGACCGGGCTACACGATATACAGTCGCTAATACACACCGGAAGGAACAGAGAAGCAATGGAAAATGTTATCGCAAACATTCGTTAGTGGATACGCATTAGAAGAAGAAAAAGAAAAAAAGGTGGTGATATTGCCTAGAGGAAATGTTTTCAAGTCAGCCAGGGTTGGCTATCTTTCTTCCAGAATGGATTCTTTTAATGACAGTCGCGATGCAAATGTTTTATTTTATCATCTGTTTCGCAGTCACTACATAAAAAGATGCTTGGAGGAATTTTGTTGCTATCGCCGAATGTTAAAAATCTCTTGAATTTATCATGTAACCAATGAAAAAGTGCTGCAACAGATACAAAAGGGAAAAGAAATTCTTAAAACAGTCAAGGAAAGGAAAATGACATATTTCGGGCGCATCATGAGAAACAATATATATATAGATGGCTACAACCAATCACTGAGGGTAAAATAGAAGGAAAACGAGGTCCCGGGAGACGCCGCATATCGTGGCTGAAGAACATACGCCAATGGACCGGGAAAACATCTGCTGAATTATTTAGAACAGCAGTAAATAGTCAATTGGGCCACAATGATCGCCGACGTCCGCTGATGATATGGCACGTTTAAGAAGAAGAAGAAACAAAATTAGTAGGCGATAGTTAATATTATGCATGATGCCCTAAACATCAATGGGTTGAAAGTGAATACAACCAAGACGAAAATAATGGTTTTTGAAAGAGAAGAAAGCATGTCAAACTGTGAGGATCTGATTGAAGAAGAAAGAGTGAAATAAGTGAGTTTATATAATTGGTTCAAAGTTCACAAGGGACGAAAAGTATGACTGTGATATTGAGCGAAGGGTGTCGGCGGGGAAACAAATAAATGGGGCACTTCCACACTTAATACTACTCTGCCTAGCTATAATGGCTTAAAAAAGTAGAAACACCTGTTAAAACTATTTGTCCGTATTGTTACTATTTTTTGGGTCCGTCTCTGTCGACCAATTCCTGAACAGCGCTCAAATATGCCCCGCCCACCAAAACGTATACAACCTGCGATCATGACATTCGAATGTCACAAACTGTCAGCCTTAAAAAAGCAGACATATCTCCAGAAGATGCCATCCACTAGAGATGGCGAAACTTACAATATTAGAGTTTAGAACGTTTTATTACAATTGGTCTACTCTCACTGGGGATTTTTTTTAAAATCAATATATGTTTTTAGAAAACGAATGTAACCGCGTTAAAATTGTGTAGTTTTAAAACAAAATATACGTTGCTTATCTAGATAATGTATTAAAAGTGCCACGAATGATAATAACAATGGTATCTTTTATTTACTAGTTAGCATAAAAATATATATCTTATCAATTTTAGATATTAAACTCGATGATAACGAATAACATGTAGTTGTTAGTTACGAGTCTGCGTTTACAAAAGATCCACTAATCGTTTAAAATAAATTATATTTTGAATTTATAGTCCGAGTAATCGGAAATCTTGTCAAATTTATCATTTCAAAAGTAGATTCTCCACAGAATAAGACGCAGTTAAATAAAAAATGAAACACGTACGTAATATTTTTTTAAAAACTATATTATGCAGAAATAAAGTGTCATTATTGGAAACTTCCGCATTCATCACACCAAATTTTGTTTGTGCATCTCTTCCAAGTCAATTTTCTCTAATAAATAGTATTTTAATCTATGGTTTAGATATTTATTTATCGTTAGGTATATTAGATTTTGCAATTATTTTCCCTACTGAATACCCGAGAGGTGAACCGCAGACGAAAATTTGTACACCAGACTTCACTTTTTTATGGTACTTCACTGAAGTACCACGGAAATTCATCGGGGGACATGTACATGTACTTCATCGGGACTTCACTGGCTTCATCGGTACTTCACTGACTTCATCGGGACTTTATTGACTTTATCGGAATTCTTTTAGAAATCGATGACGTTGAAATGACGTCATTATGACGTTTTGATATTATAGATATATAAATATACAGGGTGACCCATTAGTGCGAGGAAGTAAAATATCTCGGTTGCTATTGAATTTAGAAGAAAATTCTGAGTACAACATCGTAGATCGTAGATCGTAGATCCACCGAAATATCTCGAAAAATAATAACTTTATCGCCATGGAGAAAGAGTACAATATTTACGTAGAAAATATTGAAAAACAAAAAATTGTGATAAAATTGCAATTCCGCCAGTAGCATAGAATTTGGGAGGGATCAACCAGTCACTTGCCCCTGTCTTACGACTCTGGTAGTAGCCAAAAACGTTCATTTAACATAATTTAGTAGGGTGTATAGTACTTACACTTCCCACCAAATATGACAATAATACTTTGAATAGTTTTAAAATAATGTACACAAATAATTTTTAAATTTTTAAATAAAAAACCCTGTAACTCAGACAAGAGATTTTTTTTTTAATGAAAATAGTCGCAAAAAGGGTAGACCTATCGTGTGGGCCGCGGACGGCCCGCACTGCGACTATTAGAAGGAGAAGGGATTATAGAAAGGAAATGATTGAGGACACGCTTTTTAAAAAGTTGCAGGTCATAGTTCTCTGGAAAAACTGATTTTGGAAGCTTATTCCATTCCGTAGCAGCCCTGTAAAAGAAGGATTCTTGATGAAGATTGGTCCTTGTAGTGTCAATCTTGAGAGTTAATGGGTGGGACTGATCAGCGTGCCGAGTTCTTCGGCCGAATGTGGCCAATGGTGGTACAAGAGTTTTTATTTCTCTGGAGCATCTGCCATGGAAATATCTGTAGAGCAATGACTGGTCTGCAACTCTTCTTCTATGTTCTAGAGGGTGAAGGGTATCTGTGAGAGTTGAGCTGTTTATCAAGCGAATGGCTCTTTTCTGAATGGAATCTAGAAGACGAAGAGAATGCCTTGGTGCTGAACCCCAAATGTGCGAGCAATACTCCAGTAGAGGTCGGATTTGAGCCTTGTACGTCGTCAACAGTTGATCAGGAGTAAAAAACTTTCTGGCTTTCCACAGAAAACCTTGCCTCTGGCTTGCTAGTGCTAATTTAATATTTATAATATTAATATTTATAACTTATGAGCTTAAATTTCGGATAATTCTGTAAAACTTGATGCTGTGTTCACTTTACATTTAAAAAAAAAGATTGTACTAATATTATTTTGCTATGATAAACTAATGTCAAGTTGGCAGGTCCCATTTTGAAAGTGTTTATTCCCATTTTAATGTTGATTAGTCTCATTTCGAAGTTTTTTTTATTGCGGGAACTGAGCCACTAGTCAACATTTCAAAGTTGTAAAGGTATAGTTTTAACTTTAAACACCCCCGTGACACCTCCGATTTGGATTCCGAAAGTACCTTATTTAGGTGATTTTTAGGTGCTAATTTAGTGCTGAGTTCATTATTTTCGTGCTCGTTTTTTAGAGGTAGGGGACTATTTTGAAAATTCGTCTGCTACCGTAACGTGACGACGGTAGCAAAACTTTTACAAAATCAATAAAAATTAAAAAATGAAAGTACCCAAATTAAGTGCTTTTTAGGTGCTAAGAATCAAACCGGAAGTCCAACCACAAAATCAAAATTTTGAAAATTTATTAAAATTTCAAATTTTGAAAATTGCCTGCTTTGGGACTATCACTATCAAACTCGGCGACCCCGAAACTATGAATTCGACACTAATATCAACCGTTTTTGATAGATTTTATATTCCATCCTCCTTCCACCCTTTTCGTAGGGGTGCTAACAACATTGGGATTGAATCTAAACCATTCTCGAATCGTCTTGAACACATACAAAAAATTTCATCAAAATCGGTCCAGCCGTTTAGGAGGAGTTCACTAACATACACTCGGACAGAAGAATTATTTATATATATATATACAGGGTGGGGCACCCCATACGTTACGGTCCTTGTAAACCAAACCATACATTTTTTCGGGAATTTCTTTAGATTTTTTTAGATGTATATTGATTAAGACTGCAAAAGGAAATTATTTTGGAGTCTACAGGGTGGCTCAAAAAAGTGTGACATCAAAGTTGTTGTTTTTTTTAAATGGAACACCCTGTATTTAGTCACACTTTTGAATAGTTTAGGAAAAGATAATATGATTTTATATAAAGTACCATGTATCTTACTATAATCGTTCTCAAATTATTGATTTTTTTATGAAAATGCTAGGTACAATTGGAAACTAAATAACATCAAAATGTATAGAAATCATCCCTTGGAATTCTGACCAAGCATAAAAGAGGTTTTGGGCTATTGATTTCGAAAGAACCTGTTTCTCAATATTATACAGAATGTTCAAAAATCATTGTCACTTTTTTATAATTTCGGACAAAGATAACTTTGTTATTTCAAATAGAACACATTTATTCAACTTGTTGAAAGAATTTTTATTATCAGTTATTGTATTTTACGTTATTCAAAACATTCACTGAATCATTACCGTCGAAAATGAAAACTTATCCCATTCAAAAGCGGATAGATATGATTTTTAGCGAGTGGTGAGTGTTTAGAGAATTGGCTTTTGGCGTCGAGGGTGTATGCCCAAAAATATCCAGACTGGAATCATCCAAACAAGTTGGTTCTCAAACGATTGCTACATAAATTTCGTGGGACTTCAAGTGTTGCTTATGAAAAGGCAAATAGACAAAAACCTATCATTGAAAATTAGGAAAATGAATTTCTTATTATGGGATCAATCATAGAGTGACGCCTCAAATATTATTAGGTGTTAAGCAGTCTTTCATAGAGAGAGTGGCTCATTTTGAGCATCTACTTTGATTTAAATATATTTGTGTTTCATATTTAGTTGTTGTTTCAGTTAAATAATAAAAAAAAATTGTATAGTCTGTTTAATGAACTACTGTCAAAATATGAAAAGTAAATATTTTCGATAAAGTGAAGTATAACAATTGTCAATGAGAATTCTGTGAGCAAATCAAATAAATGTCGTTTCAAGCTATCTTGATTTAAGGAATTCATTGAAATAATGTTCAGACCAAAAAAATACAGGATGTTTCATTTGAAATAACAAAGTTATCTTTGTCCGAAATTATAAAAAAGTGACAATGATTTTTGAACATTCTGTATAATATTGAGAAACAGGATCTTTCGAAATCAATAGCCCAAAACCTCTTTTATGCTTGGTCAGAATTCGAAGGGATGATTTCTATACATTTCGATGTTATTTAGTTTCCAATTGTACCTAGCATTTTCATAAAAATATCAACTCGAGAACGGTTATAGTTAGCTACATAGTACTTTATATAAAATCATATTATCTTTTCCTAAACTATTCATAAGTGTAACAATATACAGGGTGTTCCGTTTAAAAAACACAACTTTGATAGGTAATACTTTTTGAGCCACCCTGTAGACTCCAAAATAATTTCCTTTTGCAGTCTTAATCAATATACATATAATTAAATGGAAAAATTCCCAAAAAAATTATTGGTTTAGTTTACAGGGACCGTGTCGTATGGGGTGCCCCAACCTGTATATATATATATATATATATATATATATATATATATATATATATATATATATATATATATATTAAGATTTTTGTAAAAAATTGAAGAGGATTAGGAAGCTCATTAATTTAAAAATATCAAATAAAACTGTTAAGTCTAATGGAAAACTTGTCGACTCAACATAAAATTGACACATTTTGTTTTATAACAAATGAACAAATAATTTTTTTTTTTTTTTTTTTTATATTCTGGTTCCCACGAAAAGGGATATCCTGTAATGTTCAGAGAACATCGTGGGAACCAAGGGAAAGAAGGTAGGAGTTGGTGTTCTTCTTAAATTTCTGGAGGTTGTATGCCTCGGGGAACACCTCCCTAGGCAATGAGTTCCAAAGCCTCGCAATTCGTTGGATGAATGAGTCTTTGGAAAGTGATGTTCTGCAGGTCTCCAAAGTGACCACGAAGGGGTGTGAAGACTGAACTTGACGGGTTAATCTCGAAGAGACTGCCAATGGAGGAACGATTGTTGATATTTCAGAAGAGCATCGCCCATGAAAATATCTATAAAATAGAGACAAATCGCCAACTTTTCTACGGTGTTCCAGACAAGTGAGCGAGTTTGTAAGCAAGGCATCACCGACGAGACGAATTGCCCTTTTTTGGACAGAATCCAGTAGCTTCTTGATATGTTTAGGTGCTGCACTCCAAATATGGGAACAGTACTCCAGTACAGGTCGGATCTGTGCCTTATAGATCATAAGCAGCTGACTGGAGGTGAAATAGCTCTTGGCACGAAACAAAAAACCAAGTTTTTGGGATGCACTTTTGGCAATGGACCTCACGTGATTTTCTCAGGAAAGGTTATTGCTGATAGTAATACCAAGCATCGATATGGATGACTTCAGTGGTATGGTTACTCCTGACAAAGTTATGTTAGGCACAGTGAGATCGGCTTTTCTAGAGAAAAGACATGCTTGTGTTTTGTTTGCATTGAATTCTACCAAGTTATTGGATCCCCATTCGAGAATTGTTGCTAAGTCCATATTTATATTGTTAACATTTCTTCCTCGTTCATTTCTGGTTTCACGGGCTGATATAGGGGCCCTGGAAGAGAATGCGGTATGGAGGGTACTATCATCGGCAAAGCTGTGTACGGGACATGAAGTTGCTTTCAATAGGTCGTTGATGTGAAGTAAAAATAGTGTTGGTGCTAGAATGGATCCTTGCGGAACACCAGCATTTATGAGTAGAGTGTCAGATGAAACTCCATCGACCACTACATGGAGAGACCTGTTTGAGAGAAAACTAGCAAGCAGAGAACACAGCTGAGGGGGCAAGCCATAAGATGGAAGCTTGGCGAGGAGTCCCTGGTGCCAAACTCGATCGAACGCCTTGGAGATATCTAATGCCACAGCTAAAGTTTCTCCATACTTTTCAATAGATAGCTGCCATATATGTGAGACGTATGCGAGCAGGTCACCAGTTGATCTCTGATGGCGGAAGCCATATTGCCTATCATTGATAATTCCTGAGTCTTCCAGATATTTCATGAGCTCGATGTTGATGGCTTTTTCCATGACCTTTGAAATAATAGATAGCAGTGCGATAGGTCTGTAGTTGCTAGGTAGGGTCTTTTTGCCTTTTTTAGGGACTGGCTGTACTCTTGCAATTTTCCAATTGGACGGAAATGTCAGCTGTATAAAAATTAAGTAACTATGTTAGGCATGGATATTTCACGATTTTTTTTAAAAAATTTAACAGTGGTTGGGAAACTTTAAAACAAATACTAAACATTTTAATTTTTGATTTTTAATTAATTTTATAATTTTTTCTTATTGAACCATAAAGTTTGCTGTCTTTTAATTTTTTTAACTATTTAAGTACTTTAATAAATTTAAAAAATCGTAAACTAATATACATTTTTATTTTGTTTTTTCTCCAAGTTTGGACAAAACATCCAAAAGTTTATCCATCAACTTTAAATTATTAAATAAAATAATTGATTTATACTAATTCAAAATGATTTAGATACGCATTTATTACAAAATTTCGTTATTATCTAAAATATGTAATCAATCAAATCAACTCATCAGAGAGCTATTTAACTAACCAAACGATGAAAGAAGACTCCGGAGAACATGGCCAAAAGACCTAGCTAGTGAACCATCAGTGGATGGTACCTGACTCATGACAGCGATATATACACATCATTTACTAATTACTCTGTATAACTGTTTGAGTAGATTGTAAAAGGCAATAAATTAAATCAAAAAAAATTGTACGGGTTGCACTCTGGGAGTGCCGGCAGAAGTGAAAACTTAAGTATTAACGTTGTGCGCCCTGCGCCGCCTAAACGAAACAGCCGGCGCAGGCATACATTTTCGCCGCGCCGTAGAAAGAGAGGGGGATACTCCCTCTCCTACGCCACGCCAGCTGTCTACTCTCCATCCGTCTTACGAATTTTCGATCAGGTCACGTGTCCTGACGCGAGTTTAACATTTTTTACCCATTACAAAAAAAGTGTACAACGCCGCTAAAGAAGTTTTCACTTCAAAAAGTATTATTTTTAATCTGAAAAATATTGTCTCCAGATTTCCATAGTTTATGAATAATGCATTATTTTTATTAACGCTTTATTATAAATCATATATTAAACATCAGTACCAGATTTGAATGTTTTCGATTTCTTTCTTCCGCTTTTTGTTTGATCTTCTTTCAATATGGCGCTTTTCTTCCTACCTCGACTTTTTCGTTTTCGGCTACCTCGTTTTCGGTTTTGTCGCTTTTGGCTACGTCGTCTACGGCTTCTGCTTCTATTTTTTCTTCCTCTTCGAGCCTCCGTTATCGGCAAACCAAAATCTAATTTAAACCTTCCCCCGTTCTCTTTGATCAAACCAGCTTTCAGTCCAGTTTTTAATGATTTTTTAACACAAATTGATGCATTTTTTAACGGCTTCTTGCACTGATAAATTATTTGATCTAAAATTTTGTCGGGGGGAGAACCATTAGAGTCATTAAGACACGCTATGGTGTCCATAACATCTGCTAAAAACGACACCTCTCCTTGGACCATTTTAATGCAGCAAAAGCAGAACTTAATCAATAAACTAATAAAAAGCACTTAAATTTTGAATTTAGCTACTAAATTAATTTGTCAAAATGACATAAAAAATGTACTTGAATTTGTCAGTTTGTTGAATAAGGTTGCCAAGTTACCAGTCAAGAAAAGTCGCATTTTATATTGCTCCAGTGAAATACATCCGTCTTACGAATTTTCGATCAGGCCACGTGTCCCGACGCGAGTTTAGCATTTTTTACTCATTACAAAAAAAGTTCACAGCGTGCCATAAGAAGTTATCACTTCAAAAATATGTTATACCCTTTTAGGTTACGAGTGCTTTTTATTATTTCGTCCACAACGATGTTGAACAATAAGGGGCTAAAGTAAATCTCCTTGTCGAATACCACCATTTACATGAATTACTTTGGTAGTAGTGCCATTAATTTTGGATATATGGGATTTGCCTTTTGTATAGAAGGTGTACCACGTCCTCCAGTTGTATTCGGTCAAACGCCTTTTCCAGGTCTATAAAACACATGAAGGCTGGGTTGTTATACTCGATGAATCTTTCAGTTATTTGTCGCAAGACAAATACCGCATCTGTAGTACAAGATCTTCCTAGTTCTTCATTGCCCAATGTGGTGAGTTCATTTATTTTATTTATTATAATCTTTGTTGCTAGCTTTAAAGTTGTATTTAGAAGATTTATGCCTCGGTAGTCTGCGGGTATCTTTTTGTCTTATTTTTTTAACAGTAAGATTGTGGTACTTAACAAATAATGGGACCTTTCGGTTGAGATAAGATGCCGAAATGAAAAGGCTTGAGCCATATTCATTAAAATGGCAAAACTGTTAAACACCAAAATGCGGATACTGAGATGCTATGTGTTCTCAACTCTTCTATACGGCGTTGAGTCACGGACGTTATCTGAAACATCTTGCAAGAAATTATAAGCCTTTGAACTCTGGCTCTACCGTCGTGTTCTGAGAATTTCATGGGTGGATCATATTACGAACGAAGAGGTGCTACGTATAATGAAGAAAGAAAAAGAAATCTTATATCAGGTAAAGAAACGTAAACTTGAATCCCTCAGCCACATCATGAGAAATCCTGAAAGATACCGGCTTTTACAGTTTATACTCCAAGGCAAAATACAAGGTAGAAGGAGTGTAAGAAGAAGAAGAAGAATATCATGGCTGAAGAATCTCCAAGTGTGGTTTAATACATCAACTGTGGGCTTATTCCGTGCATCAGTGAATAAAGGCATCAACAGAATAAGAAGAAGACTTAGGAGCCATTCGTCCGGAATTCTTTTATGTAAAAGGATTTTGCGAATTATGGCTGTTAGCTGCTGCTTCAGTCTTCTCCCGCCGTACTTAAGAAGTTCGAGGGAAAAATTTGTTAAAAAATAAATTTAAAAATGGAACTAATTTTTATTTGTTAAATACGAGTAATATTCCAAACGGATTTTAATAAGTCATTTTAAAATTAAACTTTTTATCTGTCCAAACAGCACAGTAGGTATATCGCATCTTTTATTATATCAGTACGTATCAAAGTCTACGTCTCATTACTTCTACGATATATCAGCAAACTATGGTTTAAGATACATACACCGGTTATCTCCGGGCAAAAGAAAAGATAACCTCACTTAAGATAGATAAAGATAACGGTGTGTACCACTCGAGTTATTTCAGACAAATAAGCAAGTGTTATACCCAAAAAAATTTAAATTAAAACGGATATCACGTTATCATGATACCACATACTATTTTTATAACATTGGTATTTTATTTGGGCAATAGTTAATTGCGCACGGTGGTCAATTTTTACTCAGGTTAACGAAAACGCAGTCCTTTTTATTGAAAAACAAACCCAACCTAAATCCTACCGACCCCAATCCAAATACCCCTTAATGGAACTTATTTCAGAAGGGTCAGATTAGCCTGGGTAGGATTTGGGAAACTAAAATGGGTCCTGAAAAACCAGAAAATCCAATAATACTTTAAAACAAGAGTATTCGATCAATGCATACTCCCGATTCTTACATACGCATGCCAAACGTGGACCTTGACTAAAGCAAACATGGATAAAATAGTGAAGATACAAATAGCCATGGAAAGGTCAATGCTAGGAGTAAAATTAAAAGATAAAAAACAAAAAAAATGGATAAGAAACAGAACAAAAGTTAAAGACGCAGGACAACATATAGCCAGGCTAAAATGGAGCTTCGAAGGTCATAACGCCAGACAAAAAGACAACCGATGGAATACCGCTGGAGACCATGGATGGGAAAAAGAACAAGAGGAAAATCACAAATGAGATGGGGAGACGACATCAAAAAGATATTTTTTTTTTTTTTGCTTATAAGAAGTCACTAGAATTAAGTGTATCGATGCACATACCTAAACTTCTTAAAATACGAAAGTAAATGTGATTGAAGGAAATATTTATGTCATGTAATATTTATATTGTTTACCATTAATATTTATAAGTTATAAGCTTAAATTTCGGATAATTCTGTAAAACTTTATGCTGTGTTCACTTTATATTTAATAAAAAGATTGTACTAATATTATTTTGCTGTGATAAACTAATGTCAAGTTGGCAAGTCTCAAGTGTTTATTTTCATTTTAATGTTGATTAGTCTCATTTCAAAGTTGTAAAGGTACATTTTTAACTTTAAACATTAGTTGACACTAATTTTAACAAGATAAACATAATTATCTGGGGTAATGATTCGATTAAAATTGATAAAGTAACGATTGGGATAAAAAACATTTGTATTGTTTAATGAAATATTTATTAAATATATTGGTCACACACCTGTTTTAATGGTTATGTGGCCCGTCACAATACAACATTTAAACTCGATGATGTTGGGAACCTTTTATTGCAATCATCAAAAATTACATTTTCTAGCATTTTAAATTATTTCATTCTCTGTCCCTGATGGTGGATTTAAAAGTTTCATCCTTGTATATATTTTATGGTTTTATTGTAAATTTAAACATTTATTTTACATAGTTGTTGTTAATAATATTTTTTTTTGGTAACGACGTATACGAGGATAGTTTACGAATTGTTGTTCATTACATAGTTGGCGTTAAATGACAAATGCAAATAAAGAGTCATGCAAAAGCTTATCGTATGACATTAGTGTGTGCCAATTAGCATTAGCGCATCAGTTCGTGTATGTTAAATATTAATTTTTTTCCATCGAGGTGTGCGTGATTTTATAAAAAGGGACAAAATTAAGATAAGAGAAAATGCTGGATAAAGTACCTCTGTAAAAAGGGGTTATCACCGCAAGAAATGTATAAGGACATCGTAGAAATATTGGGTGACTCTGTCGCTTCGTACCAGGTAATCAAAAACTGGTCACGAGATTTCAAACTGCGAAGAGAGTCCTGTCAAAATACACCGGGTGCAGGAGCCCCCAAAACTGTGGTGATCAAAGAAAATGTGAATTTAGTCCATGACATGGTATTAAATGACAGAAGAATTACAGTCAAGGCTATAGCAGAGACATGTAGGTTTTCTGTTGGAAGCGTTGAAATAATTTTACATAAAAAAATATACGTAAAAAACTCTCTGCACGTAGGGTTCCACGAATGCTAACGGCAGACCAAAAAGGTGTTAACCAGGTGCCCGACGAATTTAAGCGAATTTCTTATGGTCGACAAAACATGGGTGTTCATCTCTTCGATCCAGCATCCAAAAAACAAGAAACAAAGCATGGAATGGCGGCATAGGGGTTCCCCCCCTCGAAAGTTTCGTGATGTCCCATCAGTTGGTAAGATCATGGCTACAGTTTTTTGGGATGTTGCAGGTGTTATTTTCGTGGATTATTTACCACGTGGGCGCACCATAACAGGTGAATATTATGCGAATTTAATACCAAAAGTACGCGAAACGATAAGAGAAAAGAGAAAAAGAAAATTGAGTCTTTCGCCATGACAACGCTCCGGCCCACACAAGTTGTGTTGCAATGGCTGCCATTCACAATGCGGGATATGAAATTTTTGAACAACCCTTCTTATTCTCAAGATTTGGCCCTCAGCGACTACCATCTGTTCCCAAAATTAAAAGAACATCTTCCTGAAATCCGCTTCGCTGATGATAACGAAGTGATGACGGCGGTAGATGAATGGCTGAAGACTCAAAGTTCTAAATTTTTTTTCAAAAGTGTTTGAAACACTTTAACACCGATATACCAAGTGTATAAACGTTACAGGTGACTATGTTGAAAAATAAATCAGTTTCATTCTTCTTATGTGTTTGCTTCTATGTTAGGGACAACAATCAAGGATACAAAAAGAAAACAATTCTCTTGAATCAGAACAATTCTTGAATGGGGATCCAATAACTTGGTAGAATTCAATGCAAACAAAACACAAGCATGTCTTTTCTCTAGAAAAGCCGATCTCACTGTGCCTAACATAACTTTGTCAGGAGTAACCATACCACTGAAGTCATCCATATCGATGCTTGGTATTACTATCAGCAATAACCTTTCCTGAGAAAATCACGTGAGGTCCATTGCCAAAAGTGCATCCCAAAAACTTGGTTTTTTGTTTCGTGCTAAGAGCTATTTCACCTCCAGTCAGCTGCTTATGATCTATAAGGCACAGATCCGACCTGTACTGGAATACTGTTCCCATATTTGGAGTGCGGCACCTAAACATATCCTGAAGCTATTGGATTCTGTCCAAAAAAGGGCAATTCGTCTCGTCGGTGATGCCTCGCTTACAAACTCGCTCACTTGTCTGGAACACCGTAGAAAAGTTGGCGATTTGTCTCTATTTTATAGATATTTTCATGGGCGATGCTCTTCTGAAATATCAACAATCGTTCCTCCTTTGGCAGTATCTTCGAGATTAACCCGTCAAGTTCAGTCTTCACACCCCTTCGTGGTCACTTTGGAGACCTGCAGAACATCACTTTCCAAAGACTCATTCATCCAACGAATTGCGAGGCTTTGGAACTCATTGCCTAGGGAGGTGTTCCCCGAGGCATACAACCTCCAGAAATTTAAGAAGAACACCAACTCCTACCTTCTTTCCCTTGGTTCCCACGATGTTCTCTGAACATTACAGGATATCCTTTTTCGTGGGAACCAGAACATAAAAAAAAAAAAAAAAAAAAAAAAAAAAAGATAGTCAAGCGGCTCTTAAAGCTTTGGCATCACGGAGAATAGACTCAAAATTGTCCGTTGTCCGGGAATGTGCCGAAAACCTACGAACCTTGGCTAACCATAACAAAGTCACTTTGTTGTGTGTGCCATGGCATAACGGCATTTATTGTGTCAGAACCAATAATAGGGATACCCAAGGCCAGCGTTAAAGCAGCGATCAATGGCTGGATCCACTCTCAGCATCAGCTGAAGCGGGCACAGCCAGCGGGAGCTACACACAGCAAGTTAATGCTGAAAGAACCCTCACCTAACCAGACAGGAAAACTGCTCTCGCTAAGTAGAGAAAAACAGTTGTAGGGCTTTGTACCGGACACTGGTTTTTGAGGAAACACCTGCACAATATAGGCGTGTCTGACACATAACCCAGTGTATACAAGACCAAGGGAGTGATTCACCTGGGACAATAGCAGTACATGAGCTTCTACTCCTTAACAGGAGAATTGAGGATATGGGACTAAACTAAGGAGCTGAAAAGGTACAAAAAGCAGACAATGCTGCAATGCCTAGGAAAAAAAATTAGATCTTTTTCACAACTCCTATTCATTCATTCATTCATTTATAGGGACAAAAATTCGTGAACTTGCCTCTTACACGCCAAGCGAACGGAGTATAATCTTTAACACGTCTGCGAAGTCACCATTGCCTTCAGACTGACAATTGAAATATTTCACAATGTGACACACTTATGTCATTAAAATTAATAAAACTTTTATCCAAATAAAAATGTAATTTATATCCAGAAACTTCGTTTGCAGAAGCGCATTCAAATTTTTTACTCGTATAAATTTTTAACTCAAAATCACTAATAAGTGATTAATGATTAAATATAATGCGCTGGCAATAATACTTGGTAATACAAAATCAAATATAGACGTGTTGCCAACCTAAATAAAAAAATAAGTAAATACGTACGTAATTTACGTTTGATTTATAAATAATGGTGTTAAAACGTTTTTGTACTTTTTTTTGTTTGAAGAAAACACCGACCATTCATTATAACATTATAATTATGTTTGTCTACGTATATATTAAGAATATTCCAGGTGTTCAAAATTTATCTATGTGGGTCATTTGTGATTGCAATTAATTTTAAGCAAATTCTGATCATGTTAGATTTTCAAACAAATGAAATTGTATATTCGTATACAAGAATGTAATAAGTAAATATAACAACAATAATTGTGCCGGTTAAAAGGGAATTAGTTTTATATTTATCAATTTACCAGACCAGACCACGGTCGGATTCACCATACAAGGCCAAACGTTATAGGTATACCTGTGTGTAAAAAATAAAAACACTTTAGATAATTAAAGATAAGGACAACTACGAACTACCAAAGCGCGATTTAATAGCGACAAATACCAACGGGGTTAATAGATAAATATTAAAAAAATGCACCTACTTTTTAAGGGCTTAGGATTGCTCTGTTTTCGTCTAGACATCGTAACTCCGCTGGTGAAGCCCCTAGGTGATTTTTTTCGTAACAAAAACAACAACAAAAGTCACATGATAACGTACGAAATAAAAGCACAAAAGGCACACAGACACTTACAACACA
The DNA here is from genome assembly GCA_950111635.1 of Agelastica alni. Taxonomy (NCBI): domain Eukaryota; kingdom Metazoa; phylum Arthropoda; class Insecta; order Coleoptera; family Chrysomelidae; genus Agelastica; species Agelastica alni. Next base: position 27,464,689 of record OX467713.1, on the reverse strand, counting down.
AAACAAAAACAACAAATAAAAACGATTACAAGTGTGTATCAGTCAAATTGTCGAGAGAATTATTAAAATAAAAGATTGTTTTGATAGTTCACGTGTGTTTCGAGCACGCCAGGCGATGCGTTACTCCCCTCTGCAAAGTTAAATAGAGACTGACAGTGACTCATGTCTCATGCTGTTGCCGATTGTTGCTGTGCTCCTGCGCAGCCGCGCTACACTTTCCGATTTCTTGCTTTTATCAGACAACTCCTTATCAATCTTAGCATTAACATGCACTTATAATTCTATTATTTTCCTTTACTATCTTGATGATGACTGGTATTTCTAGTATTTCGTTGAACAATAATCAATTATATTTTTAATAGTTATGTACAAAAAGTCTTTAACGTAAAACAAATTTTCAAAACGTCATTATTTGATAATAGAAAGATTTTTTATCGGAAAATCAAAACACCGGAAATGTTTTGAAAGATTTATATTAAAATTTTGACAGCTAAAAATACCAAACTAGTAAACAACGTTCATAGTTAGGTAATTGTTTAAAGAAGTGACATATGCCTATTAAATTTAAAAAATGTCAAATTCAAGCAGAAACCGACTGTATAAGATTTTTCGTTCAATCTGTTTTAAATTTTTTAAAATGCAAATTTTTGTTTAATTCTACATAACGACATACACCTTTTTAGCGATCATTTAGATTATATAATTTCGGAATCCATTTTTAAAAATGTTTAGCAATTTTAAAGTATGTTTAAAAAACAATACTATGACATTAAATACATAGAAGCTTTATTGTTTTGACATCATGTATTTCATATCGAAATTTTCTTGCATACAAAATTTTATTATCAGATATATCTAAATTATACCTCCGTTTTTATAATAAAAGAACTTTGAACGCCACCTATGATTGAGACCTATAACTTCTAACATAGAAAATGGAAGAATTCTTTAAAGTGTGCAAGTGTTATAAATTAGTTACAAGCAGATGTCACTAAAGAGGAAAATTACCCTAATGGAATAATTATATTTTTAATAAAAACATGTAGTGAAAGCATACGAAAGATTTGCAACAATTATATAAAGAAGAGAAATTAAAAGCAAATGAAATGCTAACATTTATAGGAAACAATTACATTTGAAACGATGTAGCCTACAAGAGTACCTACCTACTTATTATTATTGAAATAAGATATAAATAAACGTTAGTGAGATCAGATTTATTTTAATAATGTTTTGTGGAATTATAATATTAGATTGTAACGTTACGTTTGTAGTTAAGAAAAAATTAAAGAGTGATAGGAATAAAAATTTAGTCGTTGATTGATATACAGTATTACAGTAATATATCAATCAACGATTTAGTTATTGAGAATTTTTATCATAAAGACGTCTACCTATCTTATGTGTCTTAACTATTTTACCTCCCAATTCTTTTTAATTATGTCAAAAATAACTTATTTCAATTGCAAAAATAAACTAGTTAGTTGATTACAACTTCAATTAATTCGTACTTAACCTTGCAAATACCTACAAATAATTAGAACACTTTTAATCGATAGGTAAATGTATTTTACCATTTAATTGAGATATTTACTGATCACTTTTTTAAAAATTTATTTCGGATCAAACCCAGGGTCGGATTAACCCATAGAAATCATATTATAATATAGACTCTATAATGCCAATCCAATGAAACGAAAGTGTTGTAAAAAGTTGTAGTCAATTCTCAGTGCGCATGATCGGTACCAGCTGCACATGCAACAGGGTTGGTTTCAGTGATATTTAAAAATTAGTACACATACCTATAAAAAGTCCGAGTTACGATTACATCTGTATTTTTTCGACAAAGCTCATTAGTAGTTTTTCCTGATTGATATAGTTCGCTAGAATTTTTTTACAACCTTACAATATGACTTTTATAGTTGTTGGTTTATATCTCCAAATAGTAAAATGTATTGTACGAGACTTGGGAGGAAGTATTAATGAAAAAATAACAATTTAAAACGCTGCTGTCTTCTCTATCACGCAGAGATTAAATATCTGCATGGAAAAAGATGGAAAATATTTCGAGCAGTATCTTTAGGTTACTTTACTAAGTAAATGTAGTTTATTTTTGATGTTTTTTTTACGTAATTAATTGTTGGTTATTGTAACAATGATACTAAGTTTGTCAAAATCCATAAAGCGTTTAGTTCTTCCAAATTCTGTCTAAAAATATATAAAAAAACATCTCATTAACAGCCAGTGGCGTATCAATTTTATGGTTAAATCAGATATATTTCCAAAAATTATTTAATTAATTATTGAACGACATCTTGAGTTTCGAACCATGTTTTATCTAAATATACTATATTTCTATTACTTTCTCCATAACTTAAGATCTGTCTTATATATCACAATACGAGGCAATTCCAAAATACACACATTCGACTATCTAACTTCTTATACTTAAAACCACATTCTATTAAAATTTGTCGAAGTGTTTCTAATGATTTATATTTAAAATCGTTAAAATCTTGCAATTTTTAATGTTGGGACTTGATTTTCTTTGTACGTATTGTAAACCGTTTGTCGAATCACATCTTTAGATGCATCTCATCTATTCGACGGCTGACGATACGTTTTCGTTTTTTATCGTGTTCAATCACAACGCTACGTTTAATTACTAAATAAATTGTGGAATAAGTAATTTTCGTTAACTTGCATATTCTTTTAATTATTTCATCCTGAGCTGAATTGACATTTTCAGCTTTTAAGCATGAATATAAATTTAAAATTACAAGTTGGACTTGAATATGCAAATCTCGATTTTTAAATTTCCAAAATTGTGTTATTAAGATGTATTTTATCATTAATTTGGATATTATCATTACTTTGAATTACATTATTAATGTGAATATCGTCAATACTAACCAATTCGTTAGATTCATCATTTACCTCAAACGGTCTCCAAAAAGACATTTTACAAATATCACAAAAATAATAAAACGTAAACAATAATCTCCTGAGAAATTATTGAGACCCAGCGCGCGCTAATGTTTTGAAACGTCTAAAGATTTGACCAACTCGCATTCAAGTGAACAGCTGCGAGCTAGATAGTCGACCGATGATTTGATGAATGCGTATTAGCGACGTTGATATTCAAAAATAAGCTGTGCTACCATTAGCTCATAAAAAGAGATGACCGATAAGTTTTGCTAAATTTATCGGTATTACTCAGCATACAATAAAGCGCTTATTACCGGAATATCGCAGTGCCCTGGTAAAATCATCTTTTCAAACTGAGATTGAAAATACTATACATTAGTTAATGTACACTTCGACACTCTGCTTTTAACAATCTCACTTCACCAACTCGAAAGGTTTAATCCTCTTGAGTCTTCTCACTATTCCTGCAGATCCCACAAGAACAATGCGGATTTGTCACTGGAAGAGGCACTCGTTTAATATATATAGCGAACGCATTATCTTCGATGAATTGCAAGGAGGAATAACAGTCGGTGGGCAAAAAATCAGCAACCTCCGCTATGCAGACTGTCACGTGCCTATTTTTTTTTCCCTTCTACCGTTCATTATAATTGTCTCAGATTAGTTTCGTATTCCTTGTTGCATACAGTACATTGTGCTGTAACTCGAATATATCATTCGTTGTAGATAAGGTTGCATAACTTGTAGGGGTAAGATTATCGTTTGGTTTGCAATTTCTGTGTGGGTGGGACTGGATATTCACACGGACGAGGCACAGATTTGAGAAGATTGTTGGTTGACGTTTATTCCGCGCCATTTTTCTTGATTTCCGGGATAGGAGCGAGAGTCGTGTTTTGAGAGTCTTGGAGGCCAGGTGTCGGTAAAAGTTGTTGGGGACGGTGTGTTATTAGCACGTGTGCAGAACCTCTATGGGATTTCTTTCATATCTGGCTGTATTTGGGCCATCTTAATTGGATTTTGAAGAAAAACCATTTGATTTTCAACTTGACCATTTTGTCTTGCCTTTGTTGTGGATATTTTTGGAGTTGGTGTCGAATTGAATAGCCGTTATCGGGATTTATTTGAGGGAAGCCATTGTTCACTAACTGGTACCGCCCCATAACCTAACCAGCCCCCGGAGTAGTTCAGGAGTAGCACAGGAGTACATGTGAATTCGCATACCCACAGGTTATCAGTGATTTATTTTTAAATATATAACGCCGTGTCTCATTCGACACCAGGAGTAAGTTTTGCTTTAGTTCATAAATATAGTACTTTGTGAATTCGTATACCCAAAGGTTATAAGTTATTTATTTTTAAATATATAACGCAGTGACTCATTCTGACACCACTATTACGCTCTGTTTTAGTTTATTAATATAGTACATTGTTGGAAGCTATTTATTGCATTAGATATTATGCCAAAACCAAACTTGGATTAAAATAACTTTCTCAATAATTCTTTATGTCCAAGTAAAAACATATTTTCTTCCTACTTATTTGTAAATATCCTACAATCTTGATATTTTAAAGGTCAACCATTGTAAAGATATTTTTAAATGAACTCGATTGTTTTGGCAGTGAAAATCTTTATGTAAACGGTTAACTAGTGAATCTTCATTGCCTTTATGTAAATGTTTGAATTAGTGTTATTAATGAGTTAACTTATATATATATATATATATATATATATATATATATATATATGTTTTACCTTTTGTTCTTTGCCTTTACTTTGCCTTACTTTTTGTTATAACTTGGTAAAGTCTGTTACTCTTACTGCTGTTCTGGTCATTTTATAAAGTTGTAAATTTTACATTTTTGGTTTGTTTTAGCAAGAAAAATTTACCATAGCTGTTAACTTTGACTATATTTGTTACGATGTTGCTATTGAACTGTGTACCTTAATTATCTATTGTGTGAGTAAAGTATCCAACATATTTTTGCTATAATTTTATTTATTTGGTTCACCATAATCATAGTTGTTTATCGTGTGGCTCTGCTAGTGCCTATAAGACCTAGGGGTTTCCGGCTTATACCGTTTAAGTCGGTGGCGCAGCTCACTTTTATATTTTTTTCTTCTACCCTCTACGGCTGAGCTCGGGCATAATTTGCCAGTAGAGAAACCGCTAGCAGAGTACTCTTTAGAGAACGAAAAAGACGTGGCAAGACGATACCTTAATACTAGCGTCCTCAACAGAAGAACTCGAACACATTATGAATATACTAGACATTGTTATTAGAGAATGTGGGCCCGAATTGATGCAAAGAAAATTAAAGTGATGATCATCGACAGATGCAGAAATAACCAACCGGAGAAACGAAATGTAGCAGGATATGAAGTGGTGAGTCGTTTCAACTACTTGGGCTCTGTTGTCACGAACAGCGGAGAGTGCGAAGAAGAAATACGCAGACGACTTATAATGGCCAGATCAGCAACGGCCAAGCTTACTATAATCTGGAAAGATAATGACATAACTAAGAACACCAAACTACGCCTAGTACGATCACTTGTCTTTCCTATCGCCACTTACGCGGCAGAAACTTGGACCATCAAAAAGTCTGATTCCACCCGTATAATGGCTTTTGAAATGTGGGTGTATCGCAGAATGATGCGCATACCCTGGGCAGCACACCGCACAAATATCTCAATATTAACAGAACTCAACATCACCACTAGACTTACCACAGCTATTAACCAAAGCATGTTGAGATATTTTGGATATATAACTAGACGAAGGGAAGGTATGAAGAGATTAGTAGTTGAAGGCAAAGTAGAGGGTAAAAGAACTCGAGGAAGATCGCCCCATTGCGATGAGCAGATCAAATAAAAAGTATCACCGGGTACACTCTCCCTGAAGCCATATCACAGCCTAGAACTGGGTAAAAAATGCAAAGAACCTTAATTGTAGATCGTGAAAAACTCAACAAATAAGTATTTGGTAAAAATGTTCGTATCGTATACGGAGAACCGAGTTATGATGAAAAAACTGAATTTAACCCTTTTTTTAAAGATGGCGGAAAATGCACAACGAAATTTTGGTCGACAATTTAAATTTAAGCTTTTCTAAGCCGCCCCCCCCCCCACGTAATATCCAAAATTTAGCTTTCTCGGTTCACATGCATTTCTAATCCGTTTTTTTCGACGTAATGACTGGTTCTTTTAAGATATATTTGGATCCACCCTGTATGCAAGGTCCATCGGTGGAGTCATAAACGAGGGTTACTTGAACAGAAAGATCTGTTTTGCTGGGTACCTTAAATAGGAAGTGGGAGGGAGAAGTGCGGGATATGGCAAGTATTTTAGCAGTCTTTGGTACGAGACTGAAGGGTAAAGACGCATTTTGTAATAGATCGATAGGTTTGACTACGTTTCACGATAAACGCATTGTGAAATAAAATAGGATATTGTTACTTCTTTTTTTTTTTTACTGAAAATAGTCGAAAAAAGGTAGACCTATCGTGTGGGCCGCGGACTACCCGCACTGCGACTATTAGAAGGGGAAGGGAATATAGAAAGGAAATGATTGTGGACATTCTTTACCTAGTATTTAATTACCAAACTATTACAAGCGATTGTAAAACTAATTTTAATATTTTGGTATCTATTAAATGCCTCTCCGATTTGTTTACGTAAGAAATAATAAAAACGTATTCCACTCAAAAACTATATTTATCGTAAAACGAATTCAAACTATCCCTCGATAACAAAAATGCGTTTATTTATTGTCGTCGCTTGATCAAGACTGCCACCAGCTTTTTTCTTGTCCCTTTCTCCGGTAACCTGGCTTCCAGATGATGTATTCGTGCTCTCGTCGACTACAGGGGCGAATCCAAATAAATCTTTCATTTATTTGTTAAAAAACGTTTTAATTTAAATCTGTTTAGGTACCTATTATTATTCAAAATGTAGGAACCTAGGAAGACATATGGGTACTCAAGTTGATAATCAAATAGTGTATCTAAAAAGTGCGAGGTTTAAACGTTTTTTGTAGTTATTATTTATATGTTTTGTAACAATAAGGTAATAATAATGAGGTTGTCGTGTAATTTATCGAATGACGATGCCAACGAGCCATCGGAAAACCGATATGTTCCTGCCCACGACGAGAAAATGCGTAAATAGTTTCGACGTGCACGTTGAACTTTGTACCTGGACTCAATTTAAATTATAATTTTACACACAGGAGATTCTCCGCTTAAAATACAAACAAAACAATAAACAACGTTTGTTCATCATCCTCCAAAAATAGTTTCGAGGTAATCAGCGCTCGAGCGAGTGATAACGGTGTGTGTTCTATTTGTTTAACCCGACGAATACAAGATCCCCTTAATTTCCTTTAATCCGGCAACGTTAATAAAATATCGAACAACATACGTAAGACGTAGGCAACACCGTCGATACATCACATTACTCACAGAGGCTGCACGTTTGTCACAAAACCGCGTTACCAGTTTTTCTTTAAGGGTAACGCCGAAATCAATATAAAGTATGACGCAAGTGTATGGAATGGATTCGTTATTTCAAAAATAGGCGACTTTTTAAAAAGTCCAAAAACAAAGTTTTAATTTTTGAAGACCTATCTCGTGGTACACAAATAAGAAACGATACGTCACAGGTGTTGGCGTAATGACGTAATGGACGATTTTTTGAGCAGGGGTCATTTGACACCTCATTTAAAAGGTTTACTGATCGTCTATCCAGCAGCACAATTATTCAAGTACGTATTTACAGGGTCAACCAAAATTATGTAATTAGAAGATTGAAATAAATGCTCATTCGTTGAACGAAATTGTGCTAAGGACCGCCACTGAGAATAAAACGTAGTGTCTTTATATTGTTTTTGTGAATGTAAGCGCCATGGCTTGGAAAATGGACTGTATTAGAAATGTTGTGTAGTTTGCGAATCGTCAAATGATTACAACCGGCCTTAATTTAAAGGGACTTACCAAAAGATGATGTTCGTTGGTTGTATCTAGTAGTAAAACTCTGGGAGCTTCCACGATCGATCGTTTTCACTCCAAAGTTGAACTCCTGCCCTTTATGATGTGAAGTGATAAAGTCGTTGTAAAGTCTATATATATATATATATATATATATATATATATATATATATATATATATATATATATATATATATATATATATATATATGCAAAAATTGTGGAAAACAGTAATACTATTGTAGTAAACTATAAAAAGTAGTTTAAAGTTCCGACAGCGTAAATAGGTGTAAAAATATGTAACTGCTGTATCTACCTATTATTACTATGGGTATGTGTGGGTCGATTATATATCAGAAAAACAACTACTCCTCTGGCTATATGCCTGCGACAGGTATTGAATTACATTTGATATATAATAGTGTATACTACCCCATCACAGAAAGCAAGATATACAGATGCATGTTAAGTAAGAGAAAGGGCTATTAAATTTATCTGCTCGAAGTGACCACCTATGGACCGGTTTCTCGGTGAATTGCCCCTCGTCAGCATAGGGTAGGTATCCTCGAACAGACACATTCACAGCTCCGACCCTTAATAAGTATACATGCTTCCTGTGATGGGGTAGTATACACGATTATATATCAGATGTAATTCAATACCTGTCGCAGGCATATAGCCAGAAGAATAGTTGTTTTTCTGATATATAATCGACCCACACATACCTATATTAAAAATAGTTACATACAGCAGTTATAATTCTCACGGACTCCAAATCGAAAACGTATCCAAGTTTAAGTATTTAGGTACTTAGATAACATCTCATCTGAATCCTAATACAGAAATTAGATCACGCACAGAACAGGCCAGATCAGTATTCAACAAAATAAGACCAGCGCTTTGCAACCGATCACTGAACTTGAAATTACACCCAAGGTTTGTAAACTTTTATGTCTACTCCGTTTTACTGTACGGAAGTCTGGCCCCTATTGGCCGACACACAAAGGCTGCTAGAAACATTCGATATGTGGGTGAACAGAAGGCTCTTAAATATACCCTGGATAGACCACATTAGTAATGAAGAAATCCTGAGAAGAATAGGTAAGGACAGAGAATTAATAGCTACCATAAAGAAGAGGAAAACCGCGTACTTGGGACATGTAATTTGGAGTGATAGAATAAAGCTGCTGAAAATAATAATGGAGGGCAAAGTAGAAGCCAGACGAGGTATAGGAAGGCGCCAACATTCCTGGTTAAAAAATATAAGAGACTGGACCGGACTTGATTAACACTCCTTATTCCGAGCTGCCCAAGACCCTCTCCATTTCGCCGAGATTGTTGCCAACCTTTACTAAGGTGAAGATGGAACCGAAAGAAGACCACACAGTCTCATATTAACTCCCTGAGCGAAGCCGAGTACCCCAGCAAGTTATAAATAAAGGTTTACTGATAATAATCTATTGTTAGTGTCTACTTAGCCACAATAGACCTACTAAGGGTCACGGTGGAGGGGCGACCACGCCCCACTCACATAAAACCTAACCTAGTGTCTACTTGCTTATTATAGAAATTAATTACTATTGAGAAGCTGAATTCGACGGAGTGGGAATAAAACTTCTACAAAACATGCCGATTGTCGAATAACCCTGCTTGGTGATTGCAAAGAAGTAAATTGGTATCGACTTTCAATCCAAAACCGAATATTACAATGGGGGAGACCACTAAATTTTCGAAACATCATAATCGTAATCTTCATGCTTTAAAACTATCAGTTAATGTAATTTTATATTTTTTATTTATTCCGTAGCATGAATTACATAGTTTCCATTTCAAATATAAACGTTTATGCGGCATTTGTATATGTTGCTCTCATTGGTGTAATGCGGTGTGACGTGCTAGTCCCTACACTAACATCGACCTTGAGCTCACCAATCGTAGGTATTTGTTTCATCATAGTAAATCCATGCATATCGGTAGTCCTGAGGTTCCGTGTCTGACAGACAAGGACAAATAATGTTAGGGACTATTACGTCATAGCACCGCACACCGGATTCTGGCATTGTTTAATTTTAAATTAATATACTGATTTCAAAACGCTGAAGAATTAATTTGCTCAGATTTTGACTCATGATATTGTTTGTACGCTGAAACAGCATCATTATTTATGTATTGAAAGACGTTTGGAATGATTTTATCACTAGTGGTCTTTCCCATTACTTCTTAATAGTACAATTAGTTTTTTCAATAACAATTACAATTCAATTCAAAATTTAGAAACGGTTTTATTTCCTGCGCAACTGACCCAAAGACATTCCAAAAGATTTTTTCGATTTCATTGAAGTTGTAACGTCATCGAAAACAAATATAGGGTACAGTTACAGTAATACAGTACTTATATGATGCTAGACTAATGCTAATTGTAATGATTTTTGAAATACATTTAGTTACCCAGCTCGGCCCACTTAAAATAAAATGGCAACCTTTCTCTATTCATTTAATTAATGATTTTAGGTGTTACGTAGACTATAAAATATCAGAGTGTAATGCACAAGTTTATACATATTATTTGGCTGAATTTGCGTTGCCTTGATTTTTTAAATAAGTGCTACCCCGTTCAGAAACCAACGAACACGCCTGGGACGCGGGCTTGTCTGTGACGTTTACCAAACTAGCACGCTTGGATGACGTTGTAATCACGGTCAACCGCCGCGTCTGTCAGTCCGTGTGCACGTGAACATCATGCAAGCGATCACGCAGTGTTCGAGTGATCAACAGCGCTTCCATTGGTCGGTTAGCACGAGCCCCCACGCACCATTGGCCGATTTACGGATGCAGCGCGCTACACACCCCAACAATCCCATGCCAGAGCAACATTAAGAAAGCTTCAATTCAAAATAGTAATATCATATCGTTCTAGATATTTGGGCTAGCAGAAGACTTAAAAATATTTTAGTGATAGTTATTTTAAATACAAGTGCAAGATTATGGTTATTATTAGGAAAATGTCCGAGGGCATTATTTCTCCACCCTCTACGCCGCCCCTAAAAACAGTAAGTTATTTTTAAAGTTATCTTTCTTTGTCTTAATTTTATGTTATTAATATTTTTAATAAGAGTACTGCTCTTTTATAGTCAAAGTTTAACTTACACTTCTTTGTGTTTTCCGGACCATCAATAAAACGAGTTGGATTCTAGTTGTTTTTTCCACAAAAATTATTTTATTGTCATGGTTGAAAGATTTGGGTTATTGTGGGGATATTAATAACTCATCAAGAGTGCTCTGCATAATATGTTGGTTGTTTTTCTGTACCCTATATTTTTGCACTCGTTAAAACCGTTATTTACCCACATAATTTTTATTACATGTCTCTACTTAAAACCATAAAAGTTGGGAAACGATTCGATTTTTCTTTATTCTTCACGGAGTACGTAAATGTTTATACCTACACAGTAGTGATTACAATATAAAAGTCGATACTTTATACTTATAACAAGTAAATTTATGATGATAGCGTCAATATAGGTACTATGGAGTTGCCTGTTTGGTAGGAATTTTCATTTCCGTAATTTGTTCACGTGATCAAAGTGCATGTTAAAATCTACATTTTTGAAGGAATGCATAGTTGGTGAATGATATTAAATACAAAGTGTATGTTTTAAAAAGTATTTTATTGCGTGAACGAGTAATATTTTTTTAAAATTAATTTTATTTTTATTCGAATTCATTCAATAATCGGGAATGTTCAAATTAATGATACATTAAATCATTAGGTATGTCATAAAAAAATGTTTTCAATAATAGGTACATGTAATGAGATTGGTATTTTCCACAAATCGCGATGTTTACCGACTTATTACCCATTCTGTTTTTGTTTATTGGTTATCGAAAAAAAGTAACGCGAGTTGTATTGTAGTTTGTTGAATTAAAAATAAAAAAAATTTTAATCGTAATAATGGGAAAGTTACTCGAAACTTTTAATTATCATTCAGAAAATATGTTTATAGTATTTATAATCTCAGTTTAAAATGATTATTTTACCAGGGCACTGCGATATTCCGGTAATACCAATAAATTTAGCAATTTTAGCATATCGGCTACGGGTAGCACAGCTTATTTTTGAATATCAACGTCGCTAATACGCATTCATCAAATCATCGGTCGACTATCAAGCTTGCAGGTGTTCGCCCTTTAGACGTCTCGAAACATTAGCGCGCGCTGATTCTCAATAATTTCTTGGGAAGTTTTTATTGTTCGCGTTTTATTTTTTTTGTGATATTTGTGAAATGGCTTTTTGGAGACCGTTTGAGGTAAATGATGATTTTAACAAATTGCTTAATATTGACGATATTCACACTAATATTAAAATTCTTGATAATAATATAATTTAAAGTAATGATAATATCCAAATTAATGATGACTTATGTTTGGTAGTGAATGTTGGGTTTGGCAGAAGAAGCATAAAAATAGGATTAATGCTGCGGAGATGAGTGGTCTGAGAAGTATAGCCGGAGTGACTCGGTTGGATAAAATAAAAAATAGTGAGATAAGAGAACGCTGTGGTGTAAAAGAAGATGTGGTCACAAAGATAGATAAAGGAATGCTTAGATGGTTTGGACACGTAGAAAGGATGGATGAAGAAAGATTGACGAAACAAATTTACCAAAAAACGACGAGCATGTATGAGAGCACTGATGAAAGTAGAGGAAGCAAAAGATGTGTGTAAGAACCGTAACAAGTAGAAGGAAGTGGTCTCTACGAAAACGTATCGTCAGCCGTCGGATAGATGAAGTATCTAAAGATGTGATTCGACAAACGGTTTACAATACGTACAAAGAAAATCAAGTCCCAACATTAAAAATTGCAAGATTTTAACGATTTTAAATATAAATCATTAGAAACACTTTGACAAATTTTAATAGAATCTGGTTTTAAGTATAAGAAGTTGGATAGTCGAATGTGTGTATTATGGAATCGCCTCGTATTGTGGTACTTCGTCAAAATTATTTTAGACAAATCTTAAGTTATAGAGAAAGTAATAGAAATATAGTTTATTTAGATGAAACGTGGTTCGACACTCACGATATCGTTCAATAAATACTTAAAAATAATTTTTAAAAATATATCTGATCTAAAAATAAAATTGATCTGGTTGGATCGAAGATTTTATGGCTTTTAATGAGAGGTTTTTTATATATTGTTACGATATTTTTTTCTTGGGTTCGGTAATTCTAAACTCTCATTACAATAACTAAACAATTTTTATTCTTCTTCTTCTTCGCGACCGCTGTCCTTTTTATATTTCCAAATCATCGTTCTAGAAGAATCGTCATCATTCAAAACTATTGGACCTTTCTCTATAAGGTGCCCGAATAATCCTTTTACCATTTCGGAACCATTAGACGCAGTATTCTAGAATTTGCCGGTCTTTTCTTTTGTCGCCGCGCCGACAGTCCCCCAATTGTGATCGACGCGCAGTCGCGACAGACACAGGGCCGGCTCGTAACAATATTTTTAAACTGGCTTTGGAAGAACTATACCTGCAACAATGGAATAATCAACAGTTTTTAGATTTTTATTGGTCATAACTAGTGCATGTGAACTTACATAAGTTAAAAAACTAAAAATACTTTAATTTTTTAAAAAATGTACAGCTGTGTTTGTGATTTTTTATTAAAAATTTTTTACAATTATGTAGCTTATAAAAATGGGCTACACTCCATATTTGCCACCTAAATTAAAAGATCCTATGGTGATAGGGACTTAAGGTCTAAGGAGTTCATGCAGGTACATGGTTTACTCCGGAAATGCCCTCTTCTAAAGTTAAAGGCGCTTTTATAGCTCTATGGGAACATTTGTTTAACAACATTTATGAGGCGGGCAGATTTCCTAGTGATTGGCTAGCCTTAAACATTCGTGACACTACCAAAGAAAAATAAAGCCAGAGAATGTTCGAAACACAGAATCATTGCCCTAATGAGACACACCTTGAAAATATTTTTTAAGATCATACAAAACCAAATTTATAAGGAGTTAGAACAAGAGAAGCGCTCTTCGGACTAAACGTAGTGCGACAAAGGTGCCTATATATGAATCATGATAGGGTACATCTGCTTTATCGACTCAAAAGGCATTTGATGGAGTCCAACACCCAAAACTACTAGAGATACTAAAGAGAAAAAACATCGATAGCAAAAACATAAGAATAATATCCAATCTCTATTGGCACCAAACCGCACGGGTCAAAGTCAGGGATTTGAGTGAGGAGATTAAGATATGTCGAGGTGTTAGACAGGGATGTGTATTATCGCCTCTCCTATTCAATATATATATATAGTGAAGGCATCTTTGAAGAAGCTCTGTCAGAGGAAACCGGTGGTTTTGTCATAAACGGGGAAAGAATTAACAACTTGCGATACGTAGACGATACCGTTATCTTCACCGACAGTCTGAAAGACCTACAACATCTGGTTGAGTTAACAAGCATTTTCTGCAAGAGATATGGCCTAGATATGAACCCAAAGAAAACCAAAGTCATGGCAACTTCAAAAAACCAAAACACAAATCACAATAGACCATCTATAAACATTAATAACGACAACCTGGAATGGGTATCCTCCTACAAATATCTTGCACATGGGTAACTGAAACAGCAGAACACACAAAAGAAATCAAGTGTCGAATTGAAGTAGCTCGCAGCGCTTTCATAAAAACGAATAAAATACTCTGCAGCCAAGATATAACATTAGAACTGAGAACCAGAATGCCAAAATGCTATTTATTCTCCATTCTATTGTATTGAATGGAGGCTTGGACACTCAAATCAGAAAACATCAAGAACATAGAATCATTCGGAATGTGGTGTTATAGGAGATGCTGAGAATGCCATGGGTTGACAAGGTTTCGAAATTAGTAACACCATAAAAAAGAGAAAATTGGAATATTTAGGACATGTTCTGAGAGGAGATTAATACAATATCCTTAATCTAATTATTCAAGGCAAAATAAAAGGTAAGAGAACGATTGGCAGAAAAATAATCTCTTGACTTCGTAACTTTAGGGGGTGGTTTGGTTGCACGTCCGCAGAACTCTTCAGACGGGCGATTAGTGGTGATGATTTCCAATCTCCGATAGGAGCAGAATTTTAAGAAGAAGAAGGAAACATTTTATTATTATCCTGGAAGCTGGATTATACTGTGTTAGACCAGCCACTGCATCCTTGTTTACTAGAGAAAACAAAGTTTCCAGTCTATAGTTTGCTCAAAATCGTTAAAATTGGTATGTGGATAATTGGAAAAAAGTATTCACAGATAAAATTAGGGTTAACCTAAAACATCCAGATGGTCGTGAATGACTCCGGCGAAGACCAAGAGAGAGGTGTGCTCCTTACAATATCTTCGCAAGGATTTTATTCGGCGGCGGTGGCTCTGTTATGTTCTGGGGTGGAATATGCTTTGACGCTCGCACATAATTAGTTCTTGTCAGTACGAGATTAATGAATGCTTATTACTATCTTGAGAATATTTTAATGGAACATGTGATGCCTTTTGGTTCTTTTTTGGAACCCAATTTTCTGTTTATGCAAGACAACACTCGACCTCACATAGGTAGCTGGTCCCGAAAGATTTGGATTCAGGGTAGCGAGGCGGTTCCAAATTTGTGCTCGAAGTGGACGTTTATTTACAATTAGCAGCACTTCTAAATGCTTCTTTAAACGTTAGGTTAAGTTGAGTCAGGTAAAAACATTTTTCCCATAGATTTAAACATGGGGAATTCACGTGCCTACAACTTTATACATTTACCTTTTCCGGGCAAACCATATGCATGTATGAACTCCCCGCAAGCCACGCCCAATCAATTCCCTTGAGGATCGTCTTTTTGTAATTGGGGAAAAATAGTAATTGGGTATCCAAAAATTAAAGCCTTAAATAAGACTTTAACTTATTAAATTTTGTTTTTGTTGCAGATGGCTGACGATGAACACACTCAGCAATCAACAATTCTTCAACTGAAAAATTTCTTGGGACAAAAAAGGACCTTACATGCATGCGGCCTACTCACACCACAACCGTCAGATTCTGAAAACGAAGAGTTAGACATTCCCCTGAAAAAAAGATACCGCGTAACAAACTTCGACTATTCGTACCCTCCACCTACAATAACTCCTCCAAAATCTCCATCGAAGACACCCCCTCTGCAAACTATAAATCATCCACCCGCGAAGGTGTCCAACGTGCCGTCAACAGTATTTCCCCGACCCGTAACCCCGTCTTCCAAAACAGTGATATTCCCTCCGACACCGGACAAACCAATCAGATCATTTTCTGTAATCATGCGGGCAAATCGAGACGGAACCTGTTCGCCAGTACCGATTCCCCAAGTCCACGAAGAAGAGAACATCGTCAAAAGTCTGAAATTCAAAATGAGAAAGAACAAAGAGCAAATTAAAGTCGCCGAGAAAGACGTATCCAAGGAAGAACCCAAACCACCCGTCCAGAAGCTGCCACCCCTGCCTATCATAGCTCCCAAGCTCATCACCTCCAACGCCCCCAACACGATATTCATATCGGCCGATGGTACGGTCCTTCCTACGCAAATAGTTTTCATCACTCACGCGCCAGCGCCCGCTGCCCCCGTTCGGACGCGAGTCTACGAGTGCAAATACGAAGGCTGCGGCAAAAACTACTTCAAATCTTCCCACCTCAAGGCGCACAATCGCATCCACACCGGAGAAAAGCCCTTCGTATGTCAATGGGCCGAGTGCGGACGATGCTTCTCCCGATCCGACGAGCTCTCCAGGCACAAGAGAACTCACACCGGCGAGAAGAAGTTCAAGTGTGCTCATTGCCAAAGGAAATTCATGCGGTCCGACCATTTGGCCAAGCACGTAAAAAGACACGCTAAAGGTAGACTGAACACCGCCAAAATTAACGCGATGACCGTTTTGAGGCCCATCCAACCGGCATCTAAATTAGCTTAGGTTAAGTTTACTAGTATTATTTACGTCTTCGTATCCTTTAACTATCGTGATCTCGTTAAGTAATTTTAAAAAGTCTCATCGCCACGACCGACGTTTTTTTCTGGCAGTGCCGTAACTAGGTAATAATCTACTAAAGGGAAGGTTTGTTTTTTGCGCCCACTTGAGAAAGGCGCTGCACTGTGGAGGAGAATGCATTCACATTTTTTTTATGAGACACACTGTGGGAGCTTCTCAGGGAAACTGGCATTCCAATCAAAATGATTCAAATTATAAAACAGCTCTATTCAAACTCTGCATGTCGAGTACTTCACAAAGGAATACCGAGCGAACCTATAACAATCTCGAGCGGAGTGAAGCAGGGTTGTGTCCTCTCTCCAATGCTCTTTAATATCGTGCTGGATTCCGTTCTCCGCAAAGCTAATGACCAGGACAGAGGATTAAGATGCGGTTTCAATGGCCGGCTAGAAGACCCAGACTACGCCGACGATATCTTTTTTCTGGCTCACTCCTTTGAAGATATGATGCAGAAGCTCGTCAGACTCCGTGAAGAAGCCAAGAAAGTTGGTCTTAAGATTAATATCAATAAAACTAAACAGTTAAGAATTAACACTGACAACGTTAATCCATTACATATTGAGAACCAACCAATCGAACACCAGTCGAACACTTTGTTTATCTTGGAAGTGTAATTGACAAGGAGGGTGGCACAGATACAGACATTAAAACCAGAGTACAAAAAGCAAGGAGAGCTTTTGGAATGCTTAGCAGGGTCTGGAGTTAGAGAGCATACACCACCAACACAAAACTACGTATCTTCAACACAAACGTAAAATCTGTTCTTCTGTACGGATGCGAAACATGGAAAACCACTAAAAGCTCATCCAGGGCTCTGCAAGTTTTTGTGAACAAATGTCTACGCAGGATATTACGTATTTTCTGGCCGGCTCGCATTTCAAACGAAGAGCTCCGGAGAAGAACAAACCAGAATCCGACCGACGCAGAGATACGGAAGCGCAAATGGGGATGGCTGGGTCACACCCCTAGAAAACCTGAAAATAATATAGCCCGAATGGCCCTGGAGTGGAATACCCAAGGTAGCCGCGCTAGGGGTCGCCCAAAGACAACCTGGAGAAGATCGATATTAAGTGAAATACGAAAAATGAATAAATCATGGCCAGAAGTCAAAATGCTTGCCAGAAATAGAGTCCGATGGAGAAACTTTGTTGAGGCCCTATGTTCCGCCACGGAATGATGGGAATATATATATATATATATATATTATATATATGATTTTTGCGTCCCTCTGATAATACCCAGTTACGGCCCCGCGCTTTAGCACGATAAAATTATAGCTCGTTTCACCAATATACGACGGTATCGGATTAGTCACCGAGGCATCGAGGCTGTGTCGAGAGGTACACTAGTAAATTCCCCAAAGATTTAAACCCGAACATTTTTTGTGTGTTATTATGCTTTTGTTGAGAGGTTGTTGTAGCTGGATCGTTATGTTCGTAGAAATCTATCACTGTAACTTATTTAAACGAGACAAGTATTGAAGTATTAATAATGTATTTGTAGAACTTTGACAACTCAGTATATATGATTTTGATAGTTCTATTTACATCGTTGACATGGAAAACATTTAACAACTTGCACCTACTTTCTAAACGTGATAAAATCTCATTTCCAACATTCTCTCCCCCAAAATCAACATTTAAAACGATCTGGTATCTTCACCATTCTGCCACTTCTTGTAAAAACTGTCTCCTCTCGATTTTTTTGTCTCTGTCCTTTCCTTTCGTCTTCTTCAGTTCTTTTTTCTTGATCTACCATCTTGCTTCTGCTTTCAGAATTTTCTTCTTGTTCATTTCTTTGTATCAATTTCCCAATCTCTTCTCCTGAAGATATTTCTAAGGGGTATAATCGTTGGAATGAGTTCTCCATTAGCAGTCTTGACCGTTGCAACTATGCATACCTTATCTCTTCCTGGATATATTTCTTGGATTTTACCAAGGGGCAACCGATTCTTTTCGTATTATCAGAACCAATCAAAACGATGTCTCCGATTTTGAAAATTCCATGTTCTGCCAGTACTCCTTCCCAAATCGAGTTCTCATAGTTTCCCCGAGTTTTTGAATGTATCTCATTTTCAAAAAAATCTCATTTCCATCAGAGGTTTTATTTTTAACAGACTTCAAAAAAGTAGGTTCTTAATTAGACCGTTTTCTTTTTTTATTTGAAAGCTAGTGCTTCCCGTATGGTTCCATTTCGATTTGGTCCAGTTCTGACGATGACATCCACGAGAAAACCATATAAGTCTTAAATTTGCATCAAGTATGTGCGCGACAAATGGACGAATAACTCGATATCACGCCAACCGATTTCGATGGTTCCTTTTTTTATTGGAAAGGATGTACTTTAAGGGTAGTTTGATGAGAGTTTGGTTAGGTTCTGACTATGGGATCCATGACAATGAAACGGAACTCTTTAATTCTTAGGAGCAAATTAACGATACTCGGCCGAATCTTTTATAGGGGCTATCCAGATATTTGTTGGAGTCTGTTTTTTTTCCAAGAATTATTATTTTTTGTTTTATTGTGAATAAAAATCGTTCATGTAGCTGTCGATGAGTTTTTTGGTTAGAAATAGGCACATATTTAATTATGCTTCGATGCGGTTTTCACGAACCCACCATTCCTCTATTAAATTTTTACATTTTGTGACACACATTTTTCCCAAATTTCAGGAGTGGCAGTATTAAGTGCTCGTTGCCAGGTTTCCAAAACAGCCTTATCACTGTAACCATTAGATCCAATGGGATTTAATTTGGCAATGATAAGGCACACGATGTCCATAACTGAGTACAGTTTAATCCACTTTCTAAATTTTTTCCCTTTCGTGCTTGAAGCAGTACTGTGGAAATGAAAAATTTTCGTTGGTTAACCATTCTTTTATTTTCTGTACCGTCCTGAAGTTTGTTGGTTGCTTATTTAAAATTATCGAATGGTACGGAGCATTATCCAATACAATGACAGATGGTTCATGTAACGATAGTAATAGTTTCTCTTTTAACCATTTCACAAACATCTCTGTATCCATATTGTCATGATAATCGGCCAATTTTGACGAAAATAAAAGATTAGCCCCATCAACAAAACCATGCTTTCCACCTGCATGCACTATAATGTGTCTTTTTCCTTCACCGTCGGTGTGTTTTATAGACTTTATGTTATGGTCCCGCCAAATTATTTTTGTTTCACCTTTGGCATAAATTCAAGTTTCGTGCAGATAAACAAATGAAGAGCATTCTTGTTTAGTTGTTTAATATAATTTCTGAAAAATTTAATTCTTTTGTGCACGACTCTAGCTTTTTCACACAAATCCTTTCGGTTGTCTTCATTTTTAAACTTAAACCCTATATGTTTCAAAATTCTCCAAAGACTCGTTCTAGAAATTTCAAATACATCTTTTTCTTTTACTTATTCTAATATTAAATTTAAAGAGACATGTTCTTTTTTTCACGCATTTTTTACACTTTTTAAAACTGAGGTTAATTTTGTTTCACCAATACCCATCGCATAGCACACACGCTTACGTATAGATAAAACTGGTAGCAACGGACCTCCATTGCCCTTTTCCGCAGTAAAATAAGCGTGTACATTTAATATTAATGCATCTACATCTAAAACACATATACATACACTACTTGAAATTACAATCGTTACTGTACGATTTTAATTTAGGTACCCACTACAATGATAACCCAGGATTACTAATTACTTTTCTGGAAATCTAACAAAAATAAATCAACAAGCCAAATTAAAGGTTAATAAGTGAAATTTGTTTGGATTACTTACCTACCTCTCTTATTATGTACAATAAATAAAGTCATTAAGAACAGTTTTGGTTGCAAAATTAAACGTGCTAACAAATAAAAATATTGACCCTTAATTTTTAAACAAGAAGTCCCTTATTAAGTAAAATTCGTCACCTACAAAATTTGTTTAAAAATATTGGGGGAAATTATTTTCGTACTTCTTAAATGTACAGTTGAATACTGGTTAGAGAGTTTCTAACGATAATCCGTTACCACCGTATATTTGTAAAATATGCTATATTAATGTGTTCAAAAAAATGCTGCAATGTTGGTAACAATCGTTGTTTATTTCTATTCATAAAATCTGATGTAAGTTTTGTGTTAAATCTCATTATTAGTAGCAGGCGATGTATGAAATAATCTTGATTTTTTTAACATTTGTAAGATGCAACTTATTTTTCTAAAATAAAAGTCGGTTTTTTTGTTTAAATTTAATTTGAAAGTTTTTAGCACTTGTGTATGATACATTCCTGTTTTAATTTTTCTATTTTATATGCATTCGTGAAATTTTATTTCACATTTATTATCTGTGATTAAAAATATTATTTATTTTCATGTATTATTAGGTTATTTTTGTGTGTTTGTTGCATAGACATAAGAGACTGGACTGCGGGTCTAATGCGAGAGTTGGCACCCGATGAGAAAGAGACAGTCGCTCGAGAGGTTGTTTCGCACTCTCTCTAATAGGCAGGACTTACACTCGAGTCTCGTACCCGACGCCTCCACTCAGCTCGCCACGTGCCCCTCTGGCGTAAACCCCGCCCATTAGAGAGAGAGCACGAAACAACCTCTTGAGCGACTGTCTCTTTCTCATCGGGTGCCAACTCTCGCATATAGACCCGCAGTCCAGTCTCCTATGTCTATGGTTTGTTGATAAGTACTGCGTAAATTCGATTTTTTTTTATATATTTGATTCTAATCCTATACATAATTCAATATTTTGTAATAATGGTCAATAACTAAAAAGTTTGTTAATAAACATTTAATATTGAATAATATGAACTTTTATTTAAAGAGCACTATAAAAAAATCGTCACTCGGAGAGTCAGTATAAAATATTTAAAAGCAGCACAAGATGAAAAGAATTTATGTAGCAATGACTGATAACGATTTAATGAAAGAAAATATAGACTTCTAAAAAGCTAAATTACGAGGCGAAAAAACTAAAAGGTAGTCCTTTAATGCTAAGGAGTGAGGACGACTGGAATTCAATAGAAAAGGGTATGAAGAACATAATTTGTACAAAGGAAGAGGAAGAGAAAAGAAGGAAATAGCAGCAAATGTAAAATTGTAAATGCCCTCCCTTAAAGTAATGCCTCTGCGATGCCGAGGGATACAGGGAGTGTTTCAGGGGGACAACTCGATACAGTTGGTCACTGTAGGCGCTGGCGACGCCTCGAAAAAAAAAACGCCATCTGAGGGAATAAACTCGCATTAATATCACGTGATGATCAAGTGTGATTGCTTTGTGTTTATATACCCTGAAGCTCGCATTTGTGCGAAGATTATAGTTGTTTACATACATACATACATATAGTCACGCCTTTTTCCCGTAGTAGTAGGCAGAAACCACTTCCTTCCACTTGCTACGATTCTTACACACATCTTTTGCTTCCTCTACTTTCATCAGGGCTTTTATGCATACTCGTCTGTTGTTGGTATTCTTGACCTGGCCTTTCTTCAAAACAATGTTGATCTGATCGAGATATGTTCGCCGAGGTCGACCTTTACCGACTTGTCCATTCACACTCGCCTTATAAATTTGTTTCGTCAATCTTTCTTCATCCATCCTTTCTACGTGTCTAAACCATCTAAGCATTCTTTTATCTATCTTTGTAACCACATCTTTTACACCGCAACGTTCTTTTATCTCACTATTTTTTACTTTATCTAACCGAGTCACTCCGGCTGTACTTCTCAGACTACTCATCTTCGCAGGATTAATCCTATTTTCATGCTTCTGCCAAACCCAACATTTACTACCATACATAAGTGAAGGAACCAATTAATGTCACTGTCATTCTTTTCATCTCTCGTAAACTTTGAACCCAAGTACACAAATTTATTTACTTGTTCCACTCTTTCTTCCTCAATCGAAACTTTACAGTTTGTCATGCTTTCTTCTCTTTTAAAAGCCATTACTTTCGTTTTGCTTGCATTTATTTTTATCCATTTGATTTTTAGGGCATCATGCATAACATTAACCATCGCCTGCAACTCCTCTTCAGATGACGCTAATATGACTTAATCATCGCCGTAAAGAAGGCATTTGACAATCAAATCTTTTAAACAATCGTCTATGTATAAGTTAAACAGCCATGGCGAAGCAACACATCTCTGTCAAACACCCTTTTCGATGTTAAACCAGTCCGTGCAAGCTCCGTTTATCCTGACACAAGCAGAGGAATCCTCATAAAGTGATTTCAGTGCTCGTATTAAACTACCGCTCACCCCATACATAGACAATGTCGACCACAATTCACTCCTCACCACTCTGTCATAGGCCTTTTCCAAATCTATAAAAGCACAATAGACCTTCTGACTTTTAGCCAAGAGTTATTTTTCAACTATACCTGTGCTTGCACATCCCATATCATCTTCTCAGTTTCATTCGTTACTCTTTTAATCAATATCTTTGCATAGAGTTTGCCGACTATACTGAGTAAACTAATACCTCGGTATATAGTTGTTTAATAGTGACTAATACTTTGTTATTAGTGAAAATGACCAGCAGAGCAAATTGTTGTGTACCTGGATGTAATTCAGTGTATAAAAAACCCCAATTTGACTTTTTATCATTTCCCAAATGAGGGTCAAAGAGTTTATGCATGAAATCCATTTATGAGCTGCCTTAAGATTTAAAACAAATTTTTGTAAATATATAATCGAATTGTAATATGTAGAGCATTGTGGAACAGAGCATATTTTTCGCTATTTTATCTTCATATCACCTTTTTTAATCCTTTGCATTTTCGAATTTTCTTCACAAAATATCGTTCAAATATAACACTTTCAATGCTTAAATTGCTCAAAATAATATATAAAGTTCAATTTTCACCCATATAAACAAATGGAGGTTGGTTAGTTGTTCACACCTCGAGAAGTTCATACGATCAATAATAGATGTCACCCACTCCGTGTTTTTCCCTATATCAAGTCGTTACTGTACTTAACTTACAACAAAAAAAAACATTAAAGAAATCCATGAAATATCAATTTGATCGATAATAAATAAAATAATATTTTAAGGAGTGAGCAAATTAACAAGTAAGTTCTACACTAGCCAAGGAGGGCACCACTTTATATGGAATCGGCCACTTTAATATTTTCTTTCTCTATGATTCGAGTCGACAATAATGACAGTAATAGACTAAAGAACACAACAAACATAACCTTAATAAATAAGTGTAAGACTTCGAATATAATTTTTTATTCAAAGGTGTTAGAATTAAATCCTATAATAAGAGTAAAATAAGTTAAGTCGAGTTCTGTATTATTACAGTTGGATAATATTAGTATAAAAAAATTATTTATTGCAATGTTTTATCACGTAAGTAATTATTGTTTTAAATTCTTTTCACATGAGTAATTATTGTTATAAATGCTTTTAATAAAAACAAATAATGATAATATATTTTTAGATATCGTTGGAACACGAAATTTTACTACATCCACAATATTTCGGACCACAACTATTAGAAAAAGTTAAAACTAAACTATATACAGAAGTAGAAGGAACATGTACTGGAAAGTAAGAACTTGTTTTTTAATCCCAAACTAATTTTCATTTAAAACTCATTTTTTAAGCTGTATAAAAATATGTTTTTTTATAAGTTAATTCAGAATTTAAGTATTGATTGAGATTCATATAACTATTGGGAAGCTATAATTAATATGGGATTTAAATTTATTTCAATACAATTTGGGAATAAAAATTGAAAATGGGCTCCAAATTATTAAAATTGAATCAGATACTTAAATGACTACTTACCGTAATTTATTTTTTAGGTATGGTTTTGTAATAGCAGTCACCACAATAGACAGTATAGGTGCTGGTTTAATTTTACCTGGTCAAGGTTTTGTTGTATATCCAGTAAAATACAAAGCTATTGTATTTCGACCTTTTAAGGGTGAAGTCCTAGATGCAGTTGTTCGACAAGTAAATAAAGTTGGCATGTTTGCTGAAATAGGTCCATTATCTTGTTTTATCTCCCATCATTCTATACCCGCAGAAATGGAATTCTGCCCTAATGTTAATCCTCAATGTTATAAGACTAAAGATGAAGATGTTGTCATACATGCTGAAGGAGAAATAAGATTAAAAATAGTTGGTACTAGAGTAGATGCATCTGGTATTGTAAGTATTCATTTTGAAATGCAGACAATTACAATAATTTTAATTTTGATCAATAAAGGGAGTTTAGTTTTAGTAGTCTTATAGTTTTAAGATAAATATTTTACTCATCCAGTGGCTGAGCTCAAATGTGAAACGTTTTATACAACACAAGGTTATTTAGACGATTTACTTTTTTAAAGTTTTATTTTTCTAAAATTGTTATATTTTTGTATGCTATTAATATAAAACCCTGCAGCTCAGTAAGTAATGTGTATCTTTTAACTATTTGTTTCAGTTTGCCATTGGAACATTAATGGACGACTACTTGGGATTAATAAGTAATTAAGAATGTTAAATAAATTGTAACATATTGTTGGTGAGACTGCATAACCGCGTAACAGCAGTCTGCAATACCGCGTATCTATATTTTCGCATAATTACAGGAGGAAGAAAAGACTGATTATCTTGGCTATTATTAAATATTGTTTTAACTAAATGTATTCGTGATTTATAAGACTATCATTTTATATGAATGTGACTTAAATTTACCAATATCTTTATTAGATATTGAGAAATTAAAAAAAAAAGTAACAATAAATCATAAACACGCGCTACTCGTGTCTTGACTTTTTTTATCATTCGGTAAATACGCGGTATTGCAGAGTCTGTTACGCGGTTTTGCAGTCTCACCAACGAATATTAATTTTAATTTTTTTTTATTAAATGTTTACATTAACATTATGTTTTGTTTTAATCAATATTATTGGCATTGTGTACAAATGTAACTTTTCATTTGAAAGAATAATTAAAGTTATTTTAATAATAACTTGATCCGCGAGTTTTCCTTGGTGAACCCAATACTTACGTGATTTTTTTAATTTTTGAATAACCCTGTATTTAATTTAAAAAGTGAAACAAAACTGTTTTAAATTACGAAACCTGTAGCTAGAATAAATGATTAATATCTGTCAATAATGTACCAGGGGTTTTATTCTTATCAATCGGTATCAAAAATTTCCTTTTCTTTTTTAAATTAAAGTTATTTAACACTATCATTTGGAATCTGCATGTGAACATATGTGGTTCTTACTGTAGACAGGATAACAACTCATTTTTTTGTGCTCTCCATAGATACATATTATATACTTACACTATATTGCCAATCCCCTCTTTATTCTCGACGAGAAACTGTTGTACAATAGGGTAAAATCACGTAACGCGAGATGGCGCTGACAATGACAACATGTCAGATCGAGGTGTGAACAACAAATATTTTGTCATTTGATCACTTGTAAAACCAAAGATTTTATTAAAGGGAATTCTAGTTATTTCGGATATATAAGTTCATTTTTGTCTTAAACTATTGGATTGAAGCTGGTTTTAAGGTTAGTTTTCGACGTTTCAGTTTTATTGTCGTTGGATTCTTGTTAAATGCCAGTAAAGTCCAGGTATCAATTTTGGTTTGTTTTCGAAGTTTTTAGGTTCTGTTAATGCCTATGAAAGTCGAAATATCAATTTCGGATATATTGTATTAGGTGGGTGAACGTGTTCGACCAATTAACTTCAGTCACTTCTATCTTTTTTAATTATGGAATGTTGATACTTTAGCACTGGAAGGTTCTGGCTAGGAACGGATATATCTTTCAAACGCTTTCTTTGTGTTGTTGAAGTCACTATAAATAATCGCAAATAAAATGATAATTCATTGGACAACAATATCAAATTTACCACTGCAAAAATCATCTTTCACAAAGTACTTCCTGCAAACAAACATAAACTTTGAGATTGGTTTTCATATATTTAAGATCATTTTTCATTTCTGAGCTGCCTTAGGATTGGAAGGAAATTTATGCAAAGATATAATCGAATTGCCATATGTAGAGCATTGTGGAACAGAGCATATTTTTCGCGATTTTATTTCTATATCATTTTTTTAATCCTTTGCATTTTCGGATTTTGTGGTTTATGAACACCAATTCTTCACAAAATATCGTTAAATGCTTAAATTGCTCAAAATAATATATAAAGTTCACATTTCACCCATATAAACAAATGGTGGTTAGTTTGTTGTTCACACCTCGATCCGATATTTTGTCATATATATAATATGATTTCTATGGTCCTTTCCCGACCAAATTAAGTTGATAATTCTTTCTACCAACGAGGATAGACTTTTATAAAGGTGCAGACAACATAGAGAAGGTGTTGATAAATAATTAGCGATCTCAGATGGCACATAAATGCATGTTCACAGGGCTGGGCTTAGTCCCGGGCCTAGAGCAGCAAAAATTTTGAAGCGACTAAAATTTAAAAGGTGTTTAATATTTTTAAGGCACTAAAAATTCAATATTAATTTTTTATATCAGCCATGTAACCGGATTTTATTGCTTTCTCTCCCAATGTTACCGTCCACAAAAAAATTAATATTTAAGAAGGGGTTTACCTATTGATAAAGATCCAAGTTTATTCGGGGGATAAATCAGGAGGTAAAAATCTCAACAGATAAAGAGATGAGAGAAATAAATGTCTATTAGGTTGATTCAAGAAAAAGAAAAAAAATTTTTTTTAACTAATTATGAGTTGTTGCCATAATCCTATATTTTTAAAATGTAGACTTATTATAAAAATAATAATTTATTTTCCTAAATAATAACCCGCATTTTATTAAGTAATATTAAAATAAAACAGTTAAACAGAAGCCGATAGAAAAAAGTTATCAATTATAAAGGATTTAAAGTTTTATGTTTACTTTTATTCAAAAATAATTTAACTGTTAATTGATCACACAAACATTACGTTGGAAGGCAAAATCACTACAACCACACGCATTTATAATCAAAGTTAAATAGAAGCATTAACTAATTACTACTATTTTGAGTTTAGCATAATTTTGTATAATTATAAACAACCGATTTACATTGATAACATTTTAGTACGGTACTGTTTAAAGTTTAAGCTACGTGGTGGGCTCTCAACCAATCGGCGTTAAGTTATACCAGCGCCACTACTCTGCTGGATGCAAAAGCTTGCAACCAGCTTGAAACATTTTCTGTAAAATTTTTAACGTAGTTATGAGTAAATGTATGTACTATAAGAGTCTTTGTTAATTTATCTATGGTTGGCAGTTGACACTTGTCAAACAAACAAAACTAAGCTGAAAATGAGAAGGACGTAACCCTTCCATCATTTTTAGTTTAGCTTTTGGGGAGGTCTTGTTTTGAGGGGACATTTATATTTCGATAGTTAAAAGTAAATATTTTATGTGTATATAACATTCCAAAATGACTGACGAAAATTCATGGAGAACTTCCACTTTCCGACAAAGTGTTGTTGCCAAAATGTAAGTATCCATAATCTTTAATAAGGTTATATTATTTATTCATTTATGTTAGTGTCAACAAACTAAGAAATAAAATACTTAAGTTATTGATTTATCTCATCAAATAACTTTAATAAAAAAACTAAATTGTTTATATCAATTCTGTCAAATCTTGTTATCAAACACCTAAGAGTTTGTTTCTCAAATACTAAAGTAAATAGACAAATTTGAACATTTAAATTGACCTTACATTAACAATTTATTTAAGTATTTTAATACATATGTTATTTTAATATTAGCTACTATAGTTTCTTTGAAAAATAACTTCATTACATGACACCTGTTAAAAATGGAGTTTAAATATACCTACATACATATAGTTATTATTAATTATTATGTAAGTATATCATTTCTGTTATAAAACAAACAATATGCAGAAATCACAAGTACCTGAAGTATCTTTAAAATAATAATAGGAACTTTATTGAACATTGTTGGCTTATAATATAACAGGATGTTTGGTGGGTTAATTTGGCCACGAATTTTTGAGATTATCCTATCCTCAATGCAGATGTTTCAGCAACTTGAATCTTTCTTCTGGGTGTTGGTTTCTCAATCATTGATTTGCAGATGAGTTGGAAGATTCTGCTGGCTGTTGTAATATTGATGTTTTATTTTAGTATGTGAGACTACTGAGGTATTTTGCTTTGGATATTATTTGTTTCTTTTGTGCAGTTGTGCAGTACTCTCTATTAATCTTCCTCTTCTCTGATCAGTCATAAGATGAATGGAGGTAGCTAGTGGGTGTAAAAGTTATAGGTATATTTGGAAGTATGTATGTCTCAAAATTTCACTGGTGTGATTACAAGGGAATTATCTTGCCCTTGAGTAACTAGGAGGTATCTTTGTTGACTTTGTCCATATTCATTTTATGGAAGTTCCACAAACATCTCTTGTAGTGATTTTTCTAGGTCTAAAGTCCAGGGTCAAATGGTCCCAGGTCTGGCGTTATTTCTATGCTGAGAATTTTTGGTTCACTATTGGCTGCATGAATAATGATGTCTGGAGTACTATCTTTGTTATTGGGCATAAGTAAGGTGTTTCTTTTAATGAAATTCGTATTTTGTAGAAAATTGTTTTATTGCCTCTTTTTACTCTGTTTTTATGTTAAAGTCACTCTTAGTTAGCAAATATTTGCAGACACTTCCAGCGTCCCCACTCCATCTTCAACGGACGCGTATTTTGAGAACTGGTTTAAACCAATAGGGTATTCTAAATATTTTGTAAACGCTAACAAATACTTATCTATCAGCAAATGTGTTAAAATTAAAAGTAAATAAAAAAGTTATAAATGGATACTTTTGAGATCATTAAGGGTTGCTCTTTTTGCCAGTGAAAAAATATTTGGACCAAATTTACTAAAAATAATTTGACTAATTTTTGTCTAGAATATATTTTGTGACACAGGGTTTGTGTTTTAATATAATTTTGTACAGTTCCAGTTTTATCATTTTAGAATTATAATCAATCTCAACCTCATCTATTTTACCATTTTCTGTTTTTTAGAGTTACTTACTGGCAATTTTTCTGCCACGGTGTTGTTGTAACTAGCATTATCCATAACTAAGATGCTGTATGGTCTTATATTAGGAGCAACTGTGTTTTTAAATTTCTCTAAATTAATATCACAACCACACTAAATTTTAACTTTTAGATACATTATAACACATACCCACTAAATTTTTTGTAAACGCCAAGCAGGATTATTCGGCGGCAATCGTCGTGTTTTGTAGACGTTCTAATACCACTTTGTCATGCCTTTCAATAGCAATTAATTTCTTTTATGTTTCTTTTCCCAATTTGCAATAATTATTTTCAATTTAAATTCACAGTGAAGAAGCAATTCGCCAATCTGGTATGAACACATCTAGAAACAGCATTGAAATGGAAAATCATGTGTTCCAGAAAGCAAAAAATAAAGAAGAGTACCTTGGATTTGTGGCCAGATTAATTCTACATGTTCGAGAGATGAGTAAGTACTTTTTAAAGCGAAAACTTCTTTAGGCGCGTCTTAGCAACATTTGGTGGGAGGCAAACGTATGGTTTCGTGTCACTTGACGTCAGCGTCAGCAACAAATCTTTCTGTCAAAAAGTGGCCTCGAGCTGACAGCCCACTTTAATTAGGTTATTTATCATTCAATGATTTTAATATACACTGCTCAACAATTGAAGTGTATAATTATAATTTTTGCAAAAAATGTTGTCAGAAGGATTAATTTGTTTGCTGTGTATGAACATTTATCTATAGTGAATGTTTTTTGCAATTTTTGTCTATGCCTCGGCTGTTATCTTTTTAACAGAAAAATATTGGAATGTTGTTTACATTTTAGTCGAAGAGAAGTGCTTATTTCGGCTGCATTTTTATTGCAAGAAGTTTTCTTATTTACATTAAAGTTATGCCTTTACTATGATTACATGTAGTGCAGCTCGAGCAATTGGTGCGTTGGATACGTGAAGGTTTATCTCATGAAGAAGTCGCTACGCGGTTAAATGTTTTGCAAAGCGTCGTCAGTCAAGCATGGAATAGATTTGTAGCAACTGGGTCTGCACAGTACACGCATGGAGGAGAACGAGTACGAGTTACAACGCAAGCTCAAGACCGTTTCAATGTTCTGACTACAAGGCGAAACCCAACATTCACGGCTTCAAGAATTAACAGCTTCTTTAAGGCACTGGAGTTGTTATTTCTGGTCAGACTATCAGAAGAAGATTGCACATACGTAATTTAAGAGTAAGACGTGCTATACACTCACGGTTAACGGCGGCGCAGCGTGCAGACTTTCGCGACCGCTGTCTTTTTATATTCTTACAAATTATTACTTAAAAGAGCGTGAATTCTCTATCGTTTTCCCGAATTTGTTTGGCCTTTTTTACGCCTTAAATCCTGCCGCGGCTATAAATCATTCGCTAGATGTGTGTCGTCTTTTCATGCCGCAAAGGGGATATTCGTCTTTGTGTGACCTCCTCGGTCGAATAATAGATCAGGGACGTATTTTATCGTAATAGTATTAAGTTTCGTATACAGCGGTTGGGAATGCCATAATGAATGAACTTTGTATGTTCTTATTTTCTTTAATTTGTCACTTTTTCTTAAATACCCATTTTGCTTTATTGAAGATAAGTTTTTAGGTTGCTTTCGTTATTTCCTCAAATAAACCTTCATTCCATGTGACTAAATGTTTTTTAATTTCAAATATTTACGTAAAAATAACAATAATCCACTTCAATTGTTGAGCAGTGTATAAATTATGAAGTTTTAATTTTTTAATACTACAATTAATTTGAATTAATCACTAATTTTTTCTAAGAACCAAAACAAGGGGGTGGAATGGCAGTTGCTGGTCAAGTGCAAGGGGGCCCAGGTATGCCAGATCCTATCAATGCTTTGCAGAATCTAGCTAGTCAAGGTACTCGAAACTCTATCATGACTATGGGTCCTCAAAATACACAAATGGGAGGTCCACAACAGGCTCCAGCCACGAATTTATTGCAAACTTTAAACAGGGGCCCTGGACAACAAATGATGATGGGAGTTATGCCTGGAAGTATGCCTATGCAGGTATGTTAATATTGTATACATCCCTCTCATTTCAATTTTAGCATTGAGATAAGATATGATTTATAATGTGGTTTCGTTTTGTTAAGTAAATAAGTAAATCAATTTCCAAACAGAACCTGAAATGTTTGGCATGTTTGTAAAAAGAATTAAGGTACCTTTAAAACGATGTCTCACTTGACCCCGTGTGCTATACAAGATTCTGAAAGTGTTGCCATTTTGCTTAAGCTGATTACCTTTTATCTAAAAATTTAGGATAAAAACATGTATATATATATATCTGCAAAAATTATAGAAAACTATAATGTTATTATAGAAAACTATAAACATTTTTCGACAGCGTGAATAGATGTGAAAAATGTATAACTGATTTTTAAAAAATCAGCTAAGTAAGTCACCTATATTATAGGTTCATGTGGGTTGATTATGTATCAAAAAACAACTACTCCTCTGGCTATATGCCGCAACAGGCATTAAATTACATCTGATACATAATCGTGTATAATACCCCATTTCGGGTAACAACATTCAGATGCTTGTTAAGTAAGAGAAGGAACTATTACTCCTACCAAGTACACAAGAATTGCTACGCGCTTTTTGCGTATATATTATGATGATATTGAATCTTTTTCTTTTGTTATAAATTATATATTACTTTAATTTTCTTTTATTTGTTTGCCCGATGAGTTTCTTTATCCCAAGAGAGGATTCAATTTAAAAAAATTATAAATTTTACACAAATTTTTATTTAATACAAATTTTAAGTTACCCACATTAAATATAATTCCCAAATATTGTTTCTACCCCAATTTTATTAATTTTTGTGAATTATGGCCCAAAATAATAATGTTCTTTCGAGTAAAACTTTTTTGAATATATTTGTTTATGACTCACTACTTCTTTTCCTTCTCCGCAAAACTTCTTCCCAGAACAGATGATCTTAAAGGGGCCTACTTTCCTGGATACTGCTTTCAGGACTGCTTATTTTGTTCAATTTTCACTTTCTTTTTATTATTATTATAGAATTTATAATTATTTTTAATCTTTTATCCTGGATATAAATTTTACATCCGAATCTTTTTATATTTTTCATACTACTAAAAACACGACTGCCCTATTCATCTTTCAATTATTAACTAAACTAACTACTTTCTTTTTTATAAATAAATATCTTAGAAACACGATTATACAATGTTTTAACAAATTTTATACATAATAAGATCTTATAATCTTACTAATGTCAATGTAAACTTCCTTTTTATTCTTTTAAATTTTATTTTTTACTTATTTATGAAATTTAAAATATATTATTTATAATGAATTCTCATATCATAACAATTCCCCCAAATTTATATTATTTATATATTAACTTTTGATGTATAATTTATTAGTAAAATTTTAACATAATTATTTCTTTTTCCATGTCTCATTTCTTTTTATTCAAATTTTAAATTGATAAATATTTTCTATATTAAATTCCTCCAACTTTTTTATTATTTGGATCAATATTTTATTTTTCCAAAAAAATAGCTTCTATATTCATAGGTGATTCACATAGAGTTACAGTGGGTTTATACAGCAAATAAGGTAAAGTAAGAAATAAAATAAAAAAATTAAACATACGTAAATCAATGAGAACGTTTATACACCTACTGAAATAAAATAAGAAGTAAGAAATAAGGTAAGAGTTGACCAACTTTCAACTCTTACCTTATTTTATTAAAAAATGAATGTTCACATGACTAGACAAATTGTTTTGTGTTAGAAACACTCTGTTTGTGCTGATCTATTCTATACTAACCTTCATCTTTCTTTTAAATTTTGTACTAACCTAAAAGTTTTTGTATTTTCATTAGTTTTTTTGATTAAATAATAGTTTCGAATTAAAATCTTAATACAGATTAATTGTTTTATATATTTTCGAAGTACAGAAAACAAATTAAAGAATGAAATTGGCAATAAAAATGAACGTCATTGTCATAAACCCACAGTTACTGTATTTTATTTATTTCTTTAATATCTAAACATAACCCCATTTTTCTTTTGGACTATTACAATAAATTATTAATTTGTAGAACTTCGCTTAATAATGCCTTATTTTAACATTTCACCAATTTCTCTACTGACTTGATTTTTAAATTTTTATGGCATTGGATAAATTTTGGATTTAAATTTTTGAACTTCATTTTACTTTTATTTCATGCACATACTTATTTATTATTCTTGATTCATTCTTAATTAAACCATTATATTTCATTATTAATTCATTGATATAATATTCATTTTAATTATCACATTTAAACTTCATAATATTTAATTCATTATCACTTTCATTTATTTTATTCATACTTTTGATAAATAAAATATTTTTTTTTTAAATTCTTTTCTTTATCATTTAAATCTTCAAATATGAAACGAATTTCCATCTAATTTAATTTCCTTTCATCATAACTTATTTTGGCATTTTTATTCTCTAAGTAATCTGTACCTAAATTATGTCAAATTCCATTTCTTTTTATCACTAATAATTGTAACTCAATATTTTTATCATTAATTATCAAAATTTAAATTTATAAATTTATTTGTTTTTAGATAGCTTTTAAAACCAAATTCATAAAACTTTTTCATCTCCTTATTCATTTCATGTTTTATTTTTCCATCAATCAATCTCATTTATATTATTTTTACAATCTCTTCTCCCCCGATTTTGTGTTATTCTATATGATACATTTTGTAAATATCTTATTATTTCCTTGATATATCTCTCAAATCCATTGTAATTTTTAAATGTCTCCATACCATAACCATATCCAATATTGTTTTTGTTTCCATTTTTTATTCTTCTTGTTTCATTATTCCATGACTTTTGATGAATTTTTATATTCTTTTTATTAATATCTCCTTTCAGTACCTTATTTACTTGTACAATGTTTATTTTTTAACTCTTTTTCATTTTACTTGTATATACTTTAATAATTTTTCTTTCATTTCCACCATTTAAAATTTCACTCTTTAACACATTTTTATCTTCATTGACTTTCTGATTTATTTCACATACTGTAACCTTACTTGATACTTTGTTCTTATAGTATCTATATTATCTTTCCTTTTATTGCACACCTCTTTTATATTTCTACTTACATATGCAATTCATTCTACAATTTTTCTTTTTAATTCTGTTTCCTCGTTTCATATCTTTAATATCCTCTTTCAAACTATCCATGTTTTCTCCCATATAATAAATTTTTTTATTTAAGTCTGTGTTTCCTTGTTTCATAACTTTAATATCCTCTTTCAAATCTTTTCAATTACCAAATGAATCAACCAAATCTTATTATGTCACCTAAATTTTTATACAAATCATTCCTTCTTTCAGCTTCTCTAGTTACCAATAAAATTTTTGTTTATATATCAAACGTATCAAATATTTTATTTAATTAATTTATTTTGTATTTTTTATTTCAGCCCTAACTGAACTGTGTCAGCCCTATTGAACTGTTTCAGCCCCACGTTGGGACAATTGTTATGATGATGATTAATCAACTTATTATCTTTTTCTTTTATTATAAATTATATATTGCTTTAATTTTATTTAATTTGTTTGCCCGATGAGTTCCTTTATCCCAGAGAGGATTCAATTTAAAAAAATTATATATTTTACACAAATTTTACGTCCGAATCTTTTTATAATATTTTTCATACTACTAAAAACACGACTGCCCTATTCCATCTTCCAATTATTAACTAAACTTATAAAAAAATATCTTAGAAACACGATTATCCAATGTTTTAACAAATTTTATACATACTAAGATCTAAAAAATCAATTTATAAACCTTTTTAACTGAATCATCTCATTTACAAGACCACAATTATAACCTTAAATGCATCTTATCATCATTACATTTGTCTATAAAACTCTTTTTTTTAATTTATTATAACCAATAATCTTACTAATGTCAATGTAAACTTCCTTTTTATTCTTTTAAATTATATTATTTTTAATGAATTCTCATATAACAATATATACATATATATATATATATATATATATATATATATATATATATTGGTTTTCAAAACGTCTTTCGACGTTGTCCGATGCCTAATTTCCACGTCCGGCGGTCATTACATTGGTCTACTAGCAGGTCCCTTTCGCTCATGACTCTTAATACTCCTTCTTTCCAGGTTTTCTTCGGTTGTCCACTTTTTCTTCGACCGTGCGGCGTCCATTCCATTGCTTTTTGGTAGTCTCATATTTGACATTTGCTGGACGTGTCCATACCATAATAGTTGTTTTCTGTCGATTTCCGTTGATAGTGATTCTTCTATGCCCATTCTATGTTTTACTTCTTCAATTACGAATTCTATCTTTACGGGATATTCCTAAAGATCTTTTAAATACGTCCATTTCCACCGCTTCTATCTTCCTTCTGTTATTTTCATTTACCCGCCAAGGTTCAGCTCCATAAAGAAGGTTACTTTTGTGTGTCATATATATTATACTTTCATTGTTTTACTATTTCTTGAGACCACAAGATTCCGTTGAGACACCCAATTGTTCGTCTTGCTTGTGTTATTCTTTTTTTTTATTTCATTATCGTCTTTAACTGTTGTATAAAAAATAACGCCAAGATATGTGTACTCTGTACAAGATGTAATTGTGTTTCCGTCTTTAAGCTGAATATCCAAAACAGCAGTTTCAGACTAAATATATTATCGTTGCATGATCTTCCGGAACTAAATCCTGATTCCCTTATTCCCTTATTCTTGTGTTTTATATTCCGCTTCTATCAAATCTAATAATTCTCCCATATAGTCGATTCAACGTGCTCGTTACTGATATTCCTCTATAATTAGTACATTCCAATTTACTTCCTTTTTTGCGAATGGATATACGCGTTTTCCATTCTTTGGGTATAGCAGCTCCGTTGAGATACTGATTTATACACCAAGTGATGGATTCGAAGAGTTTTTCAGATCCGTTTTTGATTAGTTCAGCTGGGATTTCCTCCGGACCTGGGGATCTTCCATACTTTAGTTTCCTTTCAGATTTCTTTACTTCTTCAATCCCCACCACAATATTTTCACCATCCACAATTATTTCTTATGGTGAACTCCTAATATATTTATTTCTTGTTCTCTGTTAATAAGTCTTCATAGTATTCCATACTTACATGCCCCTTTGAAAACAAAATCGACCTGATTCGAGTTTTACGGAACAAAAATTTTGGATCAGAGGTGTACACTTAAATGAGCCAACGCATTTTTCCTTATTTATTTTAGAAACAAAAAAGGAAATGTAGTTTATTATTCAAATTTCGCATAACTCATCAGTTACTTATTCTTGTTTAAGACATGGCAAGATAGTCGAGCTCTATCAAAAAGAAAAGTTAACGAGAATTCAGTAAATATTTCTAACAGTAACAACAATTCAAACAATGGCAATAACACTTCAAGTAATATTGCTGTAAAAAGTAATCAGTCAAAAAGTTCTGGGTCATTCAAAATTCATTGTATCAGCGAAAACGAAGAACTAGAAATTGGAGACATGCTAAACGATGACAATAACAGCGATGACGTGGCTATGATAGTCGACGAACTCGAAACCGAAAATTTGATGGAAAGAAAAAGCGAGGAAACGTGCGAATCTTCGCCTAAGAAAAAATTAAAAAACGTAGAAATAGCCACCGACGTAGCACGAATTAAAAGCATAACCAGCGAAGAAAACAGAATAAAAAAGAAATATTACGAGGAAAAGTTAGACTTATTGAGAAATTATCACAGCGAAAAATTAATGCGGTTAGATAAATTGGTAGACATAAAAACCAAAAAATGTAACGTTCTAGAAAAAATAGCGGAAACTTTAGAAAAATTAAGATAAAAATTTGTCCAGTTGATTCGTTTCTTTCGATGTAAATCATAAAGTGCTTTATAAACATCCTACCGGAGTACCTACCATCTTAAAAAACAAATTGAATCGACAAGGAACCTAAAAGCTCACAATATTTTTTTTTAAATTGGTATCAATTAATGTAAGTAACCTAATAAATTTTCATTTTCTCGATCTACTGATGGTATTATTAACTCGACTGGTTATAAATAAAAAAGATTTTGTGAAACACATTTCCAGAAGAGATTGTCTTAACAACGTTAAATGATTTTGATCTCAATTTATTCATTATTTAATGGGTTTTAAAAAAATAAATAAGAGTTATTTACAGGAAATTTCTAAAAGACCATCGAGCGAGGTTTTTCAACCAGTAAACAATGATTTTACAGTGACACATGGAAAAATGTCCATTTTTAATAGTCATATAAAAAAAACTCAATTAAACAAAAATTATTCTGACACTATTTCCCAAATTATCTTTTAAATATTGACTGGTTCTCTTCTGGACGTTTCTTGCAAAAAAATTACAGTTAGTTTCTTTTTCAGGGAGTCTTTGTGTGAGATCAGCAAGTCTGTCAGAGAGTGTTGGAAGGATTATAGAAAGTTGTAAGGGTACGAATGTTTGTGGTGCATCGAATGGATGTCTGCTACTTTAAGGTTGTTCATTGCTGGTATTCGCCAGCTTGAGAATATTATATGAGCATAGTCTAGAAATGGCCGGCGTATCATCTTTTATATTTATGGTACTGTCATTATATTAAGTCCTTGATTTTTTCCGTCATTTTTCGGAAATGATTGCTCCTAGTTATGCATTTTTTTGACGATACGTTGTTCATTGCTGGTATTCGCCAGCTTGAGAATATTATATGAGCATAGTCTAGAAATGGCCGGCGTATCATCTTTTATATTCATGGTACTGTCATTATATTAAGTCCTTGATTTTTTCCGTCATTTTTCGGAAATGATTGCTCCTAGTTATGCATTTTTTTGACGATCTTAACGTGGTTATTGAAGTTGAGTTTTTGGTCAATATTTATACCTAGGTATTTTGCTTTCAAGGGTATGGTCGTTTAGGGTGGTAGTGAGAAGATTTGCCCATGAATTTTGGCGAAAGATAATTCATAATTGGGATTTTGTTTGGTTGAGTTTCAAAAGCCAAAAATTGAACCATTTGTTCACTTTGTTGATGAGTTTTTGTACAGTATAAGTCGAGGTTTTATTATGTGAGACTAATACAGTGTCATCTGGATATTGAAGGATGTAAAGGATCTTATAAAATTCTTTCTTATTCAGTAGGTTATGGTTATTGTGGTAATGGATATTGTAGAGAAGTAGTGATGGTGGAACACGTTGCTTGAGTGAAAATTGTTTTATTTTTAACGTTTTGATGCTCAGAAAGTTTTGATGTTGAAGAATAAGTATGTAGTAGTTTGTATAGGATTGCTTCGTGCCAAACACTATCAAATGCTATTTTATTGTCCAGAAATAGAACTGCTGAGTGTTTGTAGGTCTAGCTGTTTGGATGTTATGATAGCTAATGGCTGTGTTGTGTCCCAGTTTTCTCTGAATCCAAATTGGTTGTCCAGACTGTAAGCTTGAACATGTGGAGTGAGACGTTGTTTTATTTAGTTTTCATAGTTTTTGTCAATTACAGGAGGATGGGTAATTGGTCTGTAGTGTCCATAATTATTTAAATTATGTCGACCAAGATTGATTTTATGCAATTAAAGATAAATAAATTATAGAAAATACTAATGTATCATTTGTGTCTGAAAATCTTCCTAGAAAAACAATGTTAATATTTGTTTTGTAACTTCCTAGTTGGGTTAAGTTAATAAATATTAGGCAGCTAGTTTAGCTTTATATATTTTTTACTAACTTTCAAGTAATTATGGTTGTAATAAATATTTAGTAATTTTTATTTACCAAAAGAGTTGATCGATAATGGAATTCGTTTTTTATTATTAAAAAATGTTGGTGTGCAATATTTTCTCTTGGAATATGACTTGGGTTCTTTGTTCCTTCGACATTTAGATTGTCGTTAAGTGTAAATTTTTATTTAAAACAAATTTATGAAGGAGATAATCTCGTGTTTTCGCTATTTCTCTTACATGTTTTTAACTTAAAATGTTATTTTAAAAAACCAATTTTTTGACTAGCTACTATTTTGGCTGACTTCTAATGATTAAAAATCGCGATAAGCTATTAATTTTGCAAATCCAAATTTTAACTAAATAAATCACTAAATTATCGTTTCTTTTGAATTAGAAATATCCCTAATCATTTAAAATCGTTACGTTGAATGTAAATTATGGCTTACATCGAAAGACAGAATTCACTGTGGTCATTTATAATGTACTAAACCGTATTCAATAAAGATATCGTTACATTTGTTTTGTCTTTTATGTTTTGTCTCTTCATGGGGCGCCATGAAATATAATAATATATAATATACAGGATGGACAACCAAAAACGAAACAGAGCTATTTGCAGGAACCTCGTCAACATTTTAGAAAAACGCGCAGACCCTTCGATTTTTGATTAAAGGGGGACACTCTTTTCCGGTATTATTGACTCCACTAATTTCAACCCCAAGCGAGGGTAAGAATTACCCCAAAATTTTTAAATGACATTGTGGGTCGAATAAGATGTCTTTCAAAAGCTCTTACAATTCTCTATACAATAGTCTTTAAATTTTAAAACAGTGAAAATGTCTTTCATTCGAGTTAAATACGTCAATGGTATAAATTTAGTACCTATTTTTTGCTTTCTGGTGATTTGTTATCACATCTAAAAATCTTGATCCTACGTTGAGTACGAGGCAGCTGGCATATGTGTCTGGGATCAATCGAACTAGCATGCAAACAATTTTGAAGAAGAATAAATTCCATACATAAAAAGTACGTTTAATCCATGAACTTAATGAGGATGATTATGACCGCCGTTTGCAGTTTTGCGAAGAGTGTGCAAGCAGGGAACAATTCACAGTTCCTTTTTAATATCTGTTTTTCCGATGAATGCAGTTTTTTCTTACACGGGACGGTAAATCGCCACAATTGCCGCTATTGGTCCGATTCAAACCCAAGAGTTTTTCACGAGGTGCATACACAGCAACCGGAGAAATTAAATGTATGGGCTGGCATTTGCGGTGACCGACTGGTGGGTCCTTTTTTTGACTGGCGAAATGTATTTGCAATTACTGGAAGTCGTTATTGACCCTGCCTTGACTAATATGTATTTGAAAATAATCCACAGTAAGACGAAGATCATTTTTATTTTCAATAGGACGGTGCTCCTCCGCATTATACGGCGATTGTTCGTCAGTATTTAGACCAACGTTTTCCACGGCATTGTAATTTTTTTTAAAGTATTGGAAGGAAATGTAAAATTTAAAGACTATTGTAAAGAGAATTGTCAGAGCTTTTGAAAAGACATCTTATTCGACCTCTAATGCCATTTAAAATTTTTGGGGTAGTTGTTATCCTCGCTTGTGGTTGAAAGTAGTGGAGTCAAAAATACCGAAAAAGAGTGTCCCCCTTTAATCAAAAATCGACGGGTCTGAGCGTTTTTCTAAAATGTTGACGAGGTTTCTGGAAATGGCTCTGTTTCGTTTTCGATTTGCACAAAGTTGATTGTATAGTTTGCCCATTGTTGGTAGGTAAAAAGTCGATTCATTTCTAGAGTTTAATCGCGGAACATGAAAGTTAAAGTGGGAAAGTAATTCTGGTCAGTCAATCAGATTATTTACTAGTTTATAAATAAAAATTATTAAATAATAGGTTCTTCGGTTTTGAAGGAATAGTAGATTAAATTTATTCAGTAATATTTTATTGTCGATACCTTGTTCAGGGTAAACTCCATCCAATTTATAAGAAATATATTTTGCACAGACTCGACATTGTTTGTGCAGCAGGACTGCAAAAACTACCGAGGTATTAGTTTACTCAGCATAGTCGACAAATTGTATGCAAAGGTATTGATTAAGAGTGACGAATGAAACTGTTTAAAAAAATGGAATGTGCAAAAAGGATTCAGGGGAGAAAGGAGCTCTATGGATCATATCTTTTCATTACGAGGCATAGAAAAATTCTTGGCTGTAAGTCAAAAGGTCTACTGCGCTTTCGTAGACTTGGAAAAGGCCTATGACAGAATTGTGGTCGACATTGTCTACGTATGGGGTGAGCGGTAGTTTGATACGAGCACTGAAATCACTTTACGAGGATTCCACAGCTTGTCAGGATAAACGTAGATTGCGCGGACTGTTTTAACTTCGAAAAAGGTGTTAGACAGGGATGTGTGACTTCGTCATGGCTGTTTAACTTATACTTAGATGATTGTTTAAAAAATTTGAAAGAGTGCATATGGGTTGAGAATAAATTATTTGATCGTCAAATGCCTTCTTTACGCCAATGATTAGGTCATATTAGCATCAAATGAGGAGTTGCAGGCGATGGTTAATATTATACATGATGCCCTAAAAATTAATGGGATAAAATTGAATGCAAGTAAGACAAAAGTAATGAATTTTGAAAAAGATTTCATGACGAAAGTGCTAGATGCTGATTAAAGAAGAAAGAGTGAAACAGTGGTATATTATTATTGATAAAGGTATTATATTTTCTCTCACGCTTATATTTGTATTTTTCGGCATCGTACAACAGAACACGCATACACATTATTTTTGCAATTGTCATTTTAGCAAACACGTGGACTACACAAGTAGACTACGCGTCTCCACTCCTCTTCAACAGAACGCACATGCGCGTTATTTTTGCAACTGCTGTTTCGTGACGAAAAAAATCTTGCACAGAAATCTTAAACTTTCTTTCGCATAGTCCCCATCCGCCAAGCCCGTACCGTGCGATAAGGAACTCCGTTCCAATAAAAAGGTTTCTTTCCTCTTGAATGGTGGTTTCTAAGGTAGTAGAAGGGGACAAAATTTAAAATAGGTTGTGATATATTTGATGCGAAATTTGACATCGGCAACCTTGCAAATCTGTTTCACCCCTGATCGCCTTAAAACAACAGAGTAGGGACATATCGTTGCGGCCGGTCGTGTCGGTTAGACGACATTATTTGTCCAGTCTAACAATGTTGCCAGTTGCTCTTTTTTAATGAAACTAAGCCTGACATGATTACTAGTTACAATGCATAAAAATAGACCATTACATTTACTTTTTTCTGAAATAAATTAATGTTAGAATAATATGCATTGTACTAGTGAATTTTTTTTAAATACAACGTGGTTTTATTTGTTATTTCTGTTGTTAATTATTACAAAATCAGAGGAAATTACTGAACGGAAAAAGAGTTGGCAATATTGCTGAAACCATTTCGATCCGCTATGGTTTGGGATTATAAAAGTGGAACCTCCCCTCGCCTAGGTGCAAGTATATTTCGCTACATCGTTGCCAAATTTACATCTTCATGTCTAATGATTCGTGACTCTGTCTGTATCATTTTTACATATTTTTCGGGACAAGGAAATGATTTTTATTGCTGTTTTTCAAATTGGAATAGTATTTAATATTTTAAAATTAAATATAAATACGATGTGGAAGTACCAACTCCATTGGCAGCATTTTTTTCATAATAGTTGTCTAATGGATATCTCAAGTGATATATCTTTTAGTTGCTTTATTTAAAAGTCAAAAACATAAAAAAATAATGAAAATACCACTTTAATATTTGTATCTTTTTTCCTTTGTGTACATTTTAGAAGTCGTAAGAAAT
Organism: Agelastica alni; assembly: GCA_950111635.1. NCBI lineage: Eukaryota > Metazoa > Arthropoda > Insecta > Coleoptera > Chrysomelidae > Agelastica > Agelastica alni. The sequence continues at coordinate 27,421,027 of OX467713.1, read as the reverse complement.
TATATTATTTCTATTCGTTATGTTTAACTTATACATAGACGATTGTTTAAAAGATTTGAAAGAGAGTGCGTATGGATTGAAGTTGAATGATTTGATCGTCAAATGCCTTCTTTACGCCGATGATCAAGTCATATTAGCGTCATTTGAAGAGGAGTTGCAGGCGATGGTTAATGTTATGCATGATGCCCTGAAAATCAAAGGGATGAAAATAAATGCAAGCAAAACGAAAGTAATGGTTTTTGAAAGAGAAGAAAGCATGACAAACTGTGAAATTTTGATCGAGGGAGAAAGAGTGGAACAAGTAAATGAATTTGTGTACTTGGGTTCAAAGTTTACAAGAGATGGAAAGTATGACAGTGACATTGAGCGAAGGGTGTTAGTAGGAAGACAGATGAATGAGGCACTACATAGCTTTATGAACAGCCAGAAAGTGTCAAAAAAAGCACGTCTGGCTTTGCATAGATGTGTGTTGGTTCCTACACCTATGAATGGTAGTGAATATTGGGTTTGGCAGAAGAAGCATGAAAATAGGATTAATGCTGCGGAGATGAGTAGTTTGAGAAGTATATCCGGAGTGACTCGGTTGGATAAAGTAAAAAATAGTGAGATAAGAGAACGCTGTGGTTACAAAGATTGATAAAGGAATTCTAAGATGGTTTGGACACGTAGAAAGGATGGTTGAAGGAAGATATACGAAACAAATTTATAAGGCGAATGTGAATGGACAAGTCGGTAGAGGTCAACCTCGGCGAACATATCTCGATCAGATCAACATTGTTTTGAAGAAAGGCCAGGTCAAGAGTACCAACAACCGACGATCATGCATGAGAGCCCTGATGAAAGTAGAGGAAGCAAAAGATGTGTGTAAGAACCGTAGCAAGTGGAAGGAAGTGGTCTCTGCCTACCCCTACGGCAAAAAGGCGTGTCTATATGTATGTATGTATTCGTTATGAGATGATTAATTACGTTTGTAGCTCCAAAGTCCAATTACGACTAATGCAATAAGGAAATTAAAACGTGAGACAATAGTCATTAGGAAAGGGAACATTTTACAATGGTCCAGTTAAATACTTGATTATTATTTATCACGACTCTGTTATATTTTGTCTTGGTCAACTGGCTAATGGGCCAGAGAAAGCACCTTATTGAGGAAGTATCCAAAGCATAGTCGAAAAATTCTTGGCTAAAAGTCAAAAGGTCTACTGCGCTTTCGTAGTCTTAAAAGAGGCGAGGAAGGAATTTTGGTCGACATTGTCTATGAATGGGGTGAGCAATAGTGTGATGAGAGCGCTGAAAACACTTTACGAGGATTCCACTGCTTATGTCAGGATGAACGGAGCTTACACGGGCTACTTTAACATCGAAAAAGGTGTTAGACAGTGTTATGTGGCTTCGCATTGGCTGTTTAACTTATACATAGACCTTTGTTTAAGAATCGTAGAAGTGTAATCTTATTTTTGCAGCAACTTTTGAATAAGGCCAAATGATCTCGGAAAAAAGTACATTCATTCTGACTCAGATCTCTGGTAACACCAGCAAACTGGATTAGTATAAATAGATCATTTGCATTCTGCTATGTCATCTATTATTTCATAAGCATCTTTAGTAAAACTCTGGATTTTTATTTGGAGGTGGAGTATTTTGTAGCAGAATGGGGTAGAGGGTTTCAAATCAAAGCAATATTATATAAACTTCGTTTTTAGGAGAGACAGAACATTAACATGGCACCAAACAGTGGTCAGATGGGCAACAATCAAATGGGCAACCAAATGGCTAATCAAATAAGGATTCAACAAATGCAAAATAACTCTATGAATCAAATGAGTAATCATTTGGGTGGTCCCTTACAAAATGCCGTTCAAAATCAGATGGGCAACCAAATGCAAGGTCAGCTACCAGGACAATTGTCGGGACAGTTACCAGGACAATTGTCGGGACAAATACAGATGGCTAGCACGATGGCTAACCAAATACAAAATCAAATGATGGGTAAGTCCAGTTAACAAACAAACATTAAGTAGATAGAAATGAATTACTATTGAAAGTGACAGCACGTGGCTAAATTCGACAGAGTGGAATTGAACGTATACAAAATACGACGATTGCCGAATAACCCTGCTTGATGATAAACATAGAAATACACGTGAATACTTTTAGTGGGAAATGTAATCAAAAACTTAATGTAATTATTGTAGAGAAGTGTTAATGTGTATGCAAAAATATGAGACTGAGTTGAATAAAAATGAACATTTACTTTATGAAAAAAAAAGACAGGGCCATATGTTATGAAATTTTGAGGGTGATATCAACGTGACTATGTGAGCTTTTTTATAAAATTAAAATGTCTTTTTAGTGCTCAAATTTACAATTATTTATATAATTTTTGTTTTAAAGCTAGGGAAGCAGTTGTTTTTTATTTCTGAATATTTCAGTTGTCCTTTCGATGGAATTCAAATAATAAAGGTCATACATACTGTATTTTTGTATTAAATTTTTCTGTTGGCAGTTTAATTTGAAACACCTTTGTTTTTCAGGTGGAATGGCCCAATTGCCACAACAAAAGCCTCAACAAATGATTATTAATCAAATAAATCCCAACTTTCCTCGGCAGCCAACGCCCAATCAGATATTTAGCCAAAGTCCGTCTCCTTCAGTACAGTCTCCAGCAGGATTGGGAAGTCAACCTCCAGTGGCATCACCAGCTTTAGCCTCATCTCCTGGTTCCCAAATGAGTATGGTGGGAAGTGTAGGACCACCTAGATCTGTAGGAATGGCACCAAGCCCTGGTAGCTCGTTAAATACACCAGGACAGCCGAATCAGAGCCCTATGGCTGGAGGATCCATGCCAGACGAACAAGCTTATAGAGAGAAAGTTAGACAATTGAGTAAATATATCGACCCGTTAAGAAAAATGATCTCAAAATTAGGAAATGAAGGTACGTTGTTAGTTATTCCAAAAATTCAAGTTTTAAAAAAGTGGCATTTTTACAAATTACTTTCCCATGCATTACAATCCAATGTTACAATGTTCTGTAAAATTTATTACAGTTAGATTAGGTATTATGCGAGTGGGGCATAATAAGGCCGCCCCTTCACTATGACCCTTAATGGGTCTATTGTGGTTCACCCCTAGTGGTTACAGTTCACCGCACAATCCAGCCCTTCTCACGAAGTTCATGGTTGTATGGAGTGAGATTTTCTTGAAATCGGTAGGTTCTAGGTTGGTGAAACCATATATGTTAGGCCTTATATTTCACAAGCAATGGCATGAACATAGTATGTGTTCGGCTGTTTTGTCTTCCACGTAGCAAAACCGACAGTCAGTTTGTTGGTTCAGACCTATCCTTCCTAGGTGGTGTCTTAGTCGACAGTGTCCCGTAAGTAGTCGTCCTGCTAGAATTCGCAGGTTGTTCCTACTTCATTCCAGGATCTGCTTGGAGTCTTTCTCCAAAGACTGGTTCTGGACCTATGAACGCAGATTCGGCTCCCTTTTTTGCGAGCATGTCTGCTTTCTCGTTTCCCTCCCCCCACTGGTGCCCAGACATCCACCACAAAGCTACTCTGTTGTTTGCACCAAGGCACTCCAGGGATTCGATGCAGTTACATACATCTTCACTGCCTGTTATTTAATTTTACATAAAGTTACAAGTTTAAAGCTTGTTTTTATAAATCAGTACATATAAAAATGGATGTTGGTATGAACGAGATCGCTAAACTCCATCGCATAAGGAATGCTTAGATGGTTTGGACACGTATAAAGGATGGATGAAGGAAGATTGACGAAACAAATTTATAAGGCGAGAGTGAATGGACAAGTCGGTAGAGGTCGACCTCTGAGAACATATCTCGATCAGATCAACATTGTTTTGATGAAAGGCCAGGTCAAGAGTACCAACAACCGACGAGCATGTATGAGAGCACTGATGAAAGTAGAGGAGCAAAAGATGTGTGTAAGAACCGTAGCAAGTGGTCTCTGCCTACCCCTATGGGAAAAAGGCGTGACTATTTGCATGTATGTATATTTTCAGACTTGGGTAATAGTGACTTATACTTTTATCTCAAAACTAAACATTTATAATGAGTGTACAAACAATATTGAAATTAAAAAAGTAAATTAGATATTCCATACGAAGTGGGACTCATGTTTTATTTTTTAGATGTCGAGAAAATGAGTAAAATGAAAAAACTTCTTGAAATTTTAACCAATCCACATCAACGAACACCTCTGGATACCTTAATTAAGTGTGAGATTGTCTTGGAGAAAATTGGTTTTCGAACGGCGACCAACAGCGTTCCTTCTTCAACTGCTCAATTGCCATTCAAAGAACCGCACGTCTTTCATGCGCTTTTAGATGCCGTCAATAGCAACTTACAAAGTCCCGTTATCAATCACACTTTACATCGCACATTTGGACCTACATTGGATGCTCTCTTTGGACCGGAAATTAAGTAAGTATCTTTAGAACCAAATATTCAAATTCTAAGAGAGTGTGCGAACTCATTTGGCGCTTTTTGACTCGAAAATAATAATAAAAAATTATAAGAAGCCATTATTCATCAAACATGTATTTTTTTAGATACTAAATTTGTTAAAACCGTCATTGATAGCCGATTAATGGGGAAAATAAATTATCATATAGCTCATTTCACCAATATACGACGGTATCGGATTAGTCACCGAGGCATCGACTTAACGGGCGACCTGTGTTGAGAGGCACATCAGTAAATTCCCCTAAAATATAAACCCGAATTTTTTTTGTTTATTATGCTTTCGTTAAGACGTTTTATTTTTATTTTTTGCTTTATTGTGAACAGAAATCGTTGATGTAGCTCTCGATGAGTTTTTTGGTTAGAAATAGGCACATATTTAATTATGTTAAAATGAAATGCAACAATAATGAATAATCGGAACAAATTTAATAAATATGTTTAATCATGTAGTATTTACGGTATTATTAAGCATCAGATTTATAGTAATCATAATCGGAATCACTGTCATCGCTATCCTCATTTGGATTGTAAATGATAACAGGATTTATTGCTTCAATGCGGTTTTCTCGAACCCACCATTTTTGTCTTAAAGAAGAGACGGCAGAACACGACTTATGCCACTGCGAGGGACTGGCAAGCTCCCGGTTCTTGTGCTTAGGCAAAGAAAAACCTGAGGCAGAGAGCTTACATCAGAACCCTCAACAGCATCTGGAAGTTGTTAAAACAACTGGGGCTGGAGAAGGAGCTCCAACCACATGGAGGGCACAATAGACCTCATCAGGTCGAAGTGCATACTTACAAAAAGCCTCCCATCAAATCTAATCTAATCTTAAAACAAGGGTTTGTCAGATACTTCCCTCTGTCATTTTGCCGACGATATTATTATTATTCTTTTGACAAATCGCGTTTAAGTTATAATAAGCAACAAGCAATTTTTTAATATTAATTTTTCTTTAAATAACTATACGTTTTTTTTGTTTTTAGATTGGTTCCTTCATTAAAGAAAATTAAACTTGAAGAACCTACTAGCGACATCCCTGACGTTCTTCAGGGAGAGATAGCACGCTTAGACCAACGATTCAAGGTATCATTAGACCCCAACCAACAACCAGGCTCAAAATCCATCCAGTTAATCTGCTGGTTGGATGACAAGCATTTACCGTGCGTACCACCAGTGTCTTTAGTAGTCCCCGAAGACTATCCCAAGACATCGCCAACGTGTCACATGGCACCGCACGAGTACAACGCTACACAGTTCCTGTCTGCAGTGCAAACTGCACTTTTAGCGAGAATTAAAAAGTTACCTAAACATTTTTCGGTGTCGCAGCTACTGGATACATGGGAGATGAGCGTTAGACAAGCTTCAGCTCCCAACCATGTGCCCGTTAACCACTTAACTGTAATGATGGGGTTTTAAGCGCTATAAAGTTACTTATTTTTATTTAAGATAATGATCGAGGACTCGAATGTATTGGGATATTGGTTAGATTACTTGTATATATATTAGGCTGTAAATTGTTGCATTTTTGAAATGGCATTGTAAAAAATATACAGATTGTATTTAAGAAAATTTTTATTTAAAAGAGCAATAATAAACGAAAAAATTATTTCTTTAAAATGAGGTAATAGCAAATATAATATTTATGGATATTTGGGAATAAAATGGTAAAAAAATGTAAATTAAGGACCATTGCCAACGTTTTTATTTTAATTAATATTAATTTTTAAAATTAACTTTAAAAGGAAAGTATTTTAATTCCCCAATCAGCGTCTAGTGACGTCACTACTGTTATAGTTAGTTTACGTGTCCAGTTCAGCCTTGGTCAAATCTTATCCATCCAGAAAAGAGCGGTATGAATGGCCGTGTCATTTGTTTGCAAAAGGTCTAGCTCCGTGCGGAGTTTCTCCAGCAGAGGGCAGATGAGTAGATGTGCTGTGTCTTGCAGTGCGCCACATTCACACTGAGTATCTGAGTTAGCAGATAGTAGTCCCCGTCTTTCCAAGTTGGTTTTACACTTGGGCATTCCGACTCGCAGACGGTTGAGAGTCCTCCACACAGGATAGGAAAGTTTGCTACCGCGTGAGAGTTCTTCTTGAGGCTCTAGGTGTTGAGGAAGCGCTCCTTTCCATTTGTCAGGACGAGTTCTTTCTGGGGGGTCTTGCAGATGGACTGATCTGTCCAGAAAGCTTTTTCTTGATTAAGTCTTCGTGCAGCGGATGGGTGGTCATGGAGTGAGTGACGAGAGTCTTCAGTTTGTTTCTTTCGTTCCACATCTCTAGCAACTTCTCTTCTGATAATACAAAACAAAAAACAATGAAAGCCAGCGATAAACAAGTATAACGTGTGATAAACGTGACATTATCCGAATTGTTGATCCTTTTTCGCGCGCAAATTTAAATTTTCAGTTTCTAACCGCATTTTTTTGCAATAAATTATAGTATTTTAATTTTTTAATATGCTTTTCCCAGAAATGACAACTTTTTTTTTAAAGTGTCAAAATATTGGATTTTTTACGTAGATGACGAATCCGATTACTTGTTGGACAAGTAGCCAAAGCCTTTCAGTGACACTTGAACCCAAAGTTTTTTCTTAGTTTTATCTTTGCCAAAGTAAGGCTGGAATGTTAATAAGTACCCTTCTGAAATAGTATGGCTTGCATCCCGAGATTGATTGTACTATTTCTTTCTGTAAGAAAATCATATATTTGCCTACCATATGATAATATAATTTTTTTACAGTGTAGAACGAAATACATACATACATTCATATAGTAAGCCTTTTTCCCGTAGGGGTAGGCAGAGACCACTTCCTTCCACATGCTACGTTCTTCACACATCTTTTGCTTCCTCAGCTTTTATCAGGGCTCTCATGCATGCTCGTGGTTGTTGGTACTCTTGACCTGGCCTTTCTTCAAAACAATGTTGATCTGATCCGAGATATGTTCGCCGTGGTCGACCTCTACCGACTTGCCCATTCACTCGCCTTATAAATTTGTTTTGTCAATCATTCATTTATCTATCTTTGTAACCACATCTTCTTTTACACCACAGCGTTCTCTTATCTCACTATTTTTTACTTTATCCAACCGAGTCGCTCCGGATATACTTCTCAAACTACTCATCTCCGAAGCATTAATCCTATTTTCATGCTTCTTCTGCCAAACCCAACATTCACTACCATACATAAGTGTAGGAACCAACACACCTCTATGCACATCCAGACGTGCCTTTTTGACACTTTCTGACTGTTCATAAAGCTATGCAGTTCCTCATTCATCTGTCTTCCTGCCAACACCCTTCGCTCAATGTCACTGTCATACTTTCCATCTCTCGTAAACTTTGAACCCAAGTACACAAATTCATTTAGTTGTTAATAATCAAACTTTCAGTTGAGTGTGACTTTTTTCTGAATGTCTAATAATCGAGTTTTGACTAAAATAATATAAATAAGTAAAAAGATAACATAAACTTACCTTTTACTATTTTGAGGAAGTGGGCGGTCAACTGTTAAAAAAAATCAATTTACTGATGACACAAAAACGAGGAAATTCTATACAAGCTAATACTAATGTATTGAAAGACTATCAATCAATAATTTAACGTCGTTTACGACTGTTAATATCGGTGGGTTACTTTGAAACATAACATAGAGTTAAATTATTATTGCTAGCATAAAACGTCAAAAAAACACGACGGTTGCCGAATGACCCTGCTTGACAATAAACAAAGTTCACGCTTATATGTCATCATGTTAAATAAGTAAAGATGTGATTTGGTGGTAACCAATTCGGTTTAAATCGGCACTTGACATCCGTTTCATTGGGAATACAGCGGCTGTTGGCGTGGCGACCGTCAGTCTTCCGTCAGGCCCAAAATACCTTGGCAAACCTTGGATGTAGAGTATTTAAAAAATGTGAGAATAAAGAGAATTACTGATGACAAATGACAGTTATCAAAAACAATGCGTTTTTTAAGTTTTATAGGTTATTGTTTTCGTTTAAAATTGTAAGTAAAAAATGTACAATACTTTAGCAATCACATATTAACAGTTGTAGTATTAGGTAAGTTTTTTTAGTAAACCATGCGTATTTTCTATACAAAATAGTTTCGATGTTTTACATTTGCCAGGCGTCCCGCGACGGCTCATTTTTTTATGATAAATCGTATGTAGGAATCGGGGATTTATACTTTTCATTTTCCTACATGAGAAAAAGGTTACTCTAACATCGATATAGCGGACTGGAAGTAATCACAATTTGGCTGGTTTTTTCAAGGGTTTTATTTAACACAAAATATAGGTATTTCTATCTTCAAAAACACAATGCACTTGTACCGACCAGTGTATTAAAAACGAAAAGAAATTGAATGACTCGCCACTATCGATGGTCAAAGGAATTCAACTTGTTGCAAATTAACAAGCGATATTTAATCGCCGTGGATGACGGCCGCTCGCTACCACTGTCGGAACCCTTGCAAAACAGAGGGCCGAATCTGCCGTTAACTGGACGAGAACCCGGTTTTTGGAGTCACTACAAGTGCCGCCAATATCATTTCGGACTGGGCGGAGAGGAAAATACTCACGTACTGGTCCGATATACCTAAACCCTTGAGAAACACAACTAAGCAGATCTTAGAAAGGAGCAGATCTGACCTACGAATTCTAACGGGACTGCTTACAGGACACTGTCGTTTAAGATACTACCTCGGAAAGATAGGTCTGAATCAAGAAACGGACTGTCGGTTTTGCTGTGCGGGAGACGAAACTTCTGAACATATACTTTGTTCATGTCCTGGCCTGGGAAGAACAAGGTTCAACGTATTTGGTTATACCAACCTAGAACTCACCCCATTCAACTATGAAATTCGTGAGAAGTGCTGGATTGTGCGGTGAACTTTAACTAAAGGTCGCAGTGGAGGGGCGACCTACGCCCCACTTACATGATACCTAACCACTGTCGGAACAATTCTGTTATTGCGTTGATAGAGGAAACTTACTGCTGCGCCGACTCGAGACTGCGCATTGCAAACAAAGGGGGAAAAAACAACATAATTGTTGTTTCTCCCTTCCGTTTTCCACAACAATAAGTGTCTCAATAACTTCTTTATTTTTGTGTCCTTGTTATTTTTCTATGTTTATTTTGAACTTTTTATAAGTTCTGCCATTTTACTTTGATATAATAATTGTATTTGTTGCAAGTTTATTTCAAATATATTTTATAAACAAAACTATGTTACTCATTTAATCCATTAATTTAATTCCAAATTTTAAATATAAGAACTTTAAAAAAAAAGACATTATTAATAACAAATATAAAATGTAGTTTGGTATAGTAACTAATGGCTAATGTGTACGTGACGTTTCAGCTTGACAACGGTAGAAAGCGTGACGTACATGTGACGTCACAGCGAGATTCTATCTATCTGTCAAAAAGTGGCCTCGGTTACAGGTAACATAAACCCTACTTTTTAGCACTTGAATATTTATGTTTTTTCTTTAAATATCACTAATAACAACAATATTTGTTTCTTAAACCGAAATAATTGTCAAAAAGCTCACTCCAAACTTAAAAAAATACAAAAACGCTCGGAAAATCAAAATCGTTAACCAAACGCACATAACCTTACTCATCTCAATCAGTGACGTCACGCTTTCTACCGATGTTAAAACTGGCCACATGCTGCACGTCACCCATATAAAATTTATTCTGTGAATTTTAATTAAACTATTACTTAACAGTTAACAAAGTGGGGTAAGCAGAAAGTTGCATAAAAACAGTTATAAAAGTAAAAATATTTTATTGCTTTTTGGAATGGTTGAACAACACTAAAAAAATCACCAAATATTTCTACCAACTAGTGTTTAAACTTTTAAGTCATAAATGGACTGGAATAGAAATCGATTCTACTGATTTTAAAAAAATAAATAAATCCATAAAAACTGTCAAACCTCTTTAACTGTACACATAAATTAATTTATTATTAAAAATAATATCACAAACCTAAATACGAACATAATGAGAAAGTCAAGAATAATGTAAAAATGAGTAATACGATTCCAATCCACAATGGAATAGTTTCTGTAAAAAAAAAAAATATATAAGTGTTACTACAAATAACATAGAATTTACAACTTACTTCTATATGGCACAGTATGTATACAAAGCTGATTATCTACTGAAATTGACAAGACAGCAGCTTCTACAACACTATTTATGGAATGGTTTGTATTTTTTGTTGACAGAAATTCAAGTCCTGTTACAAACATGGAATGTGCTCCAACAACAGTTAATATTTTCTAAAAAATATATGAATAATTGAACTAACAATAAAAACTTTCTGGTTTCTATCAAATAGAAATAAAGGGGGTCATATTTACCTGTAAACTAAATGCTGCATGAATTGAAACTGATCCACTAAACATTGTACCAACAGCAACAAATCTACCATCATCTCTTACTGCTAATGCTGCCAAGCTTTCATCAAATTCTATACAATTTTTTAATAGGTTTTCTTCAGCTATCCATCTTTGTAAATATGATTTTTGTTTTCTTGCTACACCAGTAGGATTTACTATGGTGTACAATGCACATTTTTTCTCTTGTCCTTCAATTATCCCAAATCTAAAATAAGCATATTTTAAATACTAATTACTAATTTCAATCATCTCAAAAACAACATCTAAACCTGTGGCAGGAATGGATGGCATACATGGTAAGGTCCTAAAGGCTGCTGGTAAACTTATTGCCAAATCACTAGATGAATTAATAAATGATTCATTTATGTCAGGAATATTCCCTGCCATCAAAAAGTCTAAATGCATTCCAGTTTATAAGAACAATGGCTCCACAAACGAAATGAAAAACTATAGATCTATCTGCCTACAAAATCAAATTGCAAAGGTTTTTAAAGTATCATACTCCACATGATTGACAGCTTATATAGAGAACTTCCAACTAATGCCATCCACTCAGAATGGATTTTGAAAAAATAAATCAACTACTACTGCAATTTGCGATTGGTTGGAATTCATCTATAGAGCACTAAACGAAACAATGTCACAGGCCTATTCTATGATCTAAGTAAGGCATTTGATACTATAGACCATAACTTATTAATTATCAAATTAGATGCTATGGGAGTTCGTGCTCTGGATTGGGCAACTTCTTACTTAGACAATCAAAAACAAACTGTAGTGTTAGGCTCCATAAAATCAAAGACAAGAGACAGTTATCGAAAAGGTGTACCCCAAGGCTCCATCTTAGGCCTCTCTTTTGTATAAAATCTTCACGAGTGACATAAAGAACAACTGTATCGAATGATACGAATATTTTAATGTATAGAACAAATAACGAACTACTAGTAAAGAATGGTAATAAGGCTTCAAACAAAATCAGTATTGTAATAAAAATGGACTAGCACTAAACATTGCTAAGACCTATAATATTTGATTCTTACCAAAAAATAAGAATCCTGATAATGATCTTTACTTAACAGTTGATGAAAAATCGATAGAAAGCAAAGAGAGTATGAAGTTCTTAATTGTTGTGCTTGATAGAAAATTTTCATGGGAAGATCATATCACCACTTTGTGTTGAAAACTCAGCACAATTACATATATAATGAGGAACCTGATGGACACAGTATCAGCTAATGTACTGAGAATTCTTTATTATGGACTGGCACAGTCTGCTATGGGATAAGGCATAATATTTTGGGGATCCTCAACGCACCTACTAGAGGCATTTCATTCCCAAAAAAAAAATCATAACCATGAACAAAACTCACCCCTCAGAATCTTGTAAGCCACTATTCAGAAAAACTAAAATACTAACGCTTCCTTGTCTCTACATTTTGAACCTGACAATGTTTATAAAAGGCAATGAAATTTGTCAACTAATTGACATTATTGATGTATATTAACCAATAAAAAGAGTTATCCACAGCGCCTATGCTATTGGCTGGCCCAGTCATAGGTGCGCACTTATTGGTTCAAGGCAGCCAATAAGCTCGCACCAGCTGCGCAGGTATAATTGGTATACGGTATACGTGTCTGATGTTTGGTGCTTTGAAATTCCCCCAAAATATGTTAATATAAAATGCTTTAATAAAATGATGAATCTAATAGATATGAGCAGTAGCAAGTCAGCAATTAGGAATAAAATATTAACATTTCTGTGTGATAAAGCTTTCTATAGCAAGCGTAGTAGTTTCTGGGCTCCTGAATATATTTTTAAATAATAGTCTTACAAACCTCAGGTGGATTTGTTGTCTCATTGTTGTAATTGTACCATCTTATTATATTTTTATGTATATAACACTAAATATTGTAGTTTTATCAATTTGTTTTGTATATGAATATATTTTTTTGACTAGTCCGATAAGTTACATATTCTGCAGTTTTTACCACACAATATATACTCTTTTGTGATGAATAAATAATTCTGATTTTGATGAATAAAAAAATGATCTTAACGTTCCAAAATAAAGTAGTACACAGTATTGTAAACGCCCCTTGGTACATACAAAATACCGACCTCCAATGCTATCCTCAAATTAGCACAGTTGCAAATGTAATAAAGTTAACAGCAGCTAAACACAGTTAACGCTTGCACACACATGAGAACCCTAAGATATTAAATGTTATAAATGTGACCAATAATATACAACATCTTAAAAGGACCAAACCTCACAATCTAGTAGTGTAACAACAATGTCGACAAATAATTTTTCTAAATATTTGTCTAACAAGTTTCAAATCTATAATTAATAGAAAAATCTAAGCATTTAGTCAATTGAATTGTAATTGGTTCTGGCATTATGAAGCGAGGTGTTTTTAGTGGATTAAAGTCCCACATTATTGGGTGGATTCAAGAAAAAATGTTTACTTATTACTACTTATTTATACTCAATAATTTTAAAAAAAATTTACTTGCCGACAACGTTTATATAAATATTTTGATCCATCTGGTTGCTTCCAGCTTAGTTTTGTTCTCTCCTTACCAGTCAGGCAATCCCACAAAATTGCTAATCCATCTTTAGCAATCGTAATAACATAATTATCATACTGACTGAAATCTACATCATCTATTTCTTTATTGTGAGCCTTAAGGACAAACAGAGGCTGCATAATTGGAAACTTCCATATCCTTACATCTCCATCAGTACCACCTAATAATTAAGAATTTAGATTTGTTTTTTTGAGTTTTAAGTTGCAGTTACCTTGTTTAAAATTTCCATTACTATTAAATTTTTATTTTAAAATAGGTGAAATATGTGAAGAGTTTACATTTTAAAAATAACTTACCTGTAGCCAATAATTTTCCAGCATGATTAATTCTAATTACCCTGCATAATGGTTCTTTTCCACTAAAATCAGTTTGAACACTGTCCATTTGATTTACATCAAAAAACAATTCTTTTTTCACATTTTTGTTATTGTTCAAGACTTTTTTTAAATTTCTTTGCCTAAGATCAGTATTACTGCCTATATTTTCTACATCTTCAATTAGTTTGGAAGTAACATTATATAACTGACAATGACTTTCTTGACCAGCAACCAAAAAAGAGTGTTTTCGATCACTGAATACTGAACAGTTCATGACAACATTGCCTCCAGTTTCATGCCTTGTAATTTCTTTTGCTGCAAAGTTTTTTCCATCATGAAAAATTTCAAAAATTTCCTAAAATTTTTATATGTAAATAATACAAAATATAAATCATTAAGATAAGACTGCTTACAAAACCATTTTGGACACCAGTCTTCGAGGTTCCTCCTCCTCCACCAACAATTACGTGCCTAGATGTTAACATTTGCACTGTGTACAGTGGAAAATTGACTCTAGCTATTATATTTTTTTTATTTTTTCGTTTTGATGACATTTTTTGTTAGAATTAAAACTTTAATCTTCAGTCAGAAGTTCCACGTATATAACCTCAGAATAATAATGACATCGAACCTAACAGCAAGAACCATAGACAAATTAAAAATAAAGAGACTTTTTGAATCTCTAGTGATCTTGACCACCAAGTTTTTACTTAGGCCAGTCGCGTATGGAGGCGCTGCCCGCAATCGACAGACGACTGACCATAGAAATCATATATATATATGGACTCATATAATACAAATCTATGCGACTGACGAAATGAAACAACAGTATACACCAACTCAATTTTATCTGGGTGTATTCTTTGGTTATGACATGATGACAAATAGGTTTTGACAGTTGAGATATGAGTCAACTGATAACAGCAAGTGGATATAATTTAAGACACTCATTTATAGAAATTTATAGAAAATTAAATTGTTAAGATAAGGCATTTATTTTGTAAGCACCAAAATGTTTAAAAAAAAGGAAAAACCAAAAAGAAATCATGCCGGTAAATCATTATCACAGGTAAAAAAGATGTAGATTTTTATTTGAATGTGATTGTCATTTGTTGCATCTATTTTTGTTTATTACTTCATAATTGTGTATTTAATTTATTAAACTAAAAACAAATTAACTTGTATTTAAGTAAATATAATTTATTTTTTGTCAGAGATGATATGGCGTTAGTGTTTTTTATTTCAAATTTTAAAATTATTAATTTACAGCCAAATATTGTAATTACTCATTAAACAAATAATTATAAACATTGTTTAATACTTAATATTGTAGTAGAACCCCTCTGTAATTTTAATCCATGTAAGTTGACATGTTCTGGCAAATACTTAAATTGTACAAATATAAACAATGATTGAATTTGTTAATGTAGTCTTTTACTCATATGTAGTATGGTCTATTTGATGTTCCTGCGGATTTTGATACTGGTCTAGGCAATGAAGATAATGATGATGACGATGATGATTTAGAAGCCGAATTGGCTGCTCTAAGTGGAGGAGGAGGAGCACCCAAACAACCCAAGAAGCCTCCTAGAAAAATAATTCCACAAAAAGAATTGGACTCTATGATTTCAGAATCTTTAAGAGATGATGACAATGATGATGAGTCTATTGATGAAAATGATCCTGAATTATTGAGTGAACTGAATGAAATTGCTGGTAAGCATTTACTTGTTATTCTGATTAAAAAAAATGTGTTTTTTAGTTTGAAATAAATATCAATATTTTTTGGGATCATATTAATATAACTTACACAATTTCATGCTTCAAAAACACAGAGTTGGTTAATTTAAAAATAAAATTTTTTTTTACATTAATACCAAATTAATCCATTTAAGCAAAAAATACTATTTGAAATTACTTTCTTATATTTTAACTATTGTATGATCTACAAAGATTGGTTATCATCAAGGTCATTTTTTATATTTGATTTTATTGAAGTGAAACTTCTTTTGGGAGTTCTGAGATAGAGTAAACTTGTCAAGCTAACAAAATCTGTTA